>CM053035.1:29222659-29280654 GCA_028564925.1 Lithobates sylvaticus | reverse complement strand
CCTTGGATGGAGTATACCTGTTTGTCCTTTAGTGATAACTTTGATACTCCTGTTGCGGACTTTGTTATTATACTCATGAGTATTTGTTTTATCAGCCTTGCTTTATTCATGCATTTAGGGCTGGAATAGGTGTTGTTTCATGAGACAACTAGCTTATGCCTTCCTGTCCTATTGTTCCTTTCCCATAATATCACTGATGGAGTCTGACCACTCCGACCACATAGTACACTTCCATCCTGAGGGAGAAGGTAGGAGAAAGAAACTTGTTTTAAAGTACATGTAAAGCCAAAATGAATGACGTTTGGTTTGCCAACACACTGTGTACCCTAAATTATTAGTATTATATATATATTTTAATAAAGGTAATTTTTCACCAATTTTTATACTCCTGCAGCCTCGTTACACTGCACTTTTGTTCCAAGTATAGGTATAAACATAAAAGATATTTCCAAGGCAGGAGCACAGCTGGGTGACTGTTGTTGCCCTATGACAAGAAGTTTCTGAACAAGGACCTTCATGGCAGGATTAGGTTTTTTAACCCTTTCCAGACCAGCCGCCACAGTTATACTGCGACAGGTTGGCTGGGCGAGCCGTCGTAGTTGTACGTTGGCTCATTAAGACGCTGCCGGAGGCGCATGCCCACAGCGTGTCCCCGGAGCCGATGCTCGTGCCCGGTGGGCGCGATGACCGCCGAGCACCCGCGATCGCTCGCGACAAAGCGAGAACCGGGATCTGTGTGTGTAATCACACAAATCCAGCTTCTGTCTGGGGAGAGGAGAAAGATCGTACTAAGTAGGAACAACGATCTGTCTCCTCCTCTAGTCAGCCACATTCCCTCCAAAGTTAGAACACATCTAGGGAACACAGTTAAATCTTTGATTGCCTCCTAGTGTTAACCCCTTCCCTGCCAGCAACATTTATACATTAATCAGTGGCTATTTTTAGCTTTGATCACTGTATAAATGTCAATGGTCCCAAGAAAGTGTCAGAAGTGTCCGATCTGTCCGCCGCAATGTCGCAGTCCTGATAAAAATCGCGAATCACCGCCATTACTAGTAAAAAGAAAAAAAATGCCATTAATCTATCCCCCAATTTCTATTTCTTTAACATTTGCGCAAACCAATCAATATACGTTTTATTGCGATTTTTTTTTTTTTTACCAAAAATATGTAGAAGAAATACATATTGGCCTAAACTGAGGAAGAAATTTTTGTTTTTGTTTTTTTAAATTAGGGGATATTTATTATAGCAAAAAGTACAAAAATATTGTTTTTTTTTTTCAAAATTATCGCTATTTTTTTGTTTATCGCCACAGTGGTGATCAAATACCACCAAAGAAAGCTCTATTTGTGGGAAAAAAAGGGCCTCAATTTTACTTTTGTACAACGTCACGCGACCACGCAATTGTCAGTTAATAATGACACAGTGCCATATCGCAAAAAATGGCTTGGTCAATAAGGGGCCAAATCTTCTGGGGCTGAAGTGGTTAATGAAAGCTGCAGTTTTAAAAATGTTGCAAATTAAATTTTCAAATTACATTAACATCAAAAACTGATATGAGATTGTAGTGATGGGTGATTATATTTCCCATTATATGCTTTAAAATAATTCTAGAATAAAATGTAGATTAGGAAGAATAAAGAATACACGCTGCCAAATAAGCAAATACAGTTTTCTTGTTCTCACTATATTCACAATTAATATTATTTAAATATCCACGACTGACAACCCTGATTGAATCTTT
The DNA here is from genome assembly GCA_028564925.1 of Lithobates sylvaticus. Classification (NCBI taxonomy): domain Eukaryota; kingdom Metazoa; phylum Chordata; class Amphibia; order Anura; family Ranidae; genus Lithobates; species Lithobates sylvaticus. The sequence goes on along the minus strand of CM053035.1, from coordinate 29,278,910 downwards.
TATAATGAACGAACACATTCATTCCATTATTATGAACAGCCAAAAGCAGCTTTAAGAGCAGTGTTTGCATCTTTTGCAATCCCATCCAGGGCATCAATCAGAAAGTCACTACAAGTGCCTGCAGACCAAGGACCAGCCACAACAGCACTTATGAGTGGACACCAGCTTAACACAGCTTTAACAAACATACCAGCAGTACTATTCATTTTCTTTAGCTCTGTAAACACAAGATCATCAGTGGTCTCATTAATCACAAATGTGGATTTCATTAAATGTTTCAGATCACTTCTACCAGACCTTTCTGCCAAGTTTCTCAAAGATTTCTCATCAAGACCAAAACTTTCTACATAACCCTGAATACGGCTAGTTAAGGATAAAATCTCATTGGGAAATGATAACCCAGGGACAAATGACACTGCCACGGCTTGCAGAGCGACCCAAACAATTGCACTTTTTAGAGCTTCCTTTTTCATTTGTATTGCCTGAGAGGAAATGTTAGGCAGGGCTAGTAAATAAACATAACGCTTGTGACTTGGAAGCTCTTCCTCAAACGTTTTCAGCAAACGAGAGAAATCTAATTTCTCAGGCTGGAAAGAAGATACAAGAAAGACAGAATCATCTTTAAAATTGTTAAAATCACCATTGAGAGACTTAAAACAATCCTGCCTGATCTCATCTAGTATCTTTTTTTCATTGAAAGTTTTAGGTCTACGTTCTTGGCTGTCACGTAAGTCCCTGTCAATTTTTGATCTCACAAAGTAAAAGTTCTTCTTCATGTTTTTGATCTCTCTAGCCAGCAATATGTGATTCTCTTTGAATCTTTCAGATGCGATTATAATAAAAAAGTCATACCGCCTAAACTTAACTCTATTCAGATATTCACTGGCTTTAAAATTAGGAGTTCCTATTCCAGGAAGATCCCAATAGGTTACACTCTTATTCTTTGGATGGGGATAAGGAGTTGGCTCCATAGTGGTCTCCACCACACCGGTCTGAGCAGATCCTTCTTCTTCATCACTAAGACCACGGAGGGCGTTGATAAATGTGGACTTTCCTGACCCCGATTCTCCAGTAATTGCGACATTCAGGGGGGTATTTTCCACATCACTCAAACGTTTCTTGACTATTTCCAAGGCTTCAGCTGCATTTCCCCTTTTTAGGGCTTCTGATACCTCCTTTTTAAGTTGTTCTGTGGTAGCAGAATCCATATTTTTACTTAGACAGAATAATCTAATAAAAGAAAGGAGAAGAGAGAGGTCAAACACTTAGGGATATGTGGAGCACCCCTAAAAATGTGGGTCTTCCTCCCAAAGCACCCATACACAATGCAGTTGGGCACAGGCTCTTTGAGACCCCGTTGGCCAGAAGGCAGTGTCAGCAAGGGGCAGGTGGCTTATTTAGAACCTAGTCCAAGTATGGGCAATGATGACATAGTAAACTCCATCCCCCGAGTTCCCTGGGTTACTGGGGTACATAAAACCAATGCCGCACAAGGCCAAATTTTACCCCCTGAGTTTCAGCAAAGAGGAATAAATAGTATGTTACAATTTTCCTCTGCTGCCAACAATGCTGGATCCGATCCAACCAAAGGGAGGGGCAGAAAATTGTCCACCTTGAGATGCATTAGCCTCTAGCACAGCCATGTATGTACAGCCCCCTGCCTGTCCCTCCCACCAACCATGAACTGCCTGCATTGCATAGAGAAGTACAGAGACCTAGTGATGAAGTTAATGGGTCTAAAGTAAGGTAAGTAATGAATATGGAAAGGTGGGGACGGGAAAAGCAAAAAACATTAACAGATTCAGCCTTAAAGGGTCTTTTTTTTTTTAACAAAGATATCATACTTACCTCCACTGTGCAGTTCGTTTTGCACAGTGTGGCCCTGAAAATTCATCTTTTGGGGTCCTCCGGCGGCTCTCGCATCCATTACCCCCCTGGGAGAAGTGTTCTCCTTGGGGGTTACCTTTCAGGCGTGCTCCCGAGTCCAGCATTTGTGTCTATAGACACAGACTGACGGACTCGCCCTGCCCCCCTCCCCCCCCCCCCGGAGCCCACTTCATTGGATTTGATTGACAGCAGCAGGAGCCATGGGCTGCACTGCTATCAATCTATCCAATCAAGAGCCGGGACCCCCCGGTAGAAGGGTAGAATGCGTCGAAGGAACAAAACGGGCTCAGGTGAGTAAAATGGGAGGACTGGGGGGCCGGTCACTGTCAGAAGTTTTTTCACCTTAATGCATAGGATACAAATAAGGTGAAAAAACACGAAGGTTTACAACCCCTTTAACATTTTACTCATCAACTGCCTGAATAATAAATAGAGTGAATGTTGGCAGATGAATCCCTTCCAATGTTTGGGGGAATCTTTTGGGTGAATATGTGCCCAGTAATTCTTTGATAAACAGACCCGTTATGCCGCGTACAGACGATCGGACATCCGACAACAAAATCCTGGATTTATTTCCGACGGATGTTGGCTATAACTTGTCTTACATACACACGGTCACACAAATGTTGTCAGAAATTCTGAACGTCAAGAACGTACTGACGTACAACACGTACGGTGAGCCGAGAAAAATGAAGTTCAATAGCCAGTGTGGCTCTTCTGGTTGATTCCGAGCATGTGTGGAATTTTGTGCATCGGAATTGTCTACACACGCTCGCAATTTATGACAACGGATTTTGTTGACATGTGGATCCCCATGACTAAGCACTGGGGGGCAGAGTGAAACGTACTGGGGACGTGGACCGGTGGGGGGCCAGGCTGAGTTTGCAACTCTATTCATCTCTGTAGGACAACATGGATGTGCAACTTTCAGGGGTTTCTCTTTCTTCATTGATCTCTTGCAGGAGCCAGGATGGGCCCCTGTCAGCACTCTAGCAGCAGTTGCGGATACACTACCTATATATCCCCCTCCCTATCGAGCCTGAGCTGCACATATACATTTTCCAGGTCACAGCCTGAACACTTATGGCCTATCTTCTCACCTTCTAGGCCTGACCTAGGGATTGGTGGAGACTCCATAAATATGTAGGCTTTGGTCTCTGTTCCTCCACCCTCTAGGTTCCAGAACTATCCAGTAGACATGTGCGATTAGTTTCATACGAATCGAAAATTCTTACAAATTTTGGTAAATCCGTACATTCGGGAGGATCCGAAATACGAATACCTATGCTTCCGAATTTTGTACGAAATTTCGTTTACGAATTTCGGGTCCAAATTCCGTTACAACGGAAACATGACTGGTGTTTTGTTGACCAATCAGAGGTTTTCTTCTGCTGCCGAGTGAGGGTTGGGAAAATTACCTTTTTTTATATGGGAGTGGGAGACTGGTACTGGTAGTCGATGGGAGATTCAGGACAATGTGTAAGTTTAAAATCTTCAAATGCATTGTGATACACTGGTTCCAAGCAGGTGCTGTAAATCTTTGCTAGCTCTGAATATACCTCCAAGGACCAAATGTACATGTAAAGATAACAGAAACAGAGTCCCTGGATAGTGCAGATAACACCACTTCAATAAATAATGATTAGCTCTGAAACAACTTACAATTAATAGCACAAAGGGATCCAGGTATGCAGCAGGAAGAGAATTATCTTGAAGTACCGGCTGTCACAATAAAAAAGCATGTCTAGCAAACTAGATTATGAATGGACATTATTAGGTCCAAGTTTCAAGTAACCACATATAATGTACATGAATCTATATTCAAGTAAACTGTAAAAAAGGTTTTAGAAAATGTATACTTCAGTCAACTTTTTTCAGGGTCCACACATCGTCAAGAAAGGGGGCAAAATGTGTCTTGTTTAGGACTCTAAAATGTTGACATGGCGTTTCGATTTTCAGACCTGGATGGAAATTATGCCTACATGGGTCCCCAGTTGTAACCCATGTCCCCAACTGTAACCCATGTCCCCAACTGTAGCTGTGCTTTTCGGCACCTTTAAGGTTCAGTATCCAATCAGCCCTATCACAGTGGCTAAGATGCTAGTTCCCTCTTCCTCCTCCCCTCTCTTTCTTGACACTCGATTGGACTGCATGGCCGGGAGAGGAGAGAGGGAATAAAGCTGCAATGTCAGCTGTAAGGACCCCAGTCCCACTCCAGACCCATGTGAACCAAGGCAAAAGAGAGAGCAGCGACTATTGTTTCATTTATTTATCCATTCTGGGACTACCTCATACATTTATTTATATATTTATACACTTATTTATTTTCACTTTGATATGGTTTTGATTCACATAAATTTTATTCCTTGATTCTTTTATATATTTATTTATTTATATATACATACGCTCTTCACTTGGCATTTTTTGTCACTCATGATCTATTATTTACACATATTTATGCACTTGGCACCTTAAGTTTTAGACTACTGTCACTATTTATTTTCAGCCATTATATTGTGCCTGTATTGATTATTTATTGATTATAGGTTTCTAGATTAATTTAATACCAGAGCCACCTGCTGGATATTTATATTATTGCACTTTATTGTTATTTTTGCGCAAAATTATCTACTTTATTTATTATATGGTTATACATCTGTATGGTTTACAAGTTTAATTAAAAATGATTGGAAAAGAAGAAACTCCACAGCAATTGGTTTACAGGATCATGGGACTAAAACAAAATGTACTGTGGTCTTCTCAACAAGTGGGTGCTGTTATTGTTTATGATAAGAACCTGATACAAGAAGTATTTCTTCACACATTATACTAGGGGTTAAGTGAAACATATAGTGATATTTAAAAGGATATCAAACCATACATTTCAGACTTAGTCACTGATGATTCTATTCTAGAGAAAGTTACCAAAGCAGCCCGAGTAGAAGCAGAGAGGCAAGTCAACCTAATGCCGCGTACACACGATCGGACTTTCCGGTGGACCAGAGTCTGTCGGACAATTCGATCGTGTGTGGGCTCCAGCGGACTTTTTCTTCCCAAAAGTCTGGCGGACCTAGAAATAAGACTGGCTTCAAATTTGTCCGCCGGACTCGAGTCTGTTGGCTACTGGCTATGAACTTCCTAATTCTATGTCATCATGTTTGAATCCGGCGGACTTTTGGAGTGATCGTGTGTGGCCAAGTCCATTCATTTGAATGTTCCGGCGGACCTCAGCTGCAAAGTCCGTCGGAAAGTCTGATTGTGTGTATGCTGCATAAGTGACACTGTTAGGTCCAAATTAACCCATGGCACATGTCTCACAGGCACAGAAAACAGAAGAAGTCATAGACAGTGGCAATACCACTCGTGCTTCCCTTGTAGAATTAACTGCGCAGGTTGCTGCCCTTTCAAAAAATGTACAACCTTTCATGCAGGCAAGTGCAGTGAGAAAATGTGAAGATGGTCCAACAAGGTTGTGAGATCATTTTAATAAAAGAAGGAATATTCAGAGACAGTGGTGTAACTATAACCTTCAGAGCCCCAGTGCAACAAACAATGAAGCGCCCCTGACCCGTAGTATGATGGGGGGTATTGTGAAAGGATGAGGGGCAGTGTGACGGGGCAGTATGATGGGGTCTTTTGACAGGATTGGGGCAGTGTGACCAAAGAAGGGTATCTGGAATGCGTGACCAGAGGGGGGAGTGTGATAAGAGGGGGCATTGTGAAAGAAGGGGGGGCAGTACGATGGGGGCAGTACTATGGGGGCAGTGTGACAAGTTGGGGCAGTATGACAGGGTGGGGAATGTGATGGGGGCAGTATGACAGGATGATATTGTGACAAGAGGGGGGCAGTGTGACAGGAAAAGAATACCTGGGAAGTAGGACAAGAGGGGGACAGTGTAATGAGGGAGCACTGTGAAAGGAGTTGGGCTGTGTAACAAGAGGGGGGTAGTGTGACAGGAGGGGGGTAAATATGACAGAAGGGGGCAGTGTGACGAGGGGGCAGAATGATGGAGGGGCAGTGTTACGGGAGGGGGGTATTATGACAGGAGGGTATTGTGCCAAGGGGGCAGTGTGACAGGGGACAGAGAGACAGGTGGGGGCAGTATGACAGGTGGGGGGCAGTGTGATAGGGAAATAGTATGACGGGGGCAGTGTGATAAAAGAGGGGCTATGTGGCAGGTGGAGGGGGGCAGTGTCACAGGTGGGGGGCCAGTGTGACAGGTGACAGGTCGGGAGGCAGTTTGACAGGTGGGGGCCAGTGTCATAGGTGACAGGTGGGGAGACAGTGTGACAGGTGGGGGCCAGTGTCATAGGTGACAGGTGGGGGGCCAGTGTAACAGGTGGGGGGGGCAGTGTCACAGGTGGGGGGGCAGTGTCACAGGTGACAGGTGGGGGGCCAATGTGACAGGTGAGGGAGCCAGTGTCACAGGTGACAGGTGGGGGCCAGTGTGACAGGTGAGGGAGCCCGTGTCACAGGAGACAGGTGGGGGCCAGTGTCACAGGAGACAGGTGGGGGACCAGTGTCACAGGTGGGGGGGGGGCATTGTGACAGGTGGCGGGCCAGTGTCACAGGTGGGGGGGGGGCAGTGTCACAGGAGACAGGTGGGGGGCCAGTTTTACAGGTGGGGGGCCAGTATGACAGGTGACAGGTGGGAGGCCAGTGTGACAGGTGGGGGGCCCAGTGTCACAGGTGGGGGGCCAGTGTCACAGGTGACAGGTTGGGGGCCAGTATTACAGTTGACAAATGGGGTCCAGTGTCACAGGTGGGGGGCCAGTGCCACAGGAGACAGGTGGAGGGCCAGTGTCACAGGTGGGGCCAGTGTCACAGGTGACAGGTGGGGGGCCAGTGTGACAGGAGACAGGTAGGGGCCAGTGTCACAGGTGGAGGGCCAGTGTCACAGGTGACAGGTGGGAGGCCAGTGTCACAGGAGACAGGTGGGGGGCCAGTGTCACAGGAGACAGGTTGGGGCCAGTGTCACAGGTGGGGGCCAGTGTCACAGTGACAGGTGGGGGCCAGTGCCACAGATGACAGGTCGGGGGCTGTGTGAAAGGAGACAGGGGGGCCAGTGTTACAGGTGACAGGTGGGGGGCCAGTGTGACGGGTGGTGGGCCAGTGTGACAGGAGACAGGTGGGGGGTCAGTGTCACAGGTGTTGGGCCAGTGTGACAAGAGACAGGTGGGGGGCCAGTATGACAGGTGGTGAGCCAGTGTGACAGGGGGGGGCCAGTGTGACAGGAGACAGGGGGGGGGCCAGTGTGACAGTTGGGGGCCAGTGTCGGGCTTAACTTACATGAGAAGCCCAAATGCAAGAAGCAGCATGCTTCCTTGCGATGTCCGCGGGATGCCTCCAGCCAGCACAGTTCACTTCCCGAGTGTCAGTGTATACAATGGAAAGGGGAGGGGCTTCTGACCCGAGCATGTAAGGATGAGCTCCGGCGTGTTAACACACCCCACGTGCAGAACCCGCCCAGGAGTCGGCACTGTGCTGCGCTAATCACAGGGAGTAAGACATTGTCCCAATGTGCGGCTGCAGAGATCGGGAAATGTCTCACTTCCTGTGATTAACGCAGCGGAGTGCTGACTTCCTGGCGGTGTGTGCATGTGGGGTGCGTGAATACGCCGGAGCTCATCCTTAATCAGCAAGACTCAGAGTGTACAAGCAGAGGGACAAACTTGTGCACTAAATCTGGTACCTGCTCGGGTCAGAGGCCCCTCCCCTCTCCATTGTATACACTGACACTCGGGAAGTGAACTCTGCTGGCTGGAGGGACATCCCGCGGACATCACATCCCGACCCTAGTAATTCTGCCATTGGCACTTCGTAATCAGCCCACAGTTACAGACATGGCCTCCTCTCTTCCTCTGCAATTCAGGTCCATGTGAGGACCAGGGCAGCCATCAGAAATGTTTGGGCCCCTTACACAGCTTTAGGCCTGCCCCCCCCCCCCCGAGCCTGACCACCAACATTCCCTAGGGCTCGCCTATGGGTCATCCTACTGAATCCGCACACCAGCCACCTGACTTGTACGCACTCAACCCCCCCTCAATCCTGTATATATGTCAGCCCCCCACACACCTGTATATTTGTTAGTTCCCCCAAACCTGGATATTTGTAAGCCCCCCTCGCACCTGTATATATGTCAGCGCCCCCACACCTGTATATTTGTCAGCCCCCCTCACACCTGTATATATTTCGGCCCCCCCCACACACCTGTATATTTGTCAGCCCCCCAAACCTGTATATTTGTCAGCCCCCCCCAAACCTTTATATTTGTCAGCCCCTCTCACACCTGTATATTTGTCAGCCCCCCCACAAAAACACACCTGTATATATTTCAGCCCCCCGCACACACCTGTATATATGGCAGCCCCCCTCAAATGCACCTGTATATATGTCAGCCCCCCACACACACCTGTACATATGTCAGCCCCCCCCCCCACACACACACACACCTGTATATATGTCAGCGCCCAACCCACACACACACCTGTATATATAGTTACATAGTTAGTTAGGTTGAAAAAAGACACAAGTCCATCCAGTTCAACCACAAATAAAAAAAAATAAATATAATATATATATATATATATATATATATATATATATATATATATATATATCATACAATCCCATATACCTCATTCTATACACACAGTTGATCCAGAGGAAGGCAAAAAAAACCCCAGCAGAGCATGCTCCAATTTGCTAAAGCAGGGGAAAAAATTCCTTCCTGATCCCCCAAGAGGCAATCGGATTTTCCCCGGATCAACTTTACCTATAAAGAAAGTATCCAGGCCTTTCTTAAAGCAATCTACTGAGCTGGCCAGAACCACCTCTGCAGGGAGTCTACTCCACATTTTCACAGCTCTTACTGTGAAGAAACCTTTCCATATTTGGAGATGAAATCTCTTTTCCTCTAGACGTAAAGAGTGCCCCCTTGTCCTCTTTGTTGACTGTAAAGTGAATAACTCAACACCAAGTTCACTATATGGACCCCTTTTATATTTATACATGTTGATCATATCCCCCCTTAATCTCCTCTTATCAAGGGTGAATAAATTCAGTTCCTCTAATCTTTCCTCATAGCTGAGCTCCTCCATGCCTCTTATCAGTTTGGTTGCCCTTCTCTGCACTTTCTCCAGTTCCCCAATATCCTTTTTGAGAACTGGTGCCCAAAACGAACTGCATATTCCAGATGAGGTCTTACTACTGATTTGAACAGGGGCAAAATGATATCTCTCTCTCTGGAGTCCATACCTCTCTTAATACAAGAAAGGACTTTGCTCGCTTTGGAAACCGCAGCTTGGCATTGCATGCTATTATTGAGTTTATGATCTACCAAAACCCCCAGATCCTTCTCCACTATGGATCCCCCCAGTTGTACTCCCCCTAGCATGTATGATGCATGCATATTCTTAGCCCCCAAGTGCATAACTTTACATTTATCAACATTAAACCTCATCTGCCACATAGTCGCCCAATTAGACAGAGCATTGAGGTCGTCTTGTAAGTTGGAGACCTCCTGTAAGGACGTTATTCCACTGCATAGCTTGGTGTCATCTGCAAAGACAGAAATGTTACTTTTGATCCCAGACCCAATATCATTTATAAAGATATTAAAAAGTAAGGGTCCCAGCACTGAACCTTGGGGTACACCACTGATAACCTTAGACAATTCAGAGTAAGAATCATTAACCACGACTCTCTGAATTCTGTCTTTTAGCCAGTTTTCTATCCATTTACAAACCGATATTTCCAAACCTGTAGACCTTACCTTACACATGAGCCGTGTGTGGGGAACTGTATCAAACGCTTTTGCAAAAGTATACCACATCCACAGCCACGCCTCTGTCCAAGGTTTTACTTACCACCTCATAAAAAGAAATCAGGTTTGTCTGACAACTTCTGTCTTTCATGAACCCATGCTGTCTGTTGCTTAAAATATTTTTTTCCTGCAAGAACTCGTCTATGTGGTCTTTTATTAATCTCTCCAGTATCTTCCCAACTATAGAAGTTAAACTAACAGGTCTATAGTTACTTGGTAAAGACTTTGTTCCCTTTTTAAATATAGGCACCACGTTTGCCCTGCGCCAATCCAGTGGTACTATTCCTGTCATTAATGAGTCCCTAAAAATTAGATACAATGGCTTTGAAATTACAGAGCTCAATTCTTTTAGGATCCGTGGGTGGATGCCATCAGGTCCAGGTGCTTTATCCACCTTTATTCTGTCTAAATATTTCTGGACCATATCACTTTTGAGCCATTGTGGATTTGGGGCTGTGTCACTACCACCCCCATTGTGGACATGAGCTCCCCCATGCTCCTTTGTATACACAGAGCTGAAGAAAGTATTTAATAGATTAGCCTTCTCTTTGTCCTCAGTCACCCACTCTAGATTATTTTGTAAAGGGCCTACATGCTCAGACTTGACCTTTTTACTATTAATATATTTGAAGAATTGTTTGGCTACTATCTTTTGCAATCTGTCTTTCGTTTTGAATTTTTGCATCCTTGATTTCCTTTTGACATATTCTGTTATGTTCTTTGTAACATTTAAATGACACTAGTGATCCTTCATTTTTATATTTTTTAAAAGCTCTTTTCTTATAGTTTATAGCTTTTTTAACTTTGGCCGTGAGCCACATAGGTTTTATTTTTAGCCTTTTAAATTTATTGCCCATGGGAATATACTTTGCAGTGAGTTCACAAACAGTCTTTTTGAAGGATCCCCATTTCTTTTCTGTGCCCATTGTTGCCAATATTCTCTCCCAGTCTAAGTTCTGGAGAGCAGCCCTCATCCTTGGAAAATTTGCTCTCTTGAAATTAAGTGTTTTTATCTTTCCTGTATGTGATTTTTGCTTACAACTAACATCAAATGAAATCATGTTATGGTCACTGCTACCCAGATGTCAGCACCCCCACGCACCTGTAACTATATCAGCCCCCCACACACCTGTATATATGTCAGCCCCCCCACACACACCTGTATATCTGTCAGCCCCCCCACACACACATCTGTATATATGTCAGCGCCCCTCACACACACACCCAGTGGCGGCTGGTGCTAAACAATTTGGGGGGGGGGTGCAAACAAATACTGAACCCCCCATCAATTGTGGCCATTGTGCCCATCATATGCAGCCACATGTGTCCATCATATGCAGCCACTTGTGCCCATCATATGCAGCCACTGTACCCATCATATGCAGCCACTTGTGCCCATCATATGCAGCCACTGTGTCCCATCATATGCAGCCACTTGTGCCCATCATATGCAGCCACTTGTGCCCCACCATATGCAGCCACTTGTGCCCATCATATGCAGCCACTTGTGCCCATCAAATGCAGCCACTTGTGCTCATCATATGCAGCCACAGTGCTCCATCCTATGCAGCCACTTGTGCCCATCGTATGCAGCCATTGTGCACATCAAACCAGCCACTTGTGCCCATCATATGCAGCCACTTTGCCCATCAAACCAGCCACTTGTGCCCATCATATGCAGCCACTGTGCCCATCATATGCAGCCAATTGTGCCCATCATATGGAGCCAATTGTATCCAACATATGCAGCCACTGTGCCCCATCATATGCAGCTACTTGTGCCCATCATACGCAGCCATTGTGTCCATCAAACACAGCCACTGTGCCCATCATATGCAGCCACGGTGCCCATCAAATGCAGCCACTTGTGCCCATCATATGCAGCCACTGTGTCCATCATATGCAGCCACTGTGCCCCATCATATGCAGACAATTGTGCCTTTCGTGTGCAGCCACTTGTGCCCATCATATGCAGCCACAGTATCAGTATTTTCCAGTTTGTTTGCGCCCCCCCAAAAATGTTGAGCAACAGCCGCCACTGACAGTGAGGGAAAAAAGTATTTGATCCCCTGCTGATTTTGTATGTTTGCCCACTGACAAAGAAATGATCAGTCTATAATTTTATTGGTACCGGTAGGTTTATTTTAACAGTGAGAGACAGAATAACAACAAAAATATCCAGAAAAATGCATTTCAAAAAAGTTATAAATTGCATTAAAATTTGCATTTTAACTAGTTGCTCACCAGCTGCCGCAGTCATACTACGGCAGGTTAGCACAGCTGCACGAATCACTGTCATTGTACATTGGCCCTTTAAATTGCTATAGTAGGCGCACGCGCGCCCGCAGCGTGTCTCGGGAGCCGATGCGTGTGGCCGGTAGGCACGATGACCGCCGGCCACCCGCAATCGCAATCGCTCCACATGGAGCCAGAAAGGGGAACTGTCGGTGTAAACAGACAGATTCCTATCCTGTCCGGGTTGGAGAGAGAGATCTGCTGCTCCTAGTGATTAGGATCAGCATTCTCTCTCTTCTGCCGGGCAGCCCATCCCCCATACAGTTGGAAACACCTCCCTAGGATACACTTAACCCCTTGATCGCCCCCTAGTGTTAACCCCTTCCCTGCCAGTGACATTTACACGGTAATCAGTGGCTATTTATAGCACTGATCGCTGTATGAATGTCACTGGTCCAAAAAAAATGTCAAAAGTGTCTGATCTGTCCGCCACAATATCGCAGTCCTGCCGCCATTACTAGTAAAAAATAAATAAATAATAATAATAAAAAAATTCCATAAATCTATCCCGTTTTTTGTAGATGTTATAACTTTTGTGCAAACCAATCAATATATGCTGATTGCGATTTATTTATTTTACCAAAAATACGTAGAAGAATAGATATTGGCCTAAACTTATGAAGAAATAGTTTTTTAAAAACTATATTTGGGGATATTTATTATAGCAAAAAGTAAACAATATTGCGTTTTTTTTTCTTATAGCGCAAAACATAAAAACCGCAGAGGTGATAAAATACCTCCTAAAGAAAGTTCTATTTATGGGAAAAAAAGGACTTCAATTTTGTTTGGTTACAACGCCGCACAACCGCGCAATTGTCAGTTAAAGCGATGTAGTGCCGTATAGCAAAAAATGGCCTTGTCATTAAGGGGGTAAATCCTTCCGGGCTGAAGTGGTTAATGAGTGAAATAAATATTTGATCCCCTATCAATCAGTAAGATTTCTGGCTCCCAGGTGTCTTCTATACAGGTAACAAGCTGAGATTAGAAGCACTCTCTTAAAGGGAGTGCTCTTAATCTCAGCTTGTTACCTGTATAAAGGAAACCTGTCCACAGACGCAATCAGATTCTCTCCGCCATGGCCAAGACCAAAGAGCTGTCCATGGATGTCAGGGTCGAGATTGTAGACCTACACAAGGCTGGAATGGGCTACAAAACATCACCATTTTACTTCAGATAATTGCATACAGAGAGTTTTTTTGTTTCAGTCCTTTGAAGAAGAAGGGACTTTCCCAAGCCCTGTTTCTGCAAAGAACTATCACAGGGGGAGATTTACTAAAACTGGAGAGTGCAAAATCTGGTGCAGCTTTGCATGGAAACCAATCAGCTCCCAGGTTTTATTGTCAAACCCTAATTGAACAAGCAAAAGTTAGAAATGGATTGGTTATCATGCACAGCACCAGATTCTGAGTGCTCCAGTTTTAGTAACAGAGGGTTTAGCTAGAACTGAACGAACTAGCTCCAAACAGGAGGAGAGGGCAGAGGGAGATACCAAATTGCATAAGTAAAGGAATTGTAGTGAGTTTAAACAGCAATTATAACTTGATACAGTTTAACACAACAACAGAAAAAATGCATTTAGTTAGAGCAGAACTCCAACTGTTCAATCTTCCTTCTCCTAACCTAATGTCTCCTGGCGATGGAACATGTGCGAATGTAGACTGTAGTGGGGACTTACTTGTGTGAAACCTGTAGCTGGAATGAGGAAGCACAGCTGAAGAATGCAACATAGATCAGGCCGGGTGTCCGATGGGGGTGACTAATGGAGCTTCTAAGTCCCTGGATACCACCCAGAAACTTTCTGCAGTTTCTTTGCTATTGGCTAGAACTGGCGCCAAGAGCTCAAGTCCCTTTCTCGTTCCTGTCCTCTTTGTTACAACACTATCCTACCTGCTGAGGCTGAAGACTCTGCTATCTTGTGCCCAGGGGTGTAGCTTGAAGCTTGTGGGCCCCGATGCAAAAGTTGACCTGCCCTCCCACTACCACCCACCATTTCCACTGCGTGTGCAGATACACCCACCGCACGCCAAGATACTCAAAGTGGCTTAAGAGTTTTGAGTTCCCAGAGTTTCTCCTTACACAGCACAGACACTTCCCCATCCTGGGCTGTTCTCACCCTGTGCTCCTCTCCGTTCAGGAAATGGCTCACAGCTTCTCCCCAGCCAATGAGAACAGAGGGGTGTGGACTGTGGAAGGCAAAGTGGAAGCCCAGTACTGGAGCGTGGCTGTGGGGCCCTAGGGCATATCGGAGCTGGACTTTGTGGAGGATATGATAATGACAGGGAGGCTGCAGGGGCCCCCTGGAGCTAGGGGCGGGGTTGAGATTGTGACCCCTGCAACCCCTTATGCTACATCCATGATTGTGCTGCATTCCATGCTAAGACATTTTCGACATTCCACCTTTACATCCCCAAAGGAAAGACTGTCCACTCATAAAAGTAGTATTGCTGCCTTTACTGATGGGATTCTGGCTATGGCATAACAGTCACATCACACCGATGTACAATCCAGAGTCACTTAACATTACACAGTCAATAAAATTTAGTGGACGGTCTGCAGTAGTTACATGCGAAAGCATATGCAGCACCTTGGCAGCCATCTCTCTTTTACATCCTCTCTGTCACCCCAGGGTCATTAGTACTCACAGGACTGTGCTCTCTGTAGTCACCTACTCCTTAGCTACACATCTCCCGATATCTTCCAGGGAAGCAGCCTTAAGCCCCATACACACGGTCAGACTTTTTCATGGATTCTGTCCGATCGGACAATGTTGTTGAAAAATCAGACCGTGTGTATGCACCATCGGACAGTGTACGTCGGATTGTCCGACGGACAAAGTCTTATCTCCTGCTGGATAGATTTGCCGACAACACGGTCCGATCACACCAAATCCGATCGTGTGTACGGTTGTCCGACCGGACAAAGTGCTACGCATGCTCAGATCACATTACAAGACCAAAGCTATTGGCTACTAGCCTCTACGTAGTCCCGTCGTAGGCAACAAACGTCACCACGTTCAGAATGATCGGATTTTCCGACAACTTTGTCCGACCGTGTGTACGCAAAACCAACATCAGACAAAGTATGACGGACCTGGTCCTCGGATAATCCGCGCGTGTGTATGGGGCTTTACTCAGGGAGCTCTTGGCCTGGCCTAAATGGTCTTTTGCAATCAGCCCTAACCCCCACCTCCATAAGGGACCTAAAGACTTTAGCCGGTCCTTCCTGGGTGCAGGTCTACTCCTTCCAGCCTCCTGCCCTATCCAGGGTCTTCACATGCTAGTTACATCCACATAGGTGTGGGGTGTTTAGCTCCCATGCCTCAAGTGTGTCTCGGGTTCCTCCCAACCTGGCTTCTAACAGGGTACTGACTCACCCATGACATCACTGCAGGAGGGGCTCTACCTAAAAGTGGCCTAACACCTGATGACCATATTTGCTGCAACCAGACACTGTTCTGGTACAGAGCCATCTATTAGCAAAGTAGATAACTGCACCTACCTACACGCTTAGTTCTCTAGAATTACTACATTGTATCGCTTATAACGTCTTATGCATTTCCTTTGCTCTTCAGCTCCATCTAATGGCCATATTGCTGCCTTTTACTACTGCAAATAAAGGACATACTGTACCATCAAAAGAGATAATAGCCCAAAGAACCTTTTTGTTTTTGATCAATTCGCACACAAAGAATGTACATGCAGATTTTCTAAATGATTGGCTTTGCGATTTTTTTTAATAAACGGGTCCTTTTCTGTGTGAAGATAAATTTAACAATTTAGATTTCAAATCTTTTTGCAAAATCAGTTTTTAACCACTTCAATACCGGGCACTTTTGCACCTTCCTGCCCAGGCCGATTTTCAGCTTTCAGCGCTGTCACTTTTTACATAACAATTGCGCGGTCATGCAACCCTGTACCCAAACTAAATTTTTATAGTTTTGTTCCCACAAATAGAGCTTTCTATTGGTGGTATTTGATCACCTCTGTGGTTTAAATTTTTTGCTAAACTAATAAAAAAAGACTGAAAATTTTGAAAAAAAAAAGTTTTTCTTTGTTTTTGTTATAACATTTTGTAAATAAGTAAGTTTTCTCCTTCACTGATGGACACTGATAAGGTGGCACCGATGAGGTGGCACTGATGGGCACTGATATGTGGCACTGATATGCAGACTGATGGGCACTGATAGGCGGCACTGATGGGCACTCATAGGTGGCACTGGTGGGCACTGATTTGCACTGATAGGCGACATTGATGGGCACTAAAAGGCTGCACTGATGGGTACTTATGGGTGGCACTGATAGACGGCACTGCTGGGCATTGATAGGCGGCACTGATGGGCACTGAAAGGTGGCACTGATAGGCATTGATGGGTACTGATGGCTGGCACTGATAGATTTAACTGTAAGGCATCACTGGTGGCACTGGCAGGCATTTTACATTGGCACTGATTGACAGCTGCCTGGGCACAGATTGGCATTTCCCTGGTGATCTAGGGTGGCATACCTGGTGGTCCAGTGTGGTGGCCATCCCTGGTGGTAGTGGCAGCATCCTGGTGGTCCTGGGCGGCCATCCGAGGGGGGGCTGCACTGATAAACAATCAACACGGACCCCCACTGTCAGGAGAGCAGCTGATCGGTTCTCCTCTACTCGCGTCTGTCAGACGAGAGTGAGGAAAAGCTGATTACCGGCTCTTCCTGTTTACATCGTGATCAGCCGTGATTGAACGCGGCTGATCACGTGGTAAAGTGTCTCTGTTAGAGACTCTTTACCTAGATCAGAGTTGCAGTGTGTCAGACTGACACACCGCAACAACGATTGGCGCGATGCACGCCTGATATCCTGGCGACGTCATATGACGTCCGGTCAGGATATCGCAACCACTTTGCCAACGTCATATTGCTATATGGCGGGCGGCAAATGGTTAAAGAAAAGTTTTCAGAAGCTCTGTTTATTACTTTAGAGCCTCTGGTGGTAGGGTGCCCACATGTCCCGGATTGCCCGGGACTGTCCCGCAATTGCCATCTCTGTCCCTGGTCCCGGGCCCCCTTATTCTGGGACATTACAGTGTCCCGGAATGAAATTGAGGACACAGCCATACTAACTAGTAACTATATTTCTGGAACTGGTTGCTAGGGCCGGCCCCGCCTGGCGTCTAGCAACCAGTGATGTCACAGACTCTCACTCTTTCAGACAGTGAGGCACCTCCTCCTTCTCTGGTGCCCACGGCAAGCAGCAGGGACTGGTGTGATCGTCTATATAGATAGTAACTGAGTGTCTCCTCTATCCACCCACCCTTCTTCTCGCCGGAGAAGCATACAGAGGGAGTGACAGCAGCTGGGACTGGTCGTCTGGTGTCTGTTCTGTGTGCATCTGGTTATAGGTGGCAAGTGGCACACTGAATATGGTGGCAGACTATGGGTGGCAAGTGGCACACAGCATCTGGTGGCAGGCTATGGGTGGCAAGTGGCACACAGAGGGGGGCATTGGAGGGAGAGCACACACAGGGGGACACTGGAGGGAGAGAGCAAACCCACAGGGGGACACTGGAGGGAGAGCGCACACACACAGGGGGACACTGGAGGGAGAGCGCACACACACACAGGGGGACACTGGAGGGAGAGCGCACACACACACAGGGGGACACACACTGGGGGACACTGGAGGGAGACACACACACACAGGGGGACACTGGAGGGAGAGCATACACACACACACAGGGGGACACTGGAGGGAGAGCATACACACACACAGGGGGACACACTGGAGGGAGAGCACACACACAGGGGGCACACAGGGGGACACTGGAGGGAGAACGCACACACACACACAGAGGTGGACACTAGAGGGAGAGCGCACACAGAGGCGGACACTGGAGGGAGAGCGCACACTGGAGGGAGAGCACACACACAGGGGGGACACTGGAGGGAGAGCGCACACACAGGGGGACACTGAAGGGAAAATGCACACACACGCAGAGGGGATTACCGAAGGGAGAGCGCACACACACACACAGGGGGACACTGGAGGGAGAGCGCACACACCAAGGGGACGCACACACACACAGGGGGACACTGGAGGGAGAGCACACACACACACAGGGGGACACTGGAGGGAGAGCACACACACACACAGGGGACACTGGAGGGAGAGCACACACACACACACAGGGGGGGACACTGGAGGGAGAGCACACACACACACACACACACACAGGGGGGACACTGGAGGGAGAGCACACACACACACACACACACACAGGGGGGACACTGGAGGGAGAGCACACACACACAAACACACAGAGGGGGGACACTGGAGGGAGAGCACACACACACACACAGGGGGGGACACTGGAGGGAGAGCGCACACACACACAGGGGGGACACTGGAGGGAGAGCGCACACACACAGGGGGGGACACTGGAGGGAGAGCACACACACAGGGGGACACTGGAGGGAGAGAGCAAACACACAGGGGGACACTGAAGGGAAAATGCACACACACGCAGAGGGGGATACTGAAGGGAGAGCGCACACACACACAGGGGGACACTGGAGGGAGAGCGCACCCAGGGGGACACTGGAGGGAGAGCACACACACACAGGGGGTCACTGGAGGGAGAGCACACACACAGGGGGGACACTGGAGGGAGAGCACACACACACACAGGGGGGACACTGGAGGGAGAGCACACACACACAGGGGGGACACTGGAGGGAGAGCACAAACACACACACACACACAGAGGGGGGACACTGGATGCAGAGCACACACACACACAGAAGGGGGACACTGGAGGGAGAGCACACACACACACTGGAGGGAGAGCACACACACAGGGGGGGACACTGGAGGGAGAGCGCACACACACAGGGGGGGACACTGGAGGGAGAGCACACACACACACAGGGGGACACTGGAGGGAGAGCGCACACACACAGGGGGACACTGGAGGGAGAGCGCACACACAGAGGGGGGACACTGGAGGAGAGCACACACAGAGGGGGACACTGGAGGGAGAGCACACACACACAGGGGGACACTGGAGGGAGAGCGCACACACACACACACACAGGGGACACTGGAGGGAGAGCACACACACACACAGGGGGGACACTGGAGGGAGAGCACACACACACACACACAGGGGGGGACACTGGAGGGAGAGCACACACACACACAGGGGGGGACACTGGAGGGAGAGCACACACACACACACACACAGGGGGGACACACACACAGGGGAGCAAGCACACACAGGGGGGGACACTGGAGGGGAGAGCACACACAGAGGGGGGGACACACACCCACAGGGGGACACTGGAGGGAGAGCACACACACACAGGGGGGACACTGGAGGGAGAGCACACACACAGGGGGACACTGGAGGGAGAGCACACACACACACAGGGGGACACTGGAGGGAGAGCATACACACACACAGGGGGACACTGGAGGGAGAGCACACACACACACTGGGGGGACACTGGAGGGAGAGCGCACACACACACACAGGGGGACACTGGAGGGAGAGCACACACACACACAGGGGGACACTGGAGGGAGAGCACACACACACAGGGGGACACTGGAGGGAGAGCACACACACACAGGGGACACACACACACACAGGGGGACACTGGAGGGAGAGCACACACACACAGGGGGTGGACACACACACAGGGGGGGCACTGGGGGGAGAGGGAGAGCACACACACACAGGGGGACACTGGGGGAGAGCACACACAGGGAGCGACACTGGAGGGAGAGCACACACACAGGGGGGGACACTGGAGGGAGAGCACACACACAGGGGGACACTGGAGGGAGAGCACACACACACAGGGGGACACTGGAGGGAGAGCACACACACACAGGGGGGGGACACTGGAGGGAGAGCACACACACACACACACACACAGGGGGACACTGGAGGGAGAGCACACACACACACAGGGGGACACTGGAGGGAGAGCACACACACACACAGGGGGACACTGGAGGGAGAGCACACACACAGGGGGTACACACACACAGGGGGACACTGGAGGGAGAGCACACACACAGGGGGACACACACACAGGGGGGACACTGGAGGGAGAGCACACACACACAGGGGGACACTGGAGGGAGAGCACACACACACACAGGGGGACACTGGAGGGAGAGCACACACACACAGGGGGACACTGGAGGGAGAGCACACACAGGGGGGACACTGGAGGGAGAGCACACACACACAGGGGGGACACTGGAGGGAGAGCACACACACAGGGGGACACTGGAGGGAGAGCACACACACACACACACAGGGGGACACTGGAGGGAGAGCACACACACACACACACACAGGGGGACACTGGAGGGAGAGCACACACACACAGGGGGGACACTGGAGGGAGAGCACACACACAGGGGGACACTGGAGGGAGAGCACACACAGGGGGGGGACACTGGAGGGAGAGCACACACACACAGGGGGACACACACACACACAGGGGGACACTGGAGGGAGAGCACACACACACACACAGGGGGGGGGACACTGGAGGGAGAGCACACACACAGGGGGACACTGGAGGGAGAGCGCACACACACAGGGGGACACTGGAGGGAGAGCGCACACACACAGGGGGACACTGGAGGGAGAGCACACACAGGGGGACACTGGAGGGAGAGAGCAAACACACAGGGGGACACTGAAGGGAAAATGCACACACACGCAGAGGGGGATACTGAAGGGAGAGCGCACACACACACAGGGGGACACTGGAGGGAGAGCACACACACACACACACACAGGGGGACACTGGAGGGAGAGCACACACACACAGGGGGACACTGGAGGGAGAGCACACACAGGGGGGGACACACACACAGGGGACACTGGAGGGAGAGCACACAGGGGGACACTGGAGGGAGAGCACACACACACAGGGGGACACTGGAGGGAGAGCACACACACACACACACAGGGGGGACACTGGAGGGAGAGCACACACACACAAACACACAGAGGGGGGACACTGGAGGGAGAGCACACACACAGGGGGACACTGGAGGGAGAGCGCACACACACAGGGGGACACTGGAGGGAGAGCGCACACACAGGGGGACACTGGAGGGAGAGCGCACACACACAGGGGGACACTGGAGGGAGAGCGCACACACAGAGGGGGACACTGGAGGGAGAGCACACACAGGGGGGACACTGGAGGGAGAGCGCACACACACAGGGGGACACTGGAGGGAGAGCGCACACACACAGGGGGGGACACTGGAGGGAGAGCACACACACACACAAAGGGGGGACACTGGAGGGAGAGCACACACACACAAACACACAGGGGGGGACACTGGAGGGAGAGCACACACACACACACAGGGGGGACACTGGAGGGAGAGCGCACACACACACAGGGGGACACTGGAGGGAGCGCACACACAGGGGGACACTGGAGGGAGAGCACACACACACAGGGGGACAGCACACACAGGGGGACACTGGAGGGAGAGCACACACACACAGGGGACACTGGAGGGAGAGCGCACACACACACAGGGGGACACTGGAGGGAGAGCACACACACACACACAGGGGGACACTGGAGGGAGAGAGCACACACACAGGGGGACACTGGAGGGAGAGCACACACACACAGGGGGGACACTGGAGGGAGAGCACACACACACAGGGGGGCACTGGAGGGAGAGCACACACACAGGGGGGGACACTGGAGGGAGAGCACACACACAGGGGGACACTGGGGGACACTGGAGGGAGAGCACACACACAGGGGGACACTGGAGGGAGAGCACACACAGGGGGACACTGGAGGGAGAGCGCACACACACACAGGGGGACACTGGAGGGAGAGCGCACACACACAGGGGGGGACACTGGAGGGAGAGCACACACACAGGGGGGACACTGGAGGGAGAGCGCACACACAGGGGGGACACTGGAGGGAGAGCACACACACACAGGGGGACACTGGAGGGAGAGCGCACACACACACAGGGGGACACTGGAGGGAGAGCACACACACACACACACACAGACACAGGGGGACACTGGAGGGAGAGCACACACACAGGGGGACACTGGAGGGAGAGCACACACACAGGGGGGGGACACTGCAGGGAGAGCGCACACACAGGGAGAGACACTGGAGGGAGAGCACACACACAGGGCGACACTGGAGGGAGAGCACACACACACAGTGGGGGACACACACAGGGGGCGACACACACAGGGGGACACACACAGGAGAGCGCACACACACAGGGGGACACTGGAGGGAGAGCACACACACAGGGGGGGACACTGGAGGGAGAGCACACACACACACATGGGGGGACACTGGAGGGAGAGCGCACACACACAGGGGGACACTGGAGGGAGAGCACACACACACACAGGGGGACACTGGAGGGAGAGCACACACACACAGGGGGACACTGGAGGGAGAGCACACACACAGGGGGACAACACACACACACACAGGGGACACTGGAGGGAGAGCACACACACAGGGGGACACTGGAGGGAGAGCACACACACAGGGTTACATGAACACAGGGGGACACTGGAGGGAGAGCGCACACACACACAGGGGGACACTGGAGGGAGAGCGCACACACACAGGGGGACACTGGAGGGAGAGCGCACACACACACACAGGGAGAGACACACACACACAGCACACACACAGGGGGACACTGGAGGGAGAGCAGACACACACAGGGGGACACTGGAGGGAGAGCACACACACACACAGAGGGAGACACACACACACAGGGGGACACTGGAGGGAGAGCACACACACAGGGGGACAGGGAGAGACACACACAGGGGGACCCTGGAGGGAGAGCACACACACAGGGGGACACTGGAGGGAGAGCGCACACACACAGGGGGACACTGGAGGGAGAGCGCACACACAGGGGGACACACACACACAGGGGGACACTGGAGGGAGAGCACACACACAGGGGGGGACACTGGAGGGAGAGCACACACACAGGGGGACACTGGAGGGAGTGAGAGCACACACAGGGGGGACACTGGAGGGAGAGAACACAGGGGGACCCTGGAGGGAGAGCACACACACACACACACAGGGGGACACTGGAGGGAGAGCACACACACACACAGGGGGGGACACTGGAGGGAGAGCACACACACACAGGGGGACACTGGAGGGAGAGCGCACACACACAGGGGCACACACACACACACAGGGGACACTGGAGGGAGAGCACACACACACAGGGGACACACTGGAGGGAGAGCACACACACAGGGGGACACTGGAGGGAGAGCACACACACACAGGGGGACACTGGAGGGAGAGCACACACACAGGGGGACACTGGAGGGAGAGCACACACACACAGGGGGACACTGGAGGGAGAGCACACACACAGGGGTACACGTACACAGGGGGACACTGGAGGGAGAGCACACACACAGGGGGACACACACACAGAGGGCGACACTGGAGGGAGAGCACACACACACAGGGACACACACACAGGGGGACACTTGAGGGAGAGCACACACACAGGGGGACACTGGAGGGAGAGCACACACACACAGGGGGACACTGGAGGGAGAGCACACACACACAGGGGGACACTGGAGGGAGAGCACACACACAGGGGGGGGACACTGGAGGAAGAGCGCATACACGGGTACACTGGAGGGAGAGCACACACGCAGAGGGGGGACACTGGAGCCAATGGGCAGGGGTTTTGTCACGTACCTGGTGGTTGAGCCCACGAATGCAGGGAGCGGCGTCTCGTATACCTCCGGCTCGAGAACCCCTGGTAGAGTAGACAGGGGCTCGGAAGCACAAATGGGCACAAGTGCCTGGCAGGTTACAGATGTAGGGCTGGTCCGGACGTCTGGAATGCTGTAGGACGACCAGTAGGAAACTAGGGCAGGAATCCTATAGTGGCAGGCTGGCAGATGGGAACTGCGGATAGCCGGAAGAGACTGGAGTCCGGAACGGAAGCAGGTCACAGGCAGGCCGGGTCAAACACTGGCGGGCAGGTGCGGTACAAAATCAGCAGGCAAGGCGTAGTCGTGAAGGGGACCGGATCGTTAACAGGCGGGCAACAGAGAACCAAAGGAACAGGCAGAAGAGATGTCGGGACAAGCCGGGATCGGAGACAGGCAGCAGGCACGGAAGGTCGGGAACAAGCCGGGTAGTGGAATCAGGTAACAGAAGTCAGGTAGCACAAGGATAGCTGGTAGCTGGGGATCACTGGAACGCTGTAGACCGGACAGCAAGATGGCATGGCCAAGATCTTCTTTAAATAGCGTTCCTGGCGCCAAACGGACTCAAACAGCGTGTGTGCGCGTTCCCGTGCGCCCGTGCGCGCTCCTGCGCGTCCGTGCGCGCCCGTGCGCGCTCCTGCGCGTCCGTGCGCGCACCCGTGTGTCCGTGCGCGCTCCTGCGCGTCCGTGCGCGCCCGTGCGTGCTCCTGCGCGTCCGTGCGCGCGCCCGTGTGTCCGTGCGCGCTCTGAGCGGCTCTTCTGATGGAGACACTATAGCCACTTCTCCTACCGGCAGTCAGGGATCCTGGACGCCTTTCTTGACAGGTTTTCTTGAATCCCTTGGCCTGCTGGGAGGACCTATATATTTGGGTGGAGTCAGGTGATTGGGGTTCTGTGCCACCTGGATGGCTGTCTGGGTGGAAATGTGTTGTATTGCTCAGGCTGCTAGGCCGGCGTTTGGGCCTTTCCTGGGCACATCTGACTGCTAGGCTGTCTGATGGCCTATCAGGAAGAAAGAGAGCAATGCATGGTTGGGATTGCGGCTTGCAGTCCAACCAAAAGTGACGGTTCTGCCGAGAACTTGTCGTGGTCGGGGGTAGAGGGGAAGCTGTCGCCACTAAGGGACTATCCCCCTTGTTACCAGGGACCACAGTGAGTAGCTGCGGCAAGTATCAGGGGACAGTGGAACGGTGGGATGGACGGGGGGACAGTGGGATGGACAGGGGGAACAGTGGGATGAACAGGGGGACAGTGGGTTGGACAGGGGGACAGTGGAATGGACGGGGGGACAGTGGGATGGACGCAGGGACAGTGGGATGGACAGGGGGTACAGTGGGACAGTGGAACGGTGGGATGGATGGGGGACAGTGGGATGGACGGGGGACAGTGGGATGGACAGGGGGAACAGTTGGATGGACAGGGGGGGACAGTGGGATGGACAGGGGGACAGTGGGATGGACAGGGGGACAGTGGAACGGTTGGATGGACAGGGGGACAGTGGGATGGACGGGGGACAGTGGGATGGACAGGGGGGACAGTTGGATGGACAGGGGGGGACAGTTGGATGGACAGGGGGGGACAGTGGGATGGACAGGGGGACAGTGGGATGGACAGGGGGGACAGTGGGATGAACAGGGGGACAGTTGGATGGACAGGGGGGGACAGTTGGATGGACAGGGGGGGACAGTGGGATGGACAGCGGGGACAGTTGGATGGACAGGGGTTACAGTGGGATGGACAGGGGGACCGTGGGATGGACAGCGGGACAGTGGGATGGTGGGGGCTGCTGCAGGTGTAGTGAGAGGCAAACAAGTAGTGGGAGAGAAGAGACAGTGAACAGCTGGACAGAAGGGCAGGGTGTGAGGAGTCATCATGTGTGCAGTGATGCAGGAAACATCTTCAGCTCTGAGGGGTTCATGCTGGGACCTGTAGTTCTTCACTTTGGGGGGGGGGGTCTCACATGATTATCCCCCAAAAGTTAGGGATTTCAATTCCCAGCATGAACCCTGCCCTGCTATCTAAGGATGTGTCCTCCTTCCATCCAGGGTGTAATCTCATCTGTCAGTGTCCTCTCCAGAGAGCCTGGAGCAAAAGAAATAAAATAATAGGCGCATGGCGGGCATGACAGGGTTAACTGGGTGGTGATAAGTGAGCTTCATGTGTGAATAGTGTAGCTGGATTGGCTGAAAGGTGGTAGAGGGGAGGAGGACAGGACATTTGCAGAAGGGGTGGTTCCTCCCCAGCTCAGTCTGCCAGGAGGAGCGAGCTTCCCACCCTCCCTCCCTAATATTGGGGGGTTTGTTGTTTTATTAATGATTCCTTTTTATGACTTCAGAAGCAATTTGTCGTGGCAGCGGCATGGTGTTGGTCTGTGCGGATCAAGGATTTACCCCAGATTTGAAGTTCGGGACCTTCCGGTGTATGGTACCCGTGTTGTGATACAGCTAACAGTAGCTTAGCTAATGTTATTATCAGGTGCACTGCGGACAGTGTTTGTTGCCTCTGAGCCAGCATGTCAGCATGAGGCCTATTATAGTTTGGTTCCGCAGTGCCTTTAAGTTATGATTGGTGGGTTTTTCCTGCACAGACCAACGGGAGGAGTTTAATGGAGGGAGTGACTTAGGCCCCTTTCACACATGCGCACCGTATGTCCGTTTTTCATCCATCCGTTTTTGGATGAAAAACGGACATACATGCATGTCTATGGGGCAGCGGGTGTCAGCGGATGAGCATCCGCTGACCGCTATTGTCCGCCTCCGCAATTGTCCGGTTCTGCAGACGGAGGAAAATCCTAATTTTTCATCTGTCTGCAGAGCGGATCGGATGAACACGGACAGACGGTCCGTGTTCATCTGATCCTCCATAGAGGAGAGCGGAGAACTGACAGGGGGACCGCCCTGTCATCAGTCGGCTCAGCGGGGATCAGCTGTGCGATCCCGCTGAGCAGCGGATCTTCACGGGGCGGATCAATACGGATCCGCCCCGTGTGAAAGGACCCTTACTAGTGGTAGTTATGTTAATTTATGTTAATTTATGTTTATTATTGGTTATTTATAAATAAAGTTATTGGCTGCTACGGCCAATATTTACTCCAGGATTGGTGTGGTCTCATTTTCTGGGGTAGATGCTAAGGGTATGTAGCAGTCAAAGGTGGTTTATGTAGGGGTAAGTAAGACACATCAGTTATACTATAGTCATGCGTCCTGCCCACCCTTATCCTTATCTGCCTGCTCCACACAGTGCACTGAGAGGCTTGCTATCTCCAGGCTGACACGCACACTCCAGGTTTCTTTGAAGGGCTGACAGTTCAGCACAGAACTCTGCAATCCGGGACAGTGACAGGCAGGCACCCTAGGCTGGGGCCCCAGGCCAGCTCGGGGGCCCAAGCAATTGCTTGTTTTGCCTGTCCTGTTGCGACGGGCCTGAGTATCAAGAGAAGTATTCTCACCAACTGGGGATGATAAAGAATCTGGAAACTTCAGCGGGTATCAAGCCAGGGACCCAGCCAGCGGAGGTGATGCTTGCAGAGCAGCCTTGAGCCTTGTGTTTCAAGCCAGGGACAGAGCAGGCCAGTGGGGTGAAGCTTGAGAAGTATCTTGTGCCAAGCCAGGGACCCAGCAGAGAAGCGGGGGTGACGCCTGAGGAAAATACTACCGTGAAGATTGGAGGTGCTCAAGGGATTCAGTGACGGTGAATCAACTAGTCTAGTGACAGAGACAGAGAGCTCAGTGGGCTGAAGAACTACACTAAGTGATTGTAGTGGAAGTGAAGGCTGTTACACTTTGAGTTAGGAACTGTTAAAGACTGTTGCCATAGGAGACAGCACTCCTACACATGCAGACGTGGCGTCTCGCTGGATGGCTTTCCCTGCATGGCTGTCCTGTTGAAGTCTCGGAGTCTGACAATTAATCTTGCAACTACCTAAGGGTGTCCTGGCCCTATCCCTCTTTCTCAAAGTTCTGTTAAGAGAAATAAAATCTCTTTTGCATCCAAGAAGTGTCTGGCACCCAATCAATGTACCTTGCATTACACCCACTGTGGAAACACCTCCTTAGGACACAGTTAACCCCATTGATCGCCCCCTAGTGTTAACCCCTTCACTGACAGTGACATTTACACAGTAATCAGTGGCTATTTATAGCACTGATCGCTGTATAAATGTTACTGGTCCCAAAAAAGTGTCAAGTGTCCGATCTGTCCGCCACAATGTCGCAGTCCCACATAAAATCGCAGATCGCCGCCATTACTAGTAAAAAAAAAATAAATACAAAAAAAAAATCCATAAATCTATCCCTTATTTTGTAGACGCTAAAACTTTTGCACAAACCAATCAATATACGCTGATTGCGATTTTTTTTTTCTTTTTTACCAAAAATATGTAGAAGAATATATATTGGCCTAAACTGATGAAGAAATTTGTATAATTTTTTTATAATATTTTGGGATATTTATTATAGCAAAAAGTAAACAATATTGCTTTTTTTTCTCCAAAATTGTCTGTCTTTTTTTTTGTTTATAGTGCAAAACATAAAAACCGCAGAGGTGATCAAACACCTCTAAACAAAAGCTCTATTTGTGGGAAAAAAAGGACCTATATTTTGTCTGGGTACAACGTTGCACGACCGCGCAATTGTTAGTTAAAGCGATGCAGTGCAGTGTCGCAAAAAATGGCCTGGTCATTAAAGGGGTAAATCCTTCTGGGGCTGAAGTGGTTAATGAGTGAAATAAATATTTGATCCCCTATCAATCAGCAAGATTTCTGGCTCCCAGGTGTCTTCTATACAGGTAACGAGCTGAGATTAGGAGCACTCTCTTAAAGGGAGTGCTCCTAATCTCAGCTTGTTACCTGCATAAAGGACACTTGTCCACAGAAGCGATCAATCAGTTTCCAATCTCTCCGCCATGGCCAAGACCAAAGAGCTGTCCAAGGATGTCAGGGACTACATGGGCTGGAATGGGCTACAAAACATCACCATTTTACTTCAGAGAATTGCATACTGAGAGTTGTTTTTTTTTTCAGTCTTTTGAAATGTGAGAAGAAGGGACTTTCCCAAGCCCTGTTTCTGCAAAGAACTATCACAGGGGGAGATTTACTAAAACCGGAGAGTGCAAAATCTGGTGCAGCTTTGCATGGAAACCAATCAGCTCCCAGGTTTTATTGTCAAACCCTAATTGAACAAGCTAAAGTTGGAATCGGATTGGTTATCATGCACAGCACCAGATTCTGAGTCCTCCAGTTTTAGTAACAGAGGGTTTAGCTAGAACTGAACGAAGTAGCTCCAAACAGGAGGAGAGGACAAAGGGAGATACCAAATTGCATAAGTAAAGGAATTGTAGTGAGTTTAAACAGCTACTAGATGTCACGCATACATCAAAACAATTATAACTTGATACAGTTTAACACAACAGAAAAAAGGCATTTAGAGCAGAACTCCAACTATTCAATCTTCCTTCTCCTAACCTCTGTTTCCTGGCGATGGAACATGTGCGAATGTAGACTGTAGTGGGGACTTACTCGTGTGAAACCTGTAGCTGGAATGAGGAAGCACAGCTGAAGAATGCGGCATAGGACAGGCCGGGTGTCCGAGGGGGTGACTAATGGAGCTTCTAAGTCCCTGGATACCACCCAGAAACTTTCTGCAGTTTCTTTGCTATTGGCTAGAACTGGCGCCAAAAGCTCAAGTCCCTTTATCGTTCCTGTCCTCTTTGTTACAACACTATCCTACCTGCTGAGGCTGAAGTCTCTGCTATCTTGTGCCCAGGGGTGTTGCTTGAAGCTTGTGGGCCCCGATGCAAAAGTTAAACTGCCCCCCCCCCCCACTACCACCCACCATTTCCACTGCGTGTGCAGATACACCCACCGCACGCCAAGATACTCAAAGTGGCTTAAGAGTTTTGAGTTCCCAGAGTTCCTCCTTACACAGCACAGACACTTCCCCATCCTGGGCTGTTCTCACCCCATGCTCCTCTCCATTCAGGAAATGTCTCACAGCTTCTTCCCAGCCAATGAGAACAGAGGGGTGTGGACTGTGGAAGGCAAAGTGGAAGCCCAATACTGGAGCGTGGCTGTGGGGCCCTAGGGCATATTGGAGCTGGACTTTGTGGAGGATATGATAATGACAGGGAGGCTGCAGGGGCCCCCTGGAGCTAGGGGCGGGGTTGAGATTGTGACCCCTGCAACCCCTTATGCTACGCCCATGATTGTGCTGCATTCCATGCTAAGACATTTTCGACATTCCACCTTTACATTCCCAAAGGAAAGACTGTCCACTCATAAAAGTAGTATTGCTGCCTTTACTGATGGGATTCTGGCTATGGCATAACAGTCACATCACACCGATGTACAATCCAGAGTCACTTGACATTACACAGTCAATAAAATTTAGTGGACGGTCTGCAGTAGTCACATGTGAAAGCATATGCAGCACCTTGGCAGCCATCTCTCTTTTACATCCTCTCCGTCACCCCAGGGTCATTAGTACTCACAGGACTGTGCTCTCTGTAGTCACCTACTCCTTATCTACACATCTCCCGATATCTTCCAGGGAAGCAGCCTTACTCAGGGAGCTCTTGGCCTGGCCTAAAAGGTCTTTTGCAATCAGCCCTAACCCCCACCTCCATAAGGGACCTAAAGACTTTAGC
Source organism: Lithobates sylvaticus (assembly GCA_028564925.1). Taxonomy (NCBI): domain Eukaryota; kingdom Metazoa; phylum Chordata; class Amphibia; order Anura; family Ranidae; genus Lithobates; species Lithobates sylvaticus. The sequence continues at coordinate 29,248,478 of CM053035.1, read as the reverse complement.
CGGTACTTCCTGGGTGCAGGTCTACTCCTTCCAGCCTCCTGCCCTATCCAGGGTCTTCACATGCTAGTTACATCCACATAGGTGTGGGGTGTTTAGCTCCCATGCCTCAAGTGTGTCTCGGGTTCCTCCCAACCTGGCTTCTAACAGGGTACTGACTCACCCATGACATCACTGCAGGAGGGGCTCTACCTAAAATTGGCCTAACACCTGATGACCATATTTGCTGCAACCAGACACTGTTCTGCTACAGAGCCATCTATTAGCAAAGTAGATAACTGCACCTACCTACACGCTTAGTTCTCTAGAATTACTACATTGTATCGCTTATAACGTCTTATGCATTTCCTTTGCTCTTCAGCTAAATCTAAGGGCCATATTGCTGCCTTTTACTACTGCAAATAAAGTGAGGCACGGAATGTATGACTGCAGGGAATGGAATGCAGGGCCGGGCATGACAGTGGTGACTAAGGGCTACAAAGGGTTAACTGGTAACTGAAAAGAGATGAACAGGAAGGGGTTGGCTGTGTGGTAATTTTTGGAAGGAAGGGGAGGTCTGATATAAAGGGGATGGGTGGAGTCATGTGATCACTTTCAGGAGTGTGACCAACAGAGGAGGCAGTTTTTTCTTCAACTGCTCCTCTTCTCCCAGCAGCATGGCAGAGGTGGAAGAAATGTTGTCATCCTTGAGGAGGGCTGCGGCGGTGAAAGGGGCGGCTTGGCTCAGAAGGCAAGTGGGATCTCTGGCAGAGGAGGACGGGGGGGGATCGCAGGACGGTGGGAGGCAGCAGCGCGCGCGGAGGCCCAGGCCTCCGGAGCGTTATTCGCCTGGGCCCTCTTCTCGGCCACCTCGTGTCACCTGGAGCCCGGGGGAGGACAGATCTAACCCCCCAGCGAAGCGCACGCTGCGCGAGGGAGCAGGCCAGGGACAGACGGAGCGAGCGGTACCGATCGCGGGGGGCGGGGCTACCAGCCGGTGCGGCGCGGCTTCATCACCCGGAACCCACAACACCAGAGGGGGAGAGCTCCAGTGAGGCCTGGCACAGCGATCGACATCGCGGGGGGCGGGGCCACCGGCCGGATTGGCGCGGTTTCACCGCCTGGAACCCGCAGCTTCACCAGGGGCAGGGGGTCATCGGGGGGGCCAGCACCGCCATGGATGTCGCGGGGACGGAGCCACCGGCTGGAATGGCGTGGCTTCACCGCTTGGAACAGGAGGTCAGGTGCAGGCGCGGGACTGGACGCAGGGGGGGTGGGGGGGGTCAACGGCGGAGTGCACGGCCCAAGGCGGCAAGTAGCAGGGGCAGAGGTCCGGTAGGGACTGCGAGGGGGCGGGGCTTGCCAGAAGGACGTTCGGTGGGTGGGGGGGCAGCCAGCGATCGATAAGTGGAGCGTCTCCCAGGTCCGGTTCGGAACGCCGGTCTGGGGTTGATGGGACAACAGCTGCCAGCCGGGAGTCTTCGCCATCTTTGGACGCAGCTGCCGTGGTTCAATCACCCAGGGGGCTGTCGTTATCACCTGACCGTGAGCGGGAAGAACGATCGGAGGGCGAGATATCGGACAAGGAGGAACCACAGGTGCCAGTGAGGGAGAGCAGCAGATCGGCTGTGGGACGACCTTCTGGTCAGCCGGGTGAGCCTACAAGTTCATTGTCTTTAACTAATGCATTACAGGGTTTGTTGGGGGTGGTCAGGGCGAACACATTGGAGTCTGGTGCACAGGGTAAAACGGGGGACCGGCCTCTGCCGGGGGTCATCCCCGGCAGGGCTGAGCCCGCGGCTCAAATGTCAGATTTATTGGACGGATTACGGGCACTGGTTGGGAAATTTGGGGACAATCTAGGTCAACATGCACAGGTGGCGCCATGGACAGCGGGGGGGGGTCAGTTCGCCTGAAAAGGGGCCGGTGGTCAACAGGGGGTGGAACCCGCTGCTGTGGAAGAGGTAGGGCAGGTTGTTGCTGGGGTGGGCCCTGACTGAGTGGTGGAGAAGGAGACGGTAGTCCGGGCGGATGTGGTAAGGATGGCGGATGCGGCAAAATGCGAGGTGTATGTGTGTTTTGAGGGGCCGCTGGGAGCACATTTGAAACAGGAAGTCCGAGACAAGATTGTCAAGGGTGAGTATGTTGAAATTTTTTCCCTCCTGCCGCTGGAAAAATTTAACTTGGACAGGGTGAAACCGGATAGCTCCAAGAAGGACGATGAGGAGAAGCGCAGGTATCGGTTGTTTCCAAGCACTTTCTCAAATTGGCTCCAGGCGTTTGCCATTCTGGCCAGTGTCATAGGGGAAAAGAACCCCGAGCATTGCTCGGCGTTGTTTTGCTACATGGACGCTATTGGGGAGGCACACAGGATATATGGGGGGGTGGCCTGGCTGCGGTACGATGAGCAATTTAGGCAGCGCAAGGCGGTCAGGTCTGAATTGAGGTGGGATCACAAGGACATTAGCCTCTGGATGAGGCTCATGTCTTCAGCATGGGCCCCGCCTCAGTTTCTTCAGGGGGGGGCCGGGGGTGCAACGTCCCAAGGACTGCCGGCCGGAAAGAAGTGGGGAGTGTGTTGGCAGTTCAACGAGGGAGCGTGTAAGTATGGAGGTACATGCAAGTTCAAGCATGAATGTTCAGGATGTGGCGGAGCCCACATGCTGTCCAGATGCTTTAAGAGAGGTAAGCGAACTGGCGACGCTAGTCACAAGAGGGAGGACGCCGGTGATGGTGGAAAGGATGCTTCCTTTTCTAAGTAAGTATCCGGACAGGGTGGCAGCTCTGTTGCTGGCGCGGGGGTTTAGGGACGGGTTTCGGATTCCTTGTTCGTTGGCGGTAATACCGCCAGTGGCAAGAAACTTGAAGTCTGCGTTGTTACACCCGGGGGTGGTGGACGAAAAGCTGGGAAAAGAGGTGGCCATGGGGCGGATGGGGGGTCCATTCCCGCACAAACCGTGGCCGGATTTGGTTGTCTCTCCGTTGGGGGTGGTTCCCAAGAAGGAGGCGGGCAAATTCCGCCTGATTTATCACTTGTCTTTTCCCAAAGGGGGGTCGGTCAATGATTTCATTGAACCGGATGCATGCACAGTGTCGTACACGTCCTTTGACGCAGCGGTTCGTTGGGTGAGGAAATATGGGCAAGGGGCACTTATGGCGAAGGCAGACGTGGAATCGGCGTTCAGGTTGCTGCCGGTGCACCCAGACAGCTTTAGGCTATTGGGGTGTCACTGGCGGGATCAGTTTTACGTAGACATGTGCCTGCCCATGGGTTGCTCTATATCATGTGCATTCTTTGAGACATTTAGTTCCTTTTTGGAATGGGTGGTGAGGGATGTGTCGAGCCTGGAGTCAGTCATCCACTACTTGGACGACTTTCTGTGCGTGGGCCCACCTGCCTCCGCTTTGTGTGCGATTATCTTGTCAACGTTGCAGCACATCGCAGGCAGGTTCGGGGTTCCCCTGGCGGCAGATAAAACAGAGGGCCCGACTGAGGAGCTGAGTTTCTTGGGAATCGTCATTGATTCCAAAGCAATGGAATGTCGGTTGCCCAGGGACAAGTTGGACGACTTGCAGAGGGAGATCAGGGAGATACAGGGAAGGCATAAGGTTCAGTTGCGTACGCTGCAATCCTTGTTGGGAAAACTTAACTTTGCCTGTAGAATCATCCCGATGGGGAGGGTGTTTTGCCGAAGGCTGTCGGCAGCTACGGCGGGGGTAAATGTTCCGACCCACTTCATTCGTTTGAATCGGGAACACAGGGAGGATTTGCGGGTATGGCATGATTTTCTATCCAGTTATAACGGACGGGCTATGTGGATGGCGGGCCCGGTGAGCAATTTTGATGTGGACTTGGCCACGGATGCAGCAGGCTCAAAGGGCTACGGGGCATATTTTAAGGGCAAGTGGAGTGCAGAGCGTTGGCCGCAGGCATGGGAGACAGCGGGGCTGCTGGGGAACTTAGTGCTGCTTGAGCTGTTCCCAGTCGTCGTGGCGCTGGAATTGTGGGGGGAGGAGTTTCGGGAAACCTGAAATTGCGTATAAACTGTGATAACATGGGGGTGGTGCAGGTGGTCAACAAAATGTCGGCCTCTTCTTCCCCTGTCATCCGCCTGTTGCAACAGTTGGTTTTTCGGTGCTTACAGTTGAATATCTTTATTTATGCTGTACATATACCTGGGGTGGAGAACTCACTGGCGGATGCCCTATCTCGTTTTCAGTGGGAGAAGTTCAGGGAGTTGGCACCGGGAGCCGTGGAGACAGGGACCCGCTGCCCGGCATGGATGTGGGAGCTGCCCTTGGAGTCGTCGCAGGCTGGATACGCCGGTCAGTGAGCGAGGCCACATGGGGGGCGTACTCCAAGGTTTGGAAGGATTGGTGGGAGCTAATAAGGGTATCCGGGGTAAGTGGCCAGGGCTCTGACACACGCCTGCTGGTTCTGTACTGGGTTTCTTTGGGCATGGAAAAGGGTTTATCGGCATTGGCGATTGACAAGAAATTGGCAGGTTTGGCATTTCTTTTCAAATTGCAAGGGGAGGAGGACTGGACAAAAGATTTTTGGGTTAGGCAGGCATTGCGGGGGTATCGCAGGCAACATAAGAGAAGGGACAACAGGCGTCCGGTGACGTTCGCCAATCTTCAGGCGATATGTGCACAGCTGCGTTCGGTTTGTATCACCGATTACGAGACTTTGCTGTTTAAGGCTGCGTTTTCTTTGGCCTTTTATGGGGCGTTTAGGGTTGGGGAACTGGTCAGCCCCGCCAGGACAGTGGCGGGTGGGTTGTTGCAGCAGGATGTGCAATGGAAGAAGGATAGGGTGAGTATTTTGCTGCGAAGGTCAAAAACGGATCAACAAGGCAGGGGCAAAATGGTGACCTTGTTTGAGTTGCCGGGTTCTAGTGTGTGCCCAGTGGCAGCGGTGGGGCAATTCGGAAAGGTAAGGGGCACGGAAGAGGACCCCTTCTTGGTTCATGCAGATGGGTCATACCTTTCTAGGTTCCAATTTGTTGCAGTGTTTAGAAAATGCTTGGAGGCCATTGGCCTGAACAAATGGGAGTTTGCGTCTCATTCCTTCCGCATTGGGGCAGCCACGGAGGCTGCCAGGTGCGGGTTGGACGAGCAGGCAGTACAGAGAATTGGGAGATGGGAGTCGAGGAGGTTTCGTACTTATGTCAGGCCGCAGTTGGCGGCGGTTTAAAAAAAAAAAAAAGAAGGAAAAGGGGCATTTTTATGCTAAGGTTGGAGGTTACCAGGGTTTTCGGGGCGCCGTATTTGTGATGGTTACTGTTGTACGGATGCCAGTTATGTTGTTATTTCTCATTCCAGATGCAGGTTATCCACGCCTTGTCTGGATCTTAGGGCACTCCTATGTGTGTTGGGGGGCCAGGAGAGGAGATGCAAGACCGAACGGCAGACAGCTGGGTATTTCCAGGCGGGAGGCTGATATTAGATGGTTGGGCTTCCCGGGTTTGAAGTGGGAAAGAGTTAAGCGGGAGGTGGAGAGGTTTGCTTTCAGGGATAGGCCCCCGGATGTTTTGGTTATCCATGCGGGGGGGAATGATTTGGGCTTACACAAGGTCAGGGACATACTTGCAGACATAAAGGAGGACTTTATGCAGCTGCGGGCACGTTTCCCGAACACCATATTGGTTTGGTCCGACATTGTGGCCAGGACAGTGTGGAGATGGGCAAGGTCAGTGGTCAGCATTAATAAAACAAGGATACGTGTTACTAAGGTGATTGGGAGGTTTGTGGTCAGGAATGGTGGGATTGTTATTAGGCACCGGGAGTTGGAGATCAACATTGGTCTCTATTTGAGGCGCGATGGTGTTCACCTCACTGATGTTGGAATTGATCTGTGGTCCATGGGTCTTCAGGAGGGGATACAAACAGCTCTTAGGGTGGGGTGGCCCTCAAGGTAGAGGTAGTCCCCCTTTCAGGCTGTGGCGGTGTTTTGGTGGTCTTTGACGGTGACGGTGTATCAGAGGTGATCGTAAATGGGTGGGGGGCTCATAGTGTAACTGCCCCTCCTGGGTATTCCTGAACGTTGGAGGGAATACTGGTTTGTTCACTGACGGATGGTTGTCTCCGAGAGTTCTCATTTGGAGGCCTGGTAAAAAGTTTGTTCACCGTCAGAGATCACCAGACTGGGTTGTACAGTTATATCTTGTGATGTTTATGTTTATGGTTATGGTTATTTATATTTATATATATTATTTATATATATTTATATTTTGGTTGGAGTGTATTTAATTGGTTAATAAAGGCTGTCGTGGCCATTTTACTCCAAGAGCAAGATGTGGTCTCATCCTTTATAAAAGGGGGGTTATAAGGTTGGGGTATTTTGGCCATGCTGGTATAGGCATAAAAATGGGGACATTTAGGCTACACTGGTCAAGGACATACTGTACCATCAAAAGAGATAATAGCCCAAAGAACCTTTTTGTTTTTGATCAATTCGCACAGAAAGAATGTACATGCAGATTTTCTAAATGATTTGCTTTGAGATTTTTTTTAATAAATGGGTCCTTTTGTGTGTGAAGATAAATTTAACAATTTAGATTTCAAATTTTTCTGCAAAATCAGTTTTTGACCACTTCAATACCGGGCACTTTTCAGCGCTGTCACTTACATAACAATTGCGCGGTCATGCAACCCTGTACCCAAACTAAATTTTTAGAGTTTTGTTCTCATAAATAAAGCTTTCTTTTGGTGGTATTTGATCACCTCTGTGGTTTTTATTTTTTGCTAAACGAATAAAAAAAGACCGAAAATTTTGAAAAAAAACGTTTTTCTTTGTTTTTGTAAATAAGTAAGTTTTCTCCTTCACTGATGGACACTGATAAGGTGGCAGCGATGAGGTGGCACTGATGGGCACTGATAGGTGTGGCACTGATGGGCACTCATCAGGTGGCACTGGTGGGCACTGATTGGCACTGATAGGCGACATTGATGGGCACTAAAAGGCTGCACTGATGGGTACTTATGGGTGGCACTGATAGACAGCACTGCTGGGCATTGATAGGCGGCACTGATGGGCACTGAAAGGTGGCACTGATCGGCATTGATGGGCACTGATGGCTGGCGCTGATAGATTTAACTGTAAGGCATCACTGGTGGCACTGGCAGGCATTTTACATTGGCACTGAATGACAGCTGCCTGGGCACAGATTGGCATTTCCCTGGTGATCTAGGGTGGCATACCTAGTGGTCCAGTGTGGTGGCCATCCCTGGTGGTAGTGGCAGCATCCTGGTGGTCCTGGGCGGCCATCCGAGGGGGGGCTGCACTGATAAACAATCAGAACGGACCCCCCTGTCAGGAGAGCAGCTGATCGGTTCTCCTCTACTCGCGTCTCTCAGACGAGAGGGAGTAAAAGCTGATTACCGGCTCTTCCTGTTTACATCGTGATCAGCCGTGATTGAACGCGGCTGATCACATGGTAAAGTGTCTCTTTTAGAGACTCCTTACCTAGATCAGAGTTGCAGTGTGTCAGACTGACACACCGCAACAATGATTGGCGCGATGCGCGCCTGATATCCTGGCGACATCATATGACGTCCGGTCAGGATATCGCAACCACTTTGCCAACATCATATTGCTATATGGCGGGCGGCAAATGGTTAAAGAAAAGTTTTCAGACGCTTTGTTTATTACTTTAGAGCCTCTGGTGGTAGGGTGCCCACATGTCCCGGTTGCCCGGGACTGTCCAGCAATTGCCATCTCTGTCCCTGGTCCCGGGCACCCTTATTCTGGGACATTACAGTGTCCCGGAATGAAATTGAGGACACAGCCATACTAACTAGAAACTATATTTCTGGAACTGGTTGCTAGGGCCGGCCCCGCCTGGTGTCTAGCAACCAGTGATGTCACAGACTCTCACTCTTTCAGACAGTGAAGCCGGGAGCGAGGCCCACGCCTAGTGCTGCACTGCTGTCTCCACCCACCTCGGCACCTCCTCCTTCTCTGGCGCCCACGGCAAGCAGCAGGGACTGGTGTGATCGTCTATCTAGATAGTAACTGAGTGTCTCCTCTATCCACCCACCCTTCTTCTCGGCGGATAAGCATGCAGAGGGAGTGACAGCAGCTGGGACTGATTGTCTGGTGTCTGTTCTGTGTGCATCTGGTTGCAGGCTATAGGTGGCAAGTGGCACACTGAATATGGTGGCAGACTATGGGTGGCAAGTGGCACACTGTATCTGGTGGCAGGTTATGGGTGGCAAGTGGCACACTGCATCTGGTGGCAGGCTATAGGTGGCAGGTGACACACTGCATCTGGTGGCAGGCTATGGGTGGCAGGTGACACACTGCATCTGGTGGCAGGCTATGGGTGGCAAGTGGCACACTGCATCTGGTGGCTGGCTATGGGTGGCAAGTGGCACACTGCATCTGGTGGCAGGCTAAGGGTGGCAACTGACACACTGCATCTGGTGGCATCTATGGGTGGCAAGTAACATACTGCATCTGGTGGCAAGTGACAAGCTCAGGGTTGCCACTGATTCTACATATGATATATGATAGATGATACATATGGTGAGCTGAACTATTTCATTATATATTACAATGTAGTAATAGAAATAATGTGGTTTGATCATCCTGACAGCAAATCAAGCATGTCGGGATGATTTAAGTGCTAACACCAGCCATTTGCCGACAAATCACCCCCCGCCAAATTCCCCATCAACCCCGAGACTACACCCCCACCCTCATCTTTTTTTGGAAAGGGGGAGTGTCCCTAAATGGCAGTTTGGAAATGTGGTCACCCTATTTGGTGGGTGACAGCAGGTTTGCTGAATGGAATTCCTGGATATCAGATGATTTTTCCTCCGTAAAGATGCTTTCAGTTTCACTTTCTGAACATATAAAGGAGGAAAATGCTGCAGATTCACACATTCCCAATCTTCTACCTACAGGACATACAAATATAAAACATCCATAGAAAATGGTTAAGAAAGCAATCTATATAAATTCTATGCCCCGTCGGGGCAGCACAATGGTGTTTAGGCAGGGTTGCTCCTAAATTTACTTGCCAGGTATAGCTGCCTTGGCCAGGGGCGGACTGACAACTCATGGGGCCCCCGGGCATAGATCATGGGGCCCCCTTGGTCCCCACACTCAAGCCACACCTGCACAGGGAGACACAGGGGGAGGAAGAGCAAACAGGGGGAAACTGTGTGTGTGTAGGGGGGGAAGCACACAGATGGACACTGGGGGGGGGGCACACACACAGGGGGACACTGGAGAGGGAGAGCACAATGGGGGACACTGAGGGAGGGAGCACACAGGGGGGCACTGTGGGCGGGGAGAGCACAAACAGGGGGACACTGAAGGGAGAACACACACACAGGGACACTGGAGGGAGAATGCACACACAGGGACACTGGAGGGAGAATGCACACACACACACACAGGGGGACACTGGAGGGAGAATGCACACACACACACAGGGGGACACTGGAGGGAGAATGCACACACACACACACAGAGGGGGACACTAGAGGGAGAGCGCACACACACACAGAGAGGGACACTGGAGGGAGAGAGCACACACAGAGGGGGACACACACACACAGGGGGGGGACACTGGAGGGAGAGCGCACACACACACAGGGGGACACTGAAGGGAAAATGCGCACACACACACAGAGGGGGACACTGAAGGGAGAGCGCGCACACACACAGGGGGACACTGGAGGGAGAGCACACACACACACACACAAGGGGACACTGGAGGGAGAGCACACACACAGGGGGACACTGGAGGGAGAGCGCACACACCGAGGGGGACGCACACACACACAGGGGGACACTGGAGGGAGAGCGCACACACCGAGGGGGGCGCACACACACACAGGGGGACACTGGAGGGAGAGCACACACACAGGGGGACACTGGAGGGAGAGCACAAACACACACACAGAGGGGGAACACTGGAGGGAGAGCACACACACACACAGAGGGGGGGGACACTGGAGGGAGAGCACACACACAGAGGGGGGACACTGGAGGGAGAGTGCACACACAGAGGGGGACACTGGAGGGAGAGCACACACAGGGGGACACTGGAGGGAGAGCGCACACACAAAGGGGGACACTGGAGGGAGAGCGCACACACACAGGGGGACACTGAAGGGAGAGCGCACACACACACAGGGGGACACTGGAGGGAGAGCACACACACAGGGGGACACACACACAGGGGGACACTGGAGGGAGAGCACACACACACAGGGGGACACTGGAGGGAGAGCACACACACAGGGGTACACGCACACAGGGGGACACTGGAGGGAGAGCACACACACACAGGGGGACACTGGAGGGAGAGCACACACACAGGGGACACTGGAGGGAGAGCACACACACAGGGGTACACGCACACAGGGGGACACTGGAGGGAGAGCAGGCACACACACAGGGGGACACTGGAGGGAGAGCACACACACAGGGGAACACTGGAGGGAGAGCACACACACAGGGTTACACGAACACAGGGGGACACTGGAGGGAGAGCACACACACACACAGGGAGACACTGGAGGGAGAGCACACAGGGGGACACTGGAGGGAGAGCACACACACACAGGGGGACACTGGAGGGAGAGCACATACACACACACACACAGGGGGACACTGGAGGGAGAGCACACACACACACACACACACACACACACACAGGGGGACACTGGAGGGAGAGCACACACACACACACACACACACAGGGGGACACTGGAGGGAGAACACACACACAGGGGGACACTGGAGGGAGAGCACACACACAGGGGTACACGCACACAGGGGGACACTGGAGGGAGAGCACACACACAGGGGGACACACACACACAGGGGGACACTGGAGGGAGAGCACACACACAGGGGGACACTGGAGAAAGAGCACACACACAGGGGGACACTGGAGGAAGAGCACACAGACAGGTACACTGGAGGGAGAGGACAATCACACGCAGAGGGGGGACACTGGAGCCAATGGGCAGGGGTTTTCTTGAATCCCTTGGCCTGCTGGGAGGACCTATATATTTGGGTGGAGTCAGGTGATTGTGGTTCTGTGCCACCTGGATGGCTGTCTGGGTGGAAATGTATTGTATTGCTCAGGCTGCTAGGCCGGCGTTTTGGCCTTTCCTGGGCACATCTGACTGCTAGGCTGTCTGAGGGCCTATCAGGAAGCAAGAGAGCAATGCATGGTTGGGATTGCGGCTTGCAGTCCAACCAGAAGTGACGGTTCTGCCGGCCGGAGAACTTGTCGTGGCCGGAGGTAGAGGGGAAGCTGTCGCCACTAAGGGACTATCCCCCTTGTTACCAGGGACCACAGTGAGTAGCTGCGGCAAGTATCAGCAGGGCTGTTTGAAGGAATTTGGGGGCCCCAAGCAAAATGGACATGAAGGCCCCCCCCCCCCCCCCCCCCCGCACGCACGCAAAAGTTCACCAACACTTTATATAAATAAAAAAGGTTTACAGTTCAAATACTGCTGGTGCATATAACCGTGGGATGGACAGGGGGACCGTGGGATGGACAGGGGGGACAGTGGGATGAACAGGGGGACAGTGGGATGGACGGGGGGACAGTGGGATGGACGGGGGGACAGTGGGATGGACAGGGGGGACAGTGGGATGGACAGGGGGGACAGTTGGATGGACAGGGGGGACCGTGGGATGGACAGGGGGACAGTGGGATGGACAGGGGGGACAGTGAGCTGAACAGGGGGACAGTGGGATGGACAGGGGGACAGTGGAACGGTGGGATGGACGGGGGGACAGTGGGATGGACAGGGGAGACAGTGGGATGGACAGGGAGGACAGTTGGATGGACAGGGGTTACAGTGGGATGGACAGGGGGACCGTGGGATGGACAGGGGGACAGTGGGATGGTGGGGGCTGCTGCAGGTGGGAGAGTAGTGTAGTGGGAGAGAAGAGACAGTGAACAGCTGGACAGAAGGGCAGGGTGTGAGGAGTCATCATGTGTGCAGTGATGCAGGAAACATCTTCAGCTCTGAGGGGTTCATGCTGGGACCTGTAGTTCCTCACTTTGGGGGGGGGGGGGTCACATGATTATCCCCCAAAAGTTAAGGATTTCAATTTCCAGCATGAACCCTGCCCTGCTATCTAAGGATGTGTCCTCCTTCCATCCAGGGTGTAATCTCATCTGTCAGTGTCCTCTCCAGAGAGCCCAGAGCAAAAGAAATAAAATAGTAGGCGCAGGGCGGGCATGACAGGGTTAACTGGGTGGTGATATGTGAGCTGCATGTGTGAATGGTGTAGCTGGATTGGCTGAAAGGTGGTAGAGGGGAGGAGGACAGGACATTTGCAGAAGGGGTGGTTCCTCCCCAGCTCAGTCTGCCAGGAGGAGCGAACTTCCTACCCTCCCTCCCTAATATTGGGGGGTTTGTTGTTTTATTAATGATTCCTTTTTATGATTTCAGAAGCAATTTGTCGTGGCAGCGGCATGGTGTTGGTCTGTGCGGATCAAGGATTTACCCCAGATTTGAAGTTCGGGACCTTCCGGTGTATGGTACCCGTGTTGTGATACAGTTAACAGTAGCTTAGCTAATGTTATTATCAGGTGCACTGCGGACAGTGTTTGTTGCCTCTGAGCCAGCATGTCAGCATGAGGCCTATTATAGTTTGGTTCCGCAGTGCCTTTAAGTTATGATTGGTGGGTTTTTCCTGCACAGACTAACGGGAGGAGTTTAATGGAGGAAGTGCCTTACTAGTGGTAGTTATGTTAATTTATGTTAATTTATGTTTATTATTGGTTATTTATAAAAAAAGTTATTGGCTGCTACGGCCAATATTTACTCCAGATTGGTGTGGTCTCATTTTCTGGGGTAGATGCTAAGGGTATGTAGCATTCAAAGGTGGTTTATGTAGGGGTAAGTAAGACACATCAGTTATACTATAGTCAAGAACAGCCCGCAGCTATGAACGAAGGGATCAGCGCAGGGCTGGCATGAATAAAGTCAACATGCCATTTGTGGGTATGGCCGTTTAAGGATTGCAAGGGGGGTGGAGCCAGGCAGCAGGAAGGGGAGGGACACGCCTCCCCAGAGTCAGTCTGCTGATAGGAAAGCTACAGAGAGGCAGCATGGAAGAGCTCCTCTCCAACATAAGGGCGGCGGCGGCGGCGAATGGGACTGAATGGATGAGGGCGCAGGTAGAGCGGGCCCTAGGTGGGGGGGATAGCGGAGGGGGGGGGGGGCGGTTCACGGCGGCCGGGCCAGGCCGATCCGCCCGCCGGACAGATATTCTCCTGAGGGGCGCAGGGCACAGGACAGGCCGGGGGACAGCATGTTAGTCACAGCCGCTGAACCGCCGGCTAAGCGGTCGGCGAGGGGGGCAGCAGCATCCGGCATCAAGCCATCCGGGGGGGCAAGTCCACAGGGGGGCCCGGCGGTAGCAAACAGACTTCCCCACCCATCAGGCCGCATGCACAGGCCTCAGGCCTCATGACGCCGGCCACGCCGGGGGGGGGCGGGCGGCCATCTTGGTTGTGGCAAACAGCGCAGCAGCTCCCTGGGCACTAACAGACAGCATGGGGGCAGCCACACCGTGGCAGCCTGCACTCAGGACCATGACACCAGGTCCTACTGGGCGGCCGCCCAGGCTTGTGGCCCGCCGGGGGGGGCGTCCAGGAACACCAGGAGCAGGGGGGGGGAATACACAGTCGGGCCGGGGGCCGGCGGAGGACCAGGAGGAAGAGCAAGGGGGCGCGCCGCCCAGTGAAAAAAGACAGAAGGCCCGGGCGGGTGGCGTTCCGCCTTGCCTGCGGTCGGCAACCGGGGGGGCCAGTACAAGTCGGCCCGGCAGCCACGTACTAAGCACGCGGGGTGAAGGCGGTCCGCCTACGTGGGTACAAGCAAGGGGGAGGAGCTACACATGCGGCAGCCGGGTAACACGGTCGGCAGGGGCTGGGGGCGTTCAGCCTAGGCCTGAAAAAACGCTACAGGGGCACAGAGGCGTGCGGCCTAACCCCACAGCTATGGAGCCAGCAACGGAGCAGAATGCACAGAGCCCAAGAAAATGCACCAAGAAGTCAGCGGAGGGGCGGAAGAGAAGCATGAGAGAGCGGAGCTCGTCCGCCTCCGGGGGTGAATCCCCTGGGGAGCAGGCTGTGGAGTCGATGGAAGAAGAGCCGGAGCTGTCGGAGGAAGAACTGACCAGGTCGGAGGACGAGATCTCGGAGGGACCGGTGGCGGCGGTGGAACCGGAAACTGCGGCTGGTGGGAGCGTTTCCAGGCAGCCTGGTAAGTCCTTTTCTTTTACGGGTCTCGGGGGGGAAACTGTGATTTCAGGGTGGGAACCGCGGGAGGGGGGGGGGGCATTCCGGTACGGGGGCAGCACAAGGGTCACTGTTCAGGGGCAGCGGGTTTCCCGAACCCTCCTTGTCGGGAGACGGCCTCAGGGTCCTCCTGGCAGGGCTCAGGGATCTAGTGGGCAGGTTTGACCTCAATCCGCCGGCACCGGCGGGGCCGGAGCGAGCTTGGGTCCCGCACGGGGGGGACGGGAGCGGGGGGGGGGGCTGGGGGGGGCAGAGGCAGGGGGTGTAAGGGCGGACGAGCAGGCGGGGGAAACGGTGGTGGCGATTCCGCCCGCGTTGGCCCCGGGGGGGAGTGAGGCAGGATTGGGGAGCACGGTGCTGGCGTGTCCGCCCACGGCTCCGGCTACAGGGGAGGGGGAAAAAGGGGGCGACAAACCCAAAAAACAAGACATCGTACGGCTGGCGGACTCCGCACGCTGCGAATTCTACGTTTGTTTTGAAGGGCCCCTGGGGGCCCACCTAAAACAGGAGGTTAGGGAAAAGATCTGGAAGGGGGAGTACGTTGAGATATTCTCACTACTTCCCCTGGAAAAGTTCAATTTAGATAGGGTAAAACCCGATGACAGCAAGAAGGAGGATGAAGAGAAGAGGAGATACAGGCTGATTCCTAGGACCTTCCAAAACTGGCTTCAGGCGTTTGCAATTCTGGCAAGCGTGATAGGGGAGAAGGAGCCGGAGCACTGCTCGGCCCTTTTCTGTTACCTGGATGCCATTGGGGAAGCTCATAGGACATATGGGGGATTGTCATGGCTGCGCTATGACGAACAATTCCGCCAGAGAAGGGCAGTCAGGCCGGCCCTTCGCTGGGACCACAAGGACATCAGTTTGTGGATGCGCTTGATGTCATCGGCGAAGCCGGCGGGGCAGTTTTTCCAGGGGGGGGCGGTGGATCAGGGGCTTCAGGTCAATCGGCCGCAAAAAAGAAGGGAGTCTGCTGGCAATATAATGAGGGCACCTGCAAATTCGGAACAGGATGTAAGTTTAAGCACGAGTGCTCAGGATGCGGGGGATCTCACCCTGGTTCGCGGTGCTTTAAACAAGGGAAGGGCAGGGCCAGCGAGTCTAGCAACAAAGGGGAAGACGCCGGTGAAAGTGGAAAGAATGCTGCCTTTTCTAGGTAGGTATCCGGATCAGGCAGTGGCCCAATTGTTGGCAGCGGGTTTCGGGGAGGGCTTTGTGATTCCTGCGGTATTGGGCTCAGGGCCTCCTGGAGCGGATAACTTGAGGTCAGCTCAAAGACACCGGGCAGTGGTATCGGAGAAACTACACAAAGAGGTAGCGCTGGGCAGAATGGCGGGCCCCTTCCCCGAGATGCCCATCCCCGATCTAGTGGTTTCTCCTTTGGGAGTGGTCCCCAAGAAGGAACCGAATAAATTCAGGCTTATTCACCACCTGTCTTACCCCAAAGGGGGGTCGGTGAACGATGCCATTGATCCCCAGGCTTGCGCAGTCCATTACACATCCTTTGACGCTGCAGTCTTTTGGGTACGTAAGTATGGTAGGGGGGCGCTGATGGCAAAGACAGACATTGAGGCGGCTTTTCGTTTGTTACCTGTTCACCCCGATAGCTTTTACTTATTGGGTTGCAAGTGGCAGGAAGAATACTACGTGGATAAGTGTTTACCTATGGGTTGCTCTATGTCCTGTGCATTCTTCGAATGTTTTAGCTCGTTTGTGGAGTGGGTGGCGAGGGACGTGTCTGGTTTGTACTCAGTGATCCACTACTTGGACGACTTTCTGTGTGTCGGTCCGCCCGCATCCAAGGTTTGCGCGGTGTTACTGACGACGCTAGAGAGGATAGCGAGGGATTTCGGCATTCCCCTTGCACCCGACAAGACGGAAGGGCCCAGGACAGAGATTCGTTTTTTGGGGATCGTCCTTGATTCGGTAGCCATGGAATGCAGGCTACCGGAGTCAAAGTTAGTTGCGTTGAAAGCAGAAGTGCGGGCCTTGGTGGGCCGGCGCAAAGTCCAGCTCAGAGTCCTACAATCAGTGTTGGGCAAGCTCAAATTTGCGTGCAGGATTATCCCGATGGGTCGGATTTTTAGCAGGAGGTTGGCAGCAAGCACAGGGGGGGTTGAGTCGCCCAGGCATTACCTGACACTCTCGAAGGACCATAAGAACGACCTGCGGATGTGGCACGTATTCCTGGACAACTTCAATGGGAGAGCGCTATGGATGACGGGGCCAGTGAGCAACTTTGATCTTGAGTTGTTCACGGACGCCGCGGGGTCGGCGGGTTACGGGGCCTTTTTCAAGGGACGCTGGAGTGCGGGCCCTTGGCCGGAGAGCTGGAAACAAATAGGGTTGATCAAGAACATGCTGTTACTTGAATTGTTTCCGGTGGTGCTGGCGGTCGAGCTGTGGGGTGAATTCTTCCGGGATCGGAAAGTTCGCTTCCACATAGATAACTTGGGGGTAGTACAGGTTATCAACAAGGTGTCAGCGGCATCGCCGCCGGTGATACGCTTGTTGAGACATCTGGTGCTCAGGTGCATGCAGTTGAACATTTTCATCCATGCAGTGCACCTGCCAGGACTGGACAACGTGATCGCTGATGCTCTCTCTCGGTTTCAGTGGGAGAAGTTTCGAGAGCTGGCGCCGGAGGCAGAGCATCAGGGGGTGACGTGTCCGTCGGAGATGTGGAAGATTGCCCTGGACGAATAGCGGGATGGATTGAAGCGGTCGGTGAGCGAAGGGACATGGAAAGCATACAGGAAAGTATGGGACGAATGGGTTGCTTTCCAGGGTCAGGCCTCAGGGGGAGAGGGTGAACCTAGGCTGCTTTTCATTTATTTTTTCGCCAGGCACATGGAGAGAGGCATTTCCGTGTCGAGGCTGGGGAAAGTTATGGCGGCCATGGCCTTTTGGTGTAAGCTCGGGGGGGGCAGGCAGTGAAGGGTTACAAGAAAGGGAAGTTGCGGCGGGACGAGCGACGGCCGGTGACGTTCGAACTGTTGGGCAGAGTGGTGGACACTCTGCGTGGGGTTTGCTCGTCCGGTTACGAGGTGGGTCTTTTCCGCACGGCTTTCGTGTTGGCTTTCTTTTTGGCTTTCCGCATAGGGGAGCTGGTAAGTTCCTCGAAGACGAAGGGGGATGGATTGGCAGTGGGGGATGTGCGGTGCTCAGGGGACAGGTTGGTTTTGCACCTTCGGAGATCAAAGAAGGATCAGCAGGGCCGAGGCAAGGATGTGGTGACCAAGACGCCAAACTCTGCCCCGTCTTGGTCACGAGTGTGTTTTTGCAAGGGAGGCCAACTGGGGAGGGCCCCCTGTTGGTTCACCAAAATGGCGAGGCGCTGTCGCGCTTTCAATTCATAAGAGTTTTCCAAAAATGTTTGCGTAAACTGAATATGGGGGATTTGAAATTTTCCTCGCATTCATTTAGGATTGGGGCGGCGACGGAAGCGGTCAGGTGGGGTCTAACAGAGGAGGCGGTAAAACAGATCGGGAGGTGGGAATCAAGGCGTTTCAGGTCATACGTTAGGACGGATTTAGTGGAATGAAAGTTTTATGAAAATAGAGGGTTGTGTGAAGTGCCGACATGGTTTCGTGTGGTACATTAAAGTGAAATTCACCGGAGTTTTTATTGTTTTTCTTTCAGATTCAACACCAAGTCTCGTGTGGATCATAGGGCATTCCTATGTCTGCTGGGGAGCCAGAAGGGGTGATGACAGACCAGACGGTAGACAGCTAGGTTTCTCTAGGAGGGAGGCCTACATAAAGTGGTTGGGATGCTCTGGAGCCGTCTGATCCCGGAAGCGCTTAAGTTTGCGAGATGGGATAGGCCTCCGGAAGTTCTAGTCATCCATGTTGGGGGTAACGATTTGGGGCTCAGGACAAAACTTGACGTCACTAGGGACATCAAGTATGACTTCTGCCGACTTCAGGCGGCCTTTCCCAACACCGTCCTTGTCTGGTCAGATATGATAGCCAGGACTTCGTGGCATTTTGCCAGGTCAGTAGATTTACTAAACAAGGCTAGGAAAAAGGTCAACCAGGAGGTCAGCAGGTTCTTCATCAAGCATGGGGGGTTGGCCATCAGGCATAGGGAATTAGAGGTCGACACCTGGCGCTATCTGAGGGCTGACGGAGTTCACTTGAACCCAGTGGGCACAGATATGTGGGCCATCGGTATTCAGGACGGGATTGAGCGAGCACTTAGGGTGTGGAGGTGCGCTCAAGGTTAAGGTGTTAACCTTGTTTGCGGTGGCGGATGTTGGCTGACGTAGGCATAGAGAAGAAACCCCCTCCCCACAGAAAACTTGATGCGGGACCCATTGGAGATATGGGCCCGTTTGGTATATTCCTTATAAGTGATGTAGGGAATATGGTGGATGGCTGCACTGCGGGAATAGTTTTGTCTCTGAGCTAGTATGTCAGCTTGAGGCCTAGTTACAGTTGAGATGACCGCAGTGCACGAGTTGTTGTTTATGGTAATTTGGGTGGGGGGGGGGGGGGTTATGTCCTGCTATAGGCCTACGTCACGTGTTTTGAAATTGTTTATGTGTTTGTTTATTTGTTTATAAAAGTTATTTATAAAGTTATTTATATATTTTGTTATTTAATAAAGGGGCTGCTACGGCCTATTTTACACTCCAGCACGGTGTGGTCTCCGTTACTGGGAAAAGGTAAGGGGGTGGGAGTGTAGAGCTGGGCAGCTCAGAAATGTAGCTATGTGGTACTTGGTCCTGCGTCCTGCCCACCCTTATCCTTATCTGCCTGCTCCACACAGTGCACTGAGAGGCTTGCTATCTCCAGGCTGACACGCACACTCCAGGTTTCTTTGAAGGGCTGACAGTTCAGCACAGAACTCTGCAATCCGGGACAGTGACAGGCAGGCAGGCACCCTAGGCTGGGGCCCCAGGCCAGCTCGGGGGCCCAAGCAATTGCTTGTTTTGTCTGTCCTGTTGCGACGGGCCTGAGTATCAGAGCAGTATTCTCACCAACTGGGGATGATAAAGAATCTGGAAACTTCAGCGGGTATCAAGCCAGGGACCCAGCCAGCGGAGGTGATGCTTGCAGAGCAGCCTTGAGCCTTGTGTTTCAAGCCAGGGACAGAGCAGGCCAGTGGGGTGAAGCTTGAGAAGTATCTTGTGCCAAGCCAGGGACCCAGCAGAGAAGCGGGGGTGACGCCTGAGGAAGATACTACCGTGAAGATTGGAGGTGCTCAAGGGATTCTGTGTCGTCGTGATTGTAGTGGAAGTGAAGGCTGTTACACTTTGAGTTAGGAACTGTTAAAGACTGTTGCCATAGGAGACAGCACTCCTACACATGCAGACGTGGCGTCTCGCTGGATGGCTTTCCCTGCATGGCTGTCCTGTTGAAGTCTCGGAGTCTGACAATTAATCTTGCAACTACCTAAGGGTGTCCTGGCCCTATCCCTCTTTCTCAAAGTTCTGTTAAGAGAAATAAAATCTCTTTTGCATCCAAGAAGTGTCTGGCACCCAATCGATGTACCTTGCATTACACCCACTGTGGAAACACCTCCTTAGGACACAGTTAACCCCTTGATCGTCCCCTAGTGTTAACCCCTTCACTAACAGTGACATTTACACAGTAATCAGTGGCTATTTATAGCACTGATCGCTGTATAAATGTCACTGGTCCCAAAAAAGTGTCAAGTGTCCGATTTGTCCACCACAATGTCGCAGTCCCACAAAAAATTGCACATCGCCGCCATTACTAGTAAAAAATAAATAAATACAAAAAAAATTCCATAAATCTATCCCTTATCTGGTACACGCTATAACTTTTGCGCAAACCAATCAATATACGCCGATTGCGATTTTCTTTTTCTTTTTTACCAAAAATATATAGAAGAATATATATTGGCCTAAATTGATGAAAAAATTTGTTTTATTTTTTTATAATATTTTGGGATATTTATTATAGCAAAAAGTAAACAATATTGCTTTTTTTTCTCCAAAATTGGCCGCCTTTTTTTTGTTTATAGTGCAAAACATAAAAACCACAGAGGTGATCAAACACCTCTAAACGAAAGCTCTATTTGTGGGAAAAAAAGGACTTAAATTTTGTTTGGGTACAACGTTGCACGACCGTGCAATTGTTAGTTAAAGCGATGCAGTGCAGTGTCGCAAAAAATGGCCTGGTCATTAAGGGGGTAAATCCTTCTGGGGCTGAAGTGGTTAATGAGTGAAATAAATATTTGATCCCCTATCAATCAGCAAGATTTCTGGCTCCCAGGTGTCTTCTATACAGGTAACGAGCTGAGATTAGGAGCACTCTCTTAAAGGGAGTGCTCCTAATCTCAGCTTGTTACCTGCATAAAGGACACTTGTCCACAGAAGCGATCGATCAGATTCCAATCTCTCCGCCATGGCCAAGACCAAAGAGCTGTCCAAGGATGTCAGGGACGAGATTGTAGACCTACACAAGGCTGGAATGGGCTACAAAACATCACCATTTTACTTCAGAGATCTGCATACAAAAATTTTTTTTTTTTCAGTCTTTTGAAATATGAGAAGAAGGAACTTTCCCAAGCCCTGTTTCTGCAAAGAACTATCACAGGGGGAGATTTACTAAAACCGGAGAGTGCAAAATCTGGTGCAGCTTTGCATGGAAACCAATAAGCTCCCAGGTTTTATTGTCAAACCCTAATTGAACAAGCTAAAGTTGGAATCGGATTGGTTATCATGCACAGCACCAGATTCTGAGTGCTTCAGTTTTAGTAACAGAGGGTTTAGCTAGAACTGAACGAAGTAGCTCCAAACATGAGGAGAGGACAAAGGGAGATACCAAATTGCATAAGTAAAGGAATTGTAGTGAGATTAAACAGCTACTAGATGTCACGCATACATCAAAACAATTATAACTTGATACAGTTTAACACAACAACAGAAAAAATGCATTTAGTTAGAGCAGAACTCCAACTGTTCAATCTTCCTTCTCCTAACCTAATGTCTCCTGGCGATGGAACATGTGCGAATGTAGACTGTAGTGGGGACTTACTACTGTGAAACCTGTAGCTGGAATGAGGAAGCACAGCTGAAGAATGCAGGATAGGACAGGCCGGGTGTCCGAGGGGGGTGACTAATGGAGCTTCTAAGTCCCTGGATACCACCCAGAAACTTTCTGCAGTTTCTTTGCTATTGGCTAGAACTGGCGGCAAGAGCTCAAGTCCCTTTCTCGTTCCTGTCCTCTTTGTTACAACACTATCCTACCTGCTGAGGATCTTGTGCCCAGAGGTGTTGCTTGAAGCTTGTGGGCCCCGATGCAAAAGTTGACCTGCCCCCCCACTACCACCCACCATTTCCACTGCGTGTGCAGATACACACACCGCACGCCAAGATACTCAAAGTGGCTTAAGAGTTTTGAGTTCCCAGAGTTCCTCCTTACACAACACAGACACTTCCCCATCCTGGGCTGTTCTCACCCCATGCTCCTCTCCATTCAGGAAATGTCTCACAGCTTCTCCCCAGCCAATGAGAACAGAGGGGTGTGGACTGTGGAAGGCAAAGTGGAAGCCCAATACTGGAGCGTGGCTGTGGGGCCCTAGGGCATATCGGAGCTGGACTTTGTGGAGGATATGATAATGACAGGGAGGCTGCAGGGGCCCCCTGGAGCTAGGGGCGGGGTGGAGATTGTGACCCCTGCAACCCCTTATGCTACGCCCATGATTGTGCTGCATTCCATGCTAAGACATTTTCGACATTCCACCTTTACATTCCCAAAGGAAAGACTGTCCACTCATAAAAGTAGTATTGCTGCCTTTACTGATGGGATTCTGGCTATGGTATAACAGTCACATCACACCGATGTACAATCCAGAGTCACTTGACATTACACAGTCAATCAAATTTAGTGGACGGTCTGAAGTAGTAACATGTGAAAGCATATGCAGCACCTTGGCAGCCATCTCTCTTTTACATCCTCTCCGTCACCAAAGGGTCATTAGTACTCACAGGACTGTGCTCTCTGTAGTCACCTACTCCTTAGCTACACATCTCCCGATATCTTCCAGGGAAGCAGCCTTACTCAGGGAGCTCTTGGCCTGGCCTAAAAGGTCTTTTGCATTCAGCCCTAACCCCCACCTCCATAAGGGACCTAAAAACTTTAGCCGGTACTTCCTGGGTGCAGGTCTACTCCTTCCAGCCTCCTGCCCTATCCAGGGTCTTCACACGCTAGTTACATCCACATAGGTGTGGGGTGTTTAGCTCCCATGCCTCAAGTGTGTCTCGGGTTCCTCCCAACCTGGCTTCTAACAGGGTACTGACTCACCCATGACATCACTGCAGGAGGGGCTCTACCTAAAAGTGGCCTAACACCTGATGACCATATTTGCTGCAACCAGACACTGTTCTGGTACAGAGCCATCTATTAGCAAAGTAGATAACTGCACCTACCTACACGCTTAGTTCTCTAGAATTACTACATTGTATCGCTTATAGCGTCTTATGCATTTCCTTTGCTCTTCAGCTCCATCTAATGGCCATATTGCTGCCTTTTACTACTGCAAATAAAGGACATACTGTACCATCAAAAGAGATAATAGCCCAAAGAACCTTTTTGTTTTTGATCAATTCGCACAGTAAGAATGTACATGCAGATTTTCTAAATGATTGGCTTTGAATTTTTTTAAAATAAATGGGTCCTTTTGTGTGTGAAGATAAATTTAACAATTTAGATTTTAGATTTTTCTGCAAAATCAGTTTTTAACCACTTCAATACCGGGCACTTTCGCACCTTCCTGCCCAGGCCAATTTTCAGCTTTCAGCGCTGTCACTTTTTAAATAACAATTGCGCGGTCATGCTACCCTGTACCCAAACTAAATTTTTATCATTTTGTTCCCACGAATAGAGCTTACTTTTGGTGGTATTTGATCACCTCTGTGGTTTTTATTTTTTGCTAAACGAATAAAAAAGACCGAAAAGTTGAAAAAATCTTTTTTCTTTGTTTTTGTTATAACATTTTGTAAATAAGTAAGTTTTCTCCTTCACTGATGGGCACTGATAAGGTGGCACCGATGAGGTGGCACTGATGGGCACTGATAGGTGGCACTGATATGTGGTACTGATGGGCACTGATAGGCGGCACTGATGGGCACTCATAGGTGGCACTGGTGGGCACTGATTTTCACTGATAGGCGACACTGATGGGCACTAAAAGACTGCACTGATGGGTACTTATGGGTGGCACGATAGACGGTACTGCTGGGCATTGATAGGCGGCACTGATGGGCACTGAAAGGGGGCACTGATAGGCATTGATGGGCACTGATGGCTGGCCCTGATAGATTTAACTGTAAGGAATCACTGGTGGCACTGGCAGGCATTTTACATTGGCACTGATTGGCAGCTGCCTGGGCACAGATTGGCATTTCCCTGGTTATCTAGGGTGGCATACCTGGTGGTCCAGTGTGGTGGCCATCCCTGGTGGTAGTGGCGGCATCCTGGTGGTCCTGGGTGGGCATCCGAGGGGGGGCTGCGCTGATAAACAATCAGCGCAGACCCCGGTCAGGAGAGCAGCTGATCGGTTCTCCTCTACTCGCGTCTGTCAGACGAGAGTGAGGAAAAGTCGATCAACGGCTCTTCCTGTTTACATCGTGTTTAGCCGTGATTGAACGCGGCTGATCACGTGGTAAAGTGTCCCTGTTAGAGACTCTTTATCTAGATCGGAGTTGCAGTGTGTCAGACTGACCCACCGCAACAACGATCGGCGTGATGCACGCCTGATATCCTGGCGATGTCACATGGCGTCCGGTTTGGATATCGCAACCACTTTGCCGACATGATATTGCTATATGGCGGGCAGCAAATGGTTAAAGAAAAGTTTTCAGAAGCTCTGTTTATTACTTTAGAGCCTCTGGTGGGTGACAGCAGGTTTGCAGAATGGAATTCCTGGAAATCAGATGATTTTTCCTCCGTAAAGATGCTTTCACTTTCACTTTTTGAACATATAAAGGAAGGAAATGCTGCAGATTCACACATTCACAATCTTCTACCTACAGGACATCTGAAAGAGGACCTCAGAAACGGTAAGATTGCTTTATCTTGCTACAGAGAGCAGAATTGGATTACAGACCATCATATATCAATCTATACCTGACATTCTGACTTTGCCTTTCCTTCATTTACCTGATTAAACATTAAGGCTTGATTCACACTAATGTGTTTTTTGATGCATTTTGCAGAAATGCAGGGACATTTTTTAACATGGGCTCCTATGGAACATGTTCACATCAATGCATTTTTGTGCCTCTGCGTTTTTGGAAAGGGTCAGGGACTTTTTTTCATGTAATAGAAGTCAATGGACCCGCATCCAAAACGCAAGTACCGCGTTTTTGCCACGATTTGCGTTTTGCGTTTTTTTTTTTTTTTTTTTTTACACTGTATATAGCTGGTTGCTAAGCAACCACACTGTAAAAAAAAAAAAAAAAAAAAAAAAAAAGCAAAATCGTGGTAAAAATGCATGTCCAAAAATGCGGCAAACACTGCAAAAAGCACTGCAAAAACGCTCAAAAGCAACATTCATAGATGTGAATCGAGCCTAAGACTTGATTCACACCTAGGCATTTTTAGTGCTTTTTGCATTTTGCAGATTTGCACTACAGACTGTGTTCCATAAGAAACCATGTTAAATGGGCTGTAGTGCAAATCTGCAAAATGCCAAAAGCTCTAAAAATGCCTATGTGTGATTCAAACCTCAGGGCCAATTCACACCAGACGCAGTTCTGCAGAAACTGACTGGAAACTGACCAGAAACTGACTGTATTGGTGCAAAAGAACGGAACTGCATGTAACTGCATCTGGTGTGAACTGGCCCTAAGGGCCAGTTCACACCAGATGCAGTTCCGTGCAGTTCCATGCAGTTCCATTTTTTCTGACCGGAAACTCACTGGAAACTGACTGCATGGTGTCAACTAGAGCCATTGGAACATGGAAAACACTGTGCATGCATTTTTAGTGCAGAAAAAAAGCGCACGGAACTGAACGGAACTGCGTCTGGTGTGAACTGGCCCTAAAGGAATTATAAGGGGAAGGTTTTTTCATCCTAATGCATTCTATGCATTAAGATAAAAAAAAAAAAAAACCTTCTTAAGGCTGGATTCACACCTATGCATTTTTAGTGATTTTTGCATTTTGCAGATTTGCACTACAGAACGTGTTCCATAGGAAACCATGGTAAAATGGACTGTAGTGCAAATCTGCAAAAAGCACTAGAAATGCATAGGTGTGAATCCAGCCATATGCAGCAGCCCCCTTCAGCCCCTCTAATACTTACCTGAGCCCCATATTTTCCAGCGATGCTGCAGGAGTGTCTTGGGTGTCTGAGTCTCCCTTCCCCATTGGCAAAGACAGTTGCATGACACGATTGGCTGCCGCTGCTATCAATCAAAGTCAGTTAGCCAATCAGGAGAGAGAGGCGACGGGGGCGGTTTGCAGCTCCGTGTCTTAATGGACACAGGGAGCTGTAACTCGGCTTGGGTGCCCCCATAGCACGCTGCTTGCTGTGGGGGCACTCAACAGGAGAGAGGGGCCAGGAGCACAGAG
>CM053035.1:29202859-29222192 GCA_028564925.1 Lithobates sylvaticus | reverse complement strand
CTTGAAGTTTAATTCCCAGAAAACATGACATCACCTTCAACCTCCTATCAGCACAGATGGCACTACTAGACCACAGCAGAGACCCAGAAGAAACATTTTATTCAAGTTACCGTCCCAGTAAATTTAAAGCGGAGCTCCACCGCACCAAAAAATATTAAAAGTCAGCAGCTACAAATACTGCAGCTGCTGACTTTTAATAAATGGACACTTACCTGTTCCAGGTTCCAGCGGTGTCGGCAGAATGTGACGAGCGACCGCTCGTCTCTCGGCTGCCCCGCCGCAATCCTCTGTCAGGGAATCAGGAAGTGAAGACGCAACGTCTTCACTGCCCAGTTCCCTACTGCGCGTGCGCGAGTCACGCGTCTCTATTGGTCCCCGTTGTGTCCTGGGAACTGTGTTTCCCAAGACGCAACGGGGCTTCTACGGATAGGGGCAGGGCAGCTCCGGATATCTCGTCTGGAAGTGGGTGCAGATACCTGTATTATACCCCTCCCCCCTGAAAGGTGCCAATTGTGGCACCGGAGGGGGGGGAATCCGATAAGCGGAAGTTTCACTTTAGGGTGGAGCTCCGCTTTAAGATCAGAACAAGGCTCGTGCAATGACTCCACTGCATTTTTCTAAATGGCCACTAGATGGCTTTGCGGCAAAATTTGGCAAGTGAATCCCCGTTTCACAGAAGAGGATAGCTGTCCGCAGGTTGTAAAAGACACCAGATTTTTAATATTATGTAACTGAATAACATTTAGTTTGCTTAAGTACTTTGTATCATAACATTTTTTAAATAATTTAAAACTTTTATTTATTATTTATTTCAGGGCCGGTCCGTCCCGGGGTGCACGGGGTGCAGTGCACCCAGGCGCCACAGAGGTGGGGGCGCTGGAGCGCCAGAGTGCTCCGCTCCCTCCTCCTCTCCTTGTCCGTAGGCGGCGCGGCTCTCTCCGCCTGTCGCGGCCGCGGGAGCGGCCGCGCAGTGACGCCACGGGGGGGGGGGGCGCTCCGTGGCCGAGCCCGACTTGTTTAGAACAGAGCGCGTGTGAGGCTTGTGCTGGTGGGCGGGAGGCGGAAGTTAAACACAGGAGGAGTCCTGTGTTTAACTTCCGCCTTCTGCCCACCAGCACAAGCCTCACACGCGCTCTGTTCTCCACCCGGGCGGCGCGGCTGCACACTGTCCTCTCCAGCTGCCGCCCGGGTGGTTTTAATTAGCCTAGGGGGGGGGGGGTGGTTTGTCTAGGGGGGGGTCTATACTAATGTGGGGGGGGTTTGTCCTGGGGGGGGGGTCTATACTAATGTGGGGGGGGGGGTTTGTCCTGGGGGGTCTATACTAATGTGGGGGGGTTTGTCCTGGGGGGGTCTATACAAATGTGGGGGGGTTTGTCCTAGGGGGTCTATACTAATGTGGGGGGGGTTTGTCCTGGGGGGTCTATACTAATGTGGGGGGGGGTTGTCCTGGGGGGTCTATACCAATGTGGGGGTGTTTGTCCTGGGGGGTCTATACTAATGTGGGGGGGGGTGGTTTGTCCTGGGGGGGTCTATACCAATGTGGGGGGGGGGGGTTTGTCTAGGGGGGGGTTTGTCCTGGGGGGGTCTATACTAATGTGGGGGGGGGGGGGTTGTCCTGGGGGGTCTATACTAATGTGGGGGGGGGTTGTCCTGGGGGGTCTATACTAATGTGGGGGGGTTTGTCCTGGGGGGGGTCTATACTAATGTGGGGGGGGGGGTTGTCCTGGGGGGTCTATACTAATGTGGGGGGGGGGTTTGTCCTGGGGGGGTCTATACTAATGTGGGGGGTTTGTCCTGGGGGGGTCTATACTAATGTGGGGGGGGGGGGGTGGTTTGTCCTGGGGGGGGGGGTCTATACTAATGTGGGGGGGGTGGTTTTGTCCTGGGGGGTCTATATTAATGTGGGGGGTGGTTTGTCCTGGGGGGGTCTATATTAATGTAGGGGGGGTTTGTCCTGGGGGGTCTATATTAATGTATGGGGGCTGGTTTGTACTGGGGGGGGGGGGGGGGGGTCTATACTAATGTGGGGGGTGGTTCGTCCTGGGGGGTCTATACTAATGGGGGGTGGTTTGTCCTGGGGGGTCTATACTAATGTGGGGGGGGTGGTTCGGCCTGGGGGGTCTATACTAATGTGGGGGGGTTTGTCCTGGGGGGGTCTATACTAATTTGGGGTGTTCGTCCTGGGGGGGGTCTATACTAATTTGGGGTGTTCGGCCTGGGGGGTCTATACTAATTTGGGGTGTTCGGCCTGGGGGGTCTATACTAATGTGGGGGGGGTGGTTTGTCCTGGGGGGGTCTATACTAATGTGGGGGGGTGGTTTGTCCTGAGGGGGTCTATACTAATGTGGGGGGGGGGTGGTTTGTCCTGGGGGGGTCTATACTAATGTGGGTGGCGGGCTGGTTTGTCCTGGGGGGTTTATACTAATGTAGGGGGGGTTTGTCCTGGGGGGGTCTATATTAATGTTGGGGGGGGGGGGTCTATACTAATGTGTGGGGGAGTGGTTTGTCCTGAGGGGGTCTATACTAATGTGGGGGGTGGTTCGGCCTGGGGGGTCTATACTAATGTGGGGGGGTGGTTTGTCCTGGGGGGTCTATACTAATGTGGGGGGTGGCTCGGCCTGGGGGGTCTATACTAATGTGGGGGGGGGGTTTGTCCTGGGGGGTCTATACTAATGTGGGGGGTTCGTCCTGGGGGGGTCTATACTAATGTGGGGGGGGGGTTTGTCCTGGGGGGTCTATACTAATGTGGGGGGGGTAGTTTGTCCTGGGGGGTCTATACTAATGTGGGGGGGGGCTGGTTTGTCCTGGGGGGTCTATACTAATGTGGGTGGCGGGCTGGTTTGTCCTGGGGGTTTATACTAATGTAGGGGGGGTTTGTCCTGGGGGGTCTATACTAATGGGGGGGTTTGTCCTGGGGGGGGCTATACTAATGTGGGGGGGGGGGGGTCTGTACTAATGTGGGGGGGGGGGGGGTTGTCCTGGGGGGTCTATACTAATGGAGGGGGTGGTTTGTCCTGGGGGGTCTGTACTAATGGAGGGGGGGTGGTTTGTACTAATGTAGGGGGGGAAAGGTTTGTCCTGAGGGGGGTCTATACTGATAAAGGGGGGTGTTTTGTCCTGGGGGTCTATACTGATGGGGGGGTCTGTCCTGAGGGAGGTATTTATACTTAGTGAAGGGTCTGCACTGACGGAGGGGGGGGTCTATACTTAATGGAGTGGGGTCTGTACTGAGGGACGACTATAGTTGGTGGAGGGGGTGATACCATGTTTTACTGCACCAGGTGACACCAACCCTAGTGATGCCACTGCAGCTGCGGGCTCTTATTTCCCCTCTCCCTCACCTCCTCGTGCGCTGCTGTACTAATGAGCGGCGCACTATGTTTCTTCCCCCGCCTTCATAACGGCCAGGGAAGAAAAAACAAAGGAGCAAAGAAAAGGATTGTGGGACATGTGGTCCCAAGGACTGGCAGCCCCACTGTAACACGGAAACTGCAGCCCAAACAGCATGCTCAGCTGAATGGGAGAGAGAAAGCCAGGAGCCCGGGAAGGCTTTCAGGGAAGGGCACCCAGGACTCCAGAGGGAGAGGGCAGTGCTGAGAGAACACCATCAGAGAGAGAAAAAGCCACACAGCCTGGCACCATCCCTGGTGGAGGAAGGAATGGAGTCATTGCAGGAATACAGATCTGGGCTCTACCCAGCGGAGTCGCCACGGGCAATTCAGAGTGAGCTGACTCCTGATCAGAGGAACCGTTGTTGCTGTATCGCTGGGTCAGGTGAGAGGGCCGATCGGCCATTATTTACTACCATCTCTTGTAACATGTCTGCAGTCTCTGACCATCTCCTGTATTGTGTGCAGCCTGACCATCTCCTGTACTATGATTGCAGTCTCTGACCGTCTCTAGTATCATGTCTACAGTCTCTGACCGTCTCCTGTACTATGTCTGCAGTCTCTGACCGTCTCTAGTATCATGTCTACAGTCTCTGACCATCTCCTGTACTATGTCTGCAGTCTCTGACCGTCTCTAGTATCATGTCTACAGTCTCTGACCATCTCCTGTACTATGTCTGGGGGCTCTTTCTAATAGACTCTCTAACAGAAGCCCCCTCTGTGTGCATCAGAGAGACTCCCCTCCAGGTCTCATTAGTGTACGCTCTTCCTGTATTTTCTTTATTGGTAAAAGATCATGGGAGGATCCCAGGGTAACGAAGACTTCTTACGGGTACATCTCTGTGTTGAAGTCGTTGTCATAGAAACATTTGTAAAGGGGAGGAGTTGGTAAGATGACCACGCCCACGTGGGGGCGCCAGAAATATTTCTGCACCCAGGCGTCTGTGACCCTAGGATCGGCCCTGCTAACGGGGTACAAATTTACCCCTACCATTTCACAAAAAATTTGTGAAAATGGTAAAAAAACACTAGACACGGCAAGTCCTTTATTAAAAAAAATAAAAATAAAAACTGTCCCACAAAGTCTTCTTCTTCTCTCGCTCCGACGGACCGGAAAGAAAAAAAGCCGACTACGATCTGCCTCCATGGGAGGCACCCGCCGCAATGGGAGGCACCCGCCGCAATGACCGGCCTCTCAGGTGACAGCTCTTTTATAACCTAGGGAGGGGCCACACAATGGGCTTTCACACTGAAGCGGTGCGCTTGCAGGACACTGGAAAATGTCCTGCAAGCCGCATCTTTGGCTCGCTGTAGGAGCGGTATATTTACCACTCCTATAGCGCCCGTTCCCATTGAAAACAATGGGGCAGCACTCCGAACCCCCCCGCAAAACGCAGCTGCAGCGGCGGTTTGCGGGTGGTATTAACCCTTTTTTGTCCGCTCCCGGGGGTAAAACCACCCCGCTAGCGGCGGAAATGCGCCGCTAAAATGACGGTAAAGCGGCACTAAATATAGTGCCGCTTTACCGCCAGCGCCCCCAACGCCCCAGTGTGAAAGTAGCCTAAGTGTTGTCATTCTTGAGGAGGAAGCAGAATAAACAGCTGATAATAATTTAAAAATGCCTGAAAAAAGAAAGCTAATGCATCCACTATATATTACTGTAGCACCCTCTAGTGTGTGCTACTGGAAGTGTAGTGCAGGTAAAACATAGTCTGGCTCATTGAATCTGGGTCAGGGTTATTAGAGGCCGGGGCTGGATGACTCATCCTGGCAGCTTCAGTTTCTAGAATGTTGGAGAATGTTCTGAAGCTAGTGGGTGGAGGTGAGAAGAAGCTGAGGTCTTGAATATATATGGGTCCTCAGCCAATCCTCAGAAGTGGGCCTGGCAGGGGGACTGAGAAGCCAATAGATAGACAAGGGCCATGCCAGCAGGGAGATAGTGGAAGATAGAGAAGCAGTTCTGAGGGATAAGGATGAGCCCGGTGTTCGATTCGAACCCATGTTCGAATCGAGCACCGGGTGTTCGCTCGCTCGGCGAGCCCAGAACTATTGGGGCCGCTCGCATCAAATTCGTGTGATGCGAGCGGCCCCGCAATGCATTGCGGCCCGCGCAGTGCAATGCTGGCTGATGATTGGCCAAGCATGCACTGTGACCCCGCATGCTTGGCCAATCACAGCGCCGGCAGCGAGGAGAGCCATAATTGGCTACAGGCAGGATGCCTGTAGCCAATTATAGCTCAGGGGCTTTAATACACGCCCCACGGTATAAGAGGCCGCCGCGGCGGCGGCCTCGCATATTATGTTTCACTCACAGTGTCAGCGTGTCAGTGTGCTGCTGACTGCTGACAACAATATGTGCTTTATTTCTGGGGATATGTGTGTGCATGCTGTTAGAACAGCATTGCAGTATCACATCTGGGGGGTGTCTATAGGTAGCCTGTGAAGGAGGGCAGGTTTCCTGTGCTTAGAACTTTCCCTGCAAAAAAGTGTCATTTTTGCAGGAAGAAAGCTATTTAAATCACTCGCGGCTAATGAATTGATGGCTCCTGTAACACAGAGAGCTGTCATTCATTAATAAAAAAAAAAAAAAAAAAAAAAGCGTAGGGGTCCCCCCAAATTCAATAACCAGGCCCTTCAGGTCTGGGATGGATATTAAGGGGGATCCCAGCCAAAAAAAAAAAAAAAAAATGGCGTAGGGTCCCCCTCAAAATCCATACCAGACCCTTGAGGTCTGGTATGGATTTTAAGGGGAACCCTAGCCAAAAAAAATGGCGTGGGGTCCCCCTCAAAATCCATACCAGACCCTTATCCGAGCACGCAACCTGGCAGGCCGCAGGAAAAGAGGGGGGGACGAGAGCGGCCCCCCCTCTCGCCTGAACCGTACCAGGCCACATGCCCTCAACATTGGGAGGATGCTTTGGGGGTCTAAGACCCCTAAAGCACCTTGTCCCCATGTTGATTAGGACAAGGGCCTCTTCCCCACAACCCTGGCCGGTGGTTGTGGGGGTCTGCGGGCGGGGGGCTTATCGGAATCTGGAAGCCCCCTTTAACAAGGGGACCCCCAGATCCCGGCCCCCCCCCTGTGTGAAATGGTAAGGGGGTACAAAAGTACCCCTACCATTTCACCAAAAAAGTGGCAAAAATGGTAAAAATGACAGGAGACAGTCTTTGACAATTCCTTTATTAAAATCTTCTTTCTTCTTTCTTCATCCTTCGGATTCTTCATCTTCTCCTTCCTTCATCTTCTTCCATCTTCTTCTTCCATTTTCTTCTTCCTCCGATCCGCTTCTTCTTGCGCTGGTCTTCTCGTCCTTCTCGTCCGGCATCTTCTTCCGTCGGCGTCGGCGTCGGTGTCTCTGTCTCTTCTTGGGCCGCTCCGCGCAATGGGAGGCTCCCGCTGTGTGAGGCTCCGCTCCGTCTGACAGGTCTTTTATAATGGAGGGCACCTGGTGACCCCGCCCCCTCTGACGCACAGGGACGTCATGGGGAATTCCATGATGGCTTTCCCCATGACGTCAGAGGGGGGGCGGGGTCACCAGGTGCCCTCCGTTTTAAAAGACCTGTCAGATGGAGCGGAGCCTCACACAGCGGGAGCCTCCCATTGCGCGGAGCGGCCCAAGAAGACACCGACACCGACGCCGACGCCGACGGAAGAAGATGCCGGACGAGAAGGACGAGAAGACCAGCGCAAGAAGAAGCGGATCGGAGGAAAAAGAAAATGGAAGAAGAAGATGGAAGAAGATGAAGGAAGGAGAAGATGAAGAATCCGAAGGATGAAGAAAGAAGAAAGAAGATTTTAATAAAGGAATTGTCAAAGACTGTCTCCTGTCATTTTTACCATTTTTGCCACTTTTTTGGTGAAATGGTAGGGGTACTTTTGTACCCCCTTACCATTTCACACAGGGGGGGGGGGGGGTGGACCGGGATCTGGGGGTCCCCTTGTTAAAGGGGGCTTCCAGATTCCGATAAGCCCCCCGCCCGCAGACCCCCACAACCACCGGCCAGGGTTGTGGGGAAGAGGCCCTTGTCCTAATCAACATGGGGACAAGGTGCTTTAGGGGTCTTAGACCCCCAAAGCATCCTCCCAATGTTGAGGGCATGTGGCCTGGTACGGTTCAGGCGAGAGGGGGGGCCGCTCTCGTCCCCCCCTCTTTTCCTGCGGCCTGCCAGGTTGCGTGCTCGGATAAGGGTCTGGTATGGATTTTGAGGGGGACCCCACGCCATTTTTTTTGGCTAGGGTTCCCCTTAAAATCCATACCAGACCTCAAGGGTCTGGTATGGATTTTGAGGGGGACCCTACGCCATTTTTTTTTTTTTTTTTTTGGCTGGGATCCCCCTTAATATCCATCCCAGACCTGAAGGGCCTGGTTATTGAATTTGGGGGGACCCCTACGCTTTTTTTTTTTTCATTTTTTTTTTTTTTTTATCAATGACTTTTTTTTATGAATGAGTTTCAATGAATCACTGTTCTCTGTGTTACGGGAGCCGTGAATTAACATTAGCCGCGAGTGATTTTAAATAGCTTTTTTACTTTCAAAAATGACACTTTGCGCAGAGACAGTTCTAAACACGGGAAACATGCGCCCCTTTACAGGCATACTATAGACACCCCCCAGGTACGAAATTTAAAGGAATATTACACTTTTATTGTTTCAATTTAAGCATTATTAAAATCACTGCTCCTGAAAAAACGGCCGTTTTTAAAAAAAAATTTTTGCATTGATACATGTCCCCTGGGGCAGGACCCAGGTCCCCAAACACTTTTTATGACATTAACATGCATATTAGCCTTTAAAATGAGCACTTTTAATTTCGAACGTTCGCATCCATTATAACTAATAGGGTTCTAAAGCTCGCACGGACTTTAGGTCCGTTCGCGGGTTCTGGTGCGAGCCGAACAAGGGGGGGTGTTCGGCTCATTTATATAGGAAGGTCTCGCATTTATCTATGGAAGTTGAGGGACGAATTGACGGTAAGTTCTCTTCGTACAAGTTAGAGGCTTTGTTGCCATTTCAGAGTCCTGACATGTCAAAATTGAGGTAGAAAAGGCAATATTGAGCAAGCCTGCCTAATCCTGACTCGTATATACAATGAAATGTAGTTTATTTGTTAACATTGATCTCAAGACATTAAACCATTGTTCATATCGTAT
The DNA here is from genome assembly GCA_028564925.1 of Lithobates sylvaticus. Classification (NCBI taxonomy): domain Eukaryota; kingdom Metazoa; phylum Chordata; class Amphibia; order Anura; family Ranidae; genus Lithobates; species Lithobates sylvaticus. Next base: position 29,213,651 of record CM053035.1, on the reverse strand, counting down.
ATATACACATGGAACGTGCACAAAGACTGAGCATGAAAGATAAAAAAGTACATACATACAACACATGATCGGAGTAGTAAATGTGTAAATTAATAAAAAGGGGGCATGCACGTGCCAATAGCACCATGCTCGATGCTGGCACATGCGCCCACATGGTATATGTACATCTGTCGAGTGATATAAAAACATCATATAGTATACTGGTGGTGAATGGATAAATATCAGTTGGTGCGGGGTGTAACTGCGGCATCAAGTAAAGCTCTACGCGTTTCATGGGTATTCCCACTCATATGCTCCCAGCACATTTCCCCTCCCAAAGAAAATTCCCCCTTCCTAGCACAAATCCTCTACCCCTCAAATGTCCCTTCCAAGCACACAAATCCCCCCACTCCAAATCCCCCTTCCCCAATCCCCCACCTTGGCACAAATCCCCCCCAAAAATTTCCCCTCCTACAAATCCTTTTGTCCCATCTCCCCTTTTAACACAAATACTACCAAAATCACCACTAGCTCCCCAAATTTCCCTTCCTAGAACAATTTCTACTTCCTACCACACCCCCAAATTCCCCCTTCCAACACAAATACCCTCCTCCCAATCTCTTTGTGGTGCCCCCCAAACCTAACAAGATAACATAGGAGGCCCCTCCTGGCCACCCCTTGTTTATAGCACCTTCCTACACATAATTCTTCATGAAATATGGTAATCATCTCTTTTTACTCTATAAGGCCAAATAATATGTTTGTGGGCACCTGACCATCAACCTACTTATATGGCCAATAGTATGTAGATATTGCTCCAAATGATTGAGTTCAGGTGTTTTCAGTGAAGGATACTGTTAATACTACAGCAAACAAAATTATTTTTGACAATTCTGTGCTTTCAACCTTGTGGTAACAGTTTGGTGAGGGTCCTTTTCTGTTCCAGCATGACTGTGCCCCTGTGTACAAAGCCAACTTCATGAAGACATGGTTTAATGAGTTTTGTATGAAGGAATTTAAGGACCCCGATCTCAAGCCTACTGAACACCTTTAGGATAAATTTGAACACAGAGTGCAAGTCAGGTCTTCTTATCCAACATTAGTAACTGACCTCACAAGTGATCTCTTGGCTGAATGGGCACAACTTCCTCCAGACACACTAATACATTTTGTGAAACATCTTCCCTGAAGAGTGTAGACTGTTCTATCCACAAAGTGGGGGCCAATCTCATTAGCAATGGCCATCGTTTTGGAAGGGGATGTCCATCGATCTCATGTGATGGTCTAGCGTTCACAAATGTTTGCCCATATAGTATACGTTAATAGATTATGTTGAGCAGCACCCAGGCAAACTTGCACCTACACTGATGTCACTGCGTGCTTTGGAAGGGTATGTACATTCATCATGTCCTTATTGGTTTAATTTCTTACATTTATCTAGGCATAAGTCAGTTTGAGAATTATTTACTCTTATAAACAGTGATCTGCCAGGTTTAAGGTTGCAGGAAGCTTGGCAATGCATCTGAAAACACTTTGTTGGCTGCAAGACCATTAGATAGTCACCTCATCCTGAATTATAAAATTTTCTCAAATATTGCCCCAAGGTCTTGGTTTGTGCACGTGTTATTCAGCTCAGCTTCTGCAGAACATTTCTATTCTTTTCAGGCTTGTTACCAGACTTCTTAAAGCCCTCCATTGCACTGTATTTTGCTGATAGTCTTTCCAAGAACCGAAAACACTAAGATGCATATTGCTTTTATTTTAATTTTATGTGGGTGTTTTTTTACCATTTACAAAAATCAATGTGGTTATTTCAGGCCCATGTTAAAATTAATTTTCAGCAGACACATACTGTCAGGAAAATCGTGTTTCCAGGCGGTTGATTGGCACGCGCCGACGCATGGTGGTGCGCGCGTTCCCGTGAGCGCGGGTTTGCGTGCGCGCGCGCGCTGGCGTCCAAGGGCGCGCGCCCTGTGATCCACACTCACCTGTATGGACTGTTGGCGCCAATGGGGCTATTTAATCAAGCAGCACCTGCTGGCTAGTGCTGCCTGATCTTCAGTCTACCTGATACTCTGCACCAGCCATTACCTTGTTCCTGTGATCTCCCAGCGATCTGTTTGTTCCTGTATTAAACCCTGCTTACCTGTAAAGACCTCGGCTTAACCCTTTGGACTATCCGGATCTCCGCCTGCCCCAGACCACTGCTTGACTGACCATTCTTCTGCCAGCTCCTTTGTACTTTGCCGTTTGAACGTTGCCGACTTCTGCTTGGATTTGGACTTCCTATATCACCTGCTCAAGGGACCTGTGTCTGCTTATTCCGTACCATATCCGGTTTACAGGGAGTTTCACCACCTGTATTGGGAACCCCATCATCATCCCTGCTCCGCTGAGTAACCAGAGTTTACCTACCGTTATTCCACCTTGCCGTCAGCAAACTCTGCATACCGGAATCTTACCTTGCTATTTGTGAACCCTGCCTACCTACGCTTCACCTCATCAACAGCGGACCGTCATCACCAACGCCTGGACCCCTACATCAGGCTCCCTTACCCTTCCTGACTTCCGTGCCTCCTGTACCCACCTCCAGGGGCCGTCAGTCGGATCCGTACGGGTGACCTCCTCCTGCCCAATTGGACTCATCTGCCAGGTACGTGCCGTTTGTGATAGTATCAGGCAGCCATGACCGAGTCCGGGCAGGGGGTCTCCCCCATGGATGAACTAGGCAGACATCTCGCAGGTCTCACCCAAGCAGTAAAGGGCCTACAGGAAGGCTACACCCGTTTGATGGAACAGGTTCAGACTTTGTCCGCTAACTCTCAGGGAACATCTTCTGCGGGACTTCCCCAGGCACCGTCTGTAATCATGTTACCCCCAGAACCCAAAGTACCGCTACCTGAGAAGTTTTCTGGGGAACGTAGTAAGTTCCGTGCCTTCCGCAATGCATGTGAGCTCTATTTTGCCCTACAGCCACGGACTTTCTCTCTGGAAGCTACTAAGGTGGGCTTCATCATCTCCCTCCTGACAGGGGAACCCCAGACCTGGGCCCACCGCCTGCTGGAGCAGAAAGCCGCATCCTTGGATTCCCTTAGTAGTCTCTTCACTGCGATGTCACAATTATATGAGGACCCTCAACCCACCGTTACGGCCGAAGTCGCATTACAGTCCTTACAGCAAGGACGCAGAACGGCCGAAGACTATGCCGTCGAGTTTAAACGTTGGAGCTCCGATACAGAATGGAATGATGCAGCATTACGCCATCAATTTCGTAAGGGGTTATCAGACCCCCTGAAAGATGAACTGGCTCGAGTGGGGGTTCCTCCAACTTTAGATGAACTTATCAATTTATCAGTGCAAATTGACCGCCGTCTCAGGGAAAGGCGGGCCGAAAGATCCTCCGGACCTCCCCGTCCCTTCTGGATGGTCCCCAAGGTAACCGGGCCACCCGGTGTGGCTCCTTCAGCTCCATCTACTCTAACAACAGGAGCTCCGGAACCAATGCAGATTGGGTTGCTCAGACCTTCTTTGACTCCTGAAGAGAAGATGCGCAGACGGGCCCACAACCTGTGTCTATACTGTGGTGAACCTGGACATTATGCAAGAATGTGCCCCAACAAGACACGTAAGTGCCTGCCCTCTTCTTCCTTGTGTGCACCTGTCTTGCTTCCAACTGGCACTCACCTGGCGATCTCCATTATTTTACAGCTCTCCGGCCGGAGCATTCCAGTATCGGTCATCATTGACTCAGGAGCGTGCAGCTGTTTCATTGATCAAGCCTTCGCAACCAACTATGGCATTCCTCTTCAACCCAAGACCCGAGGTCTTTCAGTACACCTGGCCGATGGATCCACCCTTAGTTCCGGTCCGGTAACCCAAGAAACCACTCCTCTATTAGCCACTATAGACTCTCAGCATCAAGAATTTCTCTGTCTGGACGTTATACCATCCCCACTTTTTCCAATCATACTTGGAATGCCCTGGTTACGGGCTCACAACCCCAATATCAACTGGGCCACAGGAAAAGTCCAGTTCCTCTCTGAATATTGTCGACAGAATTGTCAATGTCAAACCTCCGCCAAACTGGCTCCTCTTCTCTGTATGGGGTCTGGTGCTGAACTCCTCCAGTCCATTCCTGAACCCTACCGGGACTTTGCGGATGTGTTCAGTAAAAAGGGGGCAGAAACTCTTCCTCCCCACAGGCCTTATGATTGTCCCATAGAACTACTACCTGGAACAGAAGTCCCCTTTGGAAGGATTTTTCCATTAACTGAACAAGAACTGGGCACTCTCAAAGACTACATAGATGAGAATTTAGCAAAAGGCTTCATCCGTCCCTCCACGTCCCCGGCCGGCGCGGGCATCTTCTTTGTTGAGAAGAAGGACCACTCCCTACGCCCTTGCATTGACTACCGGGAATTAAATAAAATTACCATCAAGAACAGATACCCTTTACCACTGGTGCCAGAACTCTTCCAAAGACTGGGGACGGCCAAGATCTTTACTAAATTGGATCTTCGCGGGGCTTACAACTTAATCCGCATCCGAAAAGGGGACGAGTGGAAAACGGCTTTTCGCACTCGATTTGGACATTATGAGTATCTTGTCATGCCTTTCGGCCTGTGTAACGCTCCTGCAACATTCCAACATTTTGTCAATAATATTTTCCACGATTATCTGGATCTGTGTACGTTATTGTTTATCTGGATGACATTTTAGTTTTTTCTACATCTTTGAATGATCACCGCAGGCATGTCCGAAATGTTCTTACCCGCCTGAGACAGCACGGATTATACGCTAAGCTTGAAAAGTGCAGTTTTGAAATCCACACTGTGCAATTCCTGGGATTAATTATTTCTGCTGATGGAATAACAATGGACCCTGAAAAGGTATCCGCTATCCTGGATTGGCCAGCACCTATGGACAAAAAAGGAGTACAACGCTTTGTTGGCTTTGCCAATTTCTACAGGAAATTTATTAAAAATTTCTCCTCCATCATTTCCCCTATTACCGAACTCACCAAACAGGGGACTCGATTTCTCTGGACTCCTGAAGCACAACTGGCCTTTGAAGAGCTCAAGAGACTTTTTACTTCGGCCTCCATTCTCAAACACCCAAACCCAGCTTTGCCCTTCGTATTAGAGGTTGACGCCTCCGAGATCGCAGTAGGTGCCGTGTTGTCCCAGCGACAGGGTGCTAAGGCCCTTCTTTATCCTGTGGGTTTCTTCTCTCGCAAACTGACCTCGTCGGAACGAAACTACGATGTGGGCGACAGGGAACTTCTTGCCATAAAGGTGGCATTGGAGGAATGGCGCTATCTACTCGAAGGGGCTGCACATCCTGTTCTGGTATACACCGATCATAAGAACTTGGAGTACCTGAGGACAGCCAAAAGATTAAGACCTCGGCAGGCCAGGTGGGCTCTATTCTTCTCGAGGTTTCAGTTCCACATAACCGACCGGGTTCCAAGAACACAAAACCAGATGCTCTTTCCCGAATGTTTCTGGATACTGAACAGGCCCCACTTCCTGACACCATTCTACCTTCAGGGAACTTCTTGCTCTTACAGGGGGATCTCATTTCTCAGATTAAACAAGCCTCTGTTGGGATGCGTCCTCTGGATGGAATGTCTGTTAAGGACGGTCTGTTCTGGCATGAAGACAAAATTGTAGTACCAGAAGAATTAAGAGTGCGTGTACTAGAATTATGCCACGACCACAAACTGGCAGGGCACTTCGGCACTCAAAAAACAACCAATCTGCTGCAACGTACTTTCTGGTGGCCTCATCTGACCCGGGATTGTAGAAGATATGTCGAGTCATGCAATGTTTGTGCCCGAAACAAAACCAGCCGGACCAGAGCCTGGGGTCTATTAAAACCTCTACCAGTCCCAGAAAGGCCATGGAATATGGTCTCAATAGACTTTATTGTCGAACTTCCCCCATCGGAGGGGTTTTCTTCTATCTTTGTCGTAGTAGACAGACTATCAAAGATGGCCCATTTCTTGCCCATGAAGGGCACCCCGTCGGCCATGGAAACAGCCAAAACATTTATCAAAGAAGTGGTGAGATTACATGGAATTCCAAAAAATATTGTTTCAGATCGCGGTGTCCAGTTCACCTCCAGATTCTGGAAGGCCCTCTGTGGATCTTTGGAGATTGAATTGGCATTTTCCTCGGCATATCATCCACAGACAAATGGTCAGACTGAGAGAACTAATCAAACCCTAGAACAATATTTACGCTGTTTTTCTACCTTCTCTCAAGATGACTGGGCCCCTCTGCTTCCCATTGCCGAATTCTCATATAACAACTCTCTACACTCGTCCATCAATCAGACACCGTTTTTTGCCAACTACGGCTACCATCCATCTTTTCTACCTCAATCAATACCTGAATGTTCTGTGCCCGCAGTATCCAAAACCTTGGATTTTTTTTCCATTAACAATAGAGTACTGCAGGAAACCATGACCAAAGCCCAGGAAACTTACAAAAGAACCTTTGATGAAAAGAGACGTGGGGAACTCATCCTAGAACCCGGTAACCAGGTCTGGTTGTCCACCGTCAACTTGAAGTTGGCATGCCCTTCCCGGAAACTGGGTCCAAAATTTTTGGGGCCTTTTCCTGTAAAAAGGAAAATTAACAATGTCGCTTATGAACTTGATTTGCCTGCTTCCCTAAGGATCCACCCGGTGTTCCATGTTACTCTCTTGAAACCCGTGATTCCAAACTCATTTGTTGGCCGTAGGACCGGTCCCCCCAAACCTGTCATTATCAACGACGAAGAGGAATTTGAGGTGGAATCAATCTTAGATTGTAGGAAAAGACATGGTCAGATCCAGTTTCTCATCAAATGGAAGGGGTATGGGCCCGAGGACAACTCATGGGAACCTGAAGAAAATCTACATGCCAGTGAGTTACTACGAACCTTCAAGGACTCTCATGCTTCTAAATTGGCGCAACTGGGCATCCGGAGGCTGCCCTTAAGGAGGGGGCACTGTCAGGAAAATCGTGTTTCCAGGCGGTTGATTGGCACGCGCCGACGCATGGTGGTGCGCGCGTTCCCGTGAGCGCGGGTTTGCGTGCGCGCGCGCGCTGGCGTCCAAGGGCGCGCGCCCTGTGATTCACACTCACCTGTATGGACTGTTGGCGCCAATGGGGCTATTTAATCAAGCAGCACCTGCTGGCTAGTGCTGCCTGATCTTCAGTCTACCTGATACTCTGCACCAGCCATTACCTTGTTCCTGTGATCTCCCAGCGATCTGTTTGTTCCTGTATTAAACCCTGCTTACCTGTAAAGACCTCGGCTTAACCCTTTGGACTATCCGGATCTCCGCCTGCCCCAGACCACTGCTTGACTGACCATTCTTCTGCCAGCTCCTTTGTACTTTGCCGTTTGAACGTTGCCGACTTCTGCTTGGATTTGGACTTCCTATATCACCTGCTCAAGGGACCTGTGTCTGCTTATTCCGTACCATATCCGGTTTACAGGGAGTTTCACCACCTGTATTGGGAACCCCATCATCATCCCTGCTCCGCTGAGTAACCAGAGTTTACCTACCGTTATTCCACCTTGCCGTCAGCAAACTCTGCATACCGGAATCTTACCTTGCTATTTGTGAACCCTGCCTACCTACGCTTCACCTCATCAACAGCGGACCGTCATCACCAACGCCTGGACCCCTACATCAGGCTCCCTTACCCTTCCTGACTTCCGTGCCTCCTGTACCCACCTCCAGGGGCCGTCAGTCGGATCCGTACGGGTGACCTCCTCCTGCCCAATTGGACTCATCTGCCAGGTACGTGCCGTTTGTGATAGTGTAGGGGTGGCAAACAAGGGACAGACTGTATCCAGGAGGACATTCTTTCAAACATAGGAGTGGTGAGTAGCACTGGCCCACCTTTTGTTGCGTTGAACTTTGCCTGCACCTCTCTAGGACACTATTACTTCTGGTGGAACGTTCCTTAAAAGGGATCTTCTCATCCCTTCCTTGATCATTGCTTTGGATACCTTTTGTGAAGATATACAAACCCTTGTGCATTACAAATACCTTACTTGAATGTTGAATGCTCCACTGTTAAATTTAAATAGCCTTACCACCAGCATACTTTGTAGCAGATTTACCCACTAACCAATGATTAGTTGGAGTAATTTGGATTACATCTAACCCCCAATATATAGCCACATCCCACTTATTCAAAGCAATGGATGTTTGGTTGCATTGATTGCTGACCATTATTGCTTTCAGCACTGTTCTCCACTCGACTACTGCTTTAAAGCAAGACCCTTCAAGAGGGATACAAACAGAATGAACACCAGACCCCTCTATTTCAGGGTAATTTCCATGATTTTGCTGTTACTAAACCATTTACTGCATTTACCATTGTATAACCTGATCCTCAGAACTTATTTCTGCTTTAAAAGGCCGACATACAGATATTGGTGTCAAAATTGTGTTACCTGTAGCACAAAAAAACTCAGGTTACTGGCTTACAAGACAATGAAAATCTTAAGACCAGCTGGCTAGACTAGAAGCATACATTCTTTGGCATGTAATCCAGCTGCCATATACAGTGCCTTGAAAAAGTTATACCCCTTGAAATGTTCCACATTTTGTCACATTACAACCAAAAACATACATGTATTTTTTGGGGGATTTTATGTGATAGCCCAACACAAAGTGGCACATACTTGTGAAGTGGAAGGAAAATGATAAATGTGTTCCAATTTTTTTTGCAAATAAATACTGTATATACTTGAGTATAAGCCGACCCGAATATAAGCCGAGGCACCTAATTTTAACACAAAAAACTGGGAAAACGTATTGACTCGAGTATAAGCCTAGGGTGAGAAATGCTCAGCTACTGTAAGTGTAAAAGAGGGTCAACAATGCCCATTTGCAGCCTCACTGTGTCCATTTGCATGCCTCACTGTGCCTATTTGCAGCCATAGGTCCCCCGAACTTCAAACTTGGTAGTTAAGGTTCCTAGATGCCCCCTAGCTGCAGCCAAATTTGGGATCTCTGGACTCAAAAGGGTCCCGAAATGACATTGCTGCAGATGGACACAGTTGACCGACTTTGGAGCCCTGTATCTCGGGGCCACTTGGTGCTAGGAACCGCAATCTGGATATGTTGTAGTGCTAGTTCCACTGGGTTTTCACACAAAAATTGGGGTTCCTAACACCAAGTGGCCCAGAGAAACGAGGCTCCAAAGTCGGGTCTGAAAATTTAATTCTCTGCTGCAGAAAAGTGCTTGACTGGAGTATAAGCCAAGGGGGGCACTTTCAGCACAAAGAAATGTGCTGAAAAACTTGGCTTATACTCGAGTATAAATGGTATATGAAAAGTGTGGCGTGCATTTGTATTCAGCCCCTTTACTCTGATACTCCTAACTAAAATCCAGTGGAACCAATTGCCTTCAGAAGTCACCTAATTAGTAAATTTAGTCTACCTGTGTTTAATTTAATCTCAGTATAAATACAGCTGTTCTGTGAAACCCTCAGAAGTTTGTTAGAGATCCTTAGTGAGCAAACAGCATCATGAAGGCCAAGGACCACACCAGACAGGTCAGGGTTAAAGTTGTGGAGAAGTTTAAAGCAGGGTTAGGTTATGAAAAAATATCCCAAGCTTTGAACATCTCACGGAGCACTGTTCAATCCATCATCTGAAAATGGAAAGAGTATGGCACAACTGCAAACCTACCAAGACATGGCCGTCCACCTAAACTGACAGGCCGGGCAAGGAAAGTATTAATCAGAGAAGGTGCCAAGAGGCCCATGGTAACTCTGGAGGAGCTGCAGAGATCCACAGCTATATTCGTGCTCTCCACAAATCTGGCCTTTATTGAAGAGTGGCAAGAAGAAAGCCATTGCTGAAAGAAAGCCATAAGAAGTCCCATTTGTAGTTTGCGAGAAGTCATGTGGGGGACACAGCAAACATGTGGAAGAAGGTGCTTTGGTCAGATGAGACCAAAAATGAACTTTTTAGCCTAAAAGCAAAAACGCTATGTGTGGCGGAAAACTAACACTGCACATCACCCTGAACACACCATCCCCTCCGTGAAACATGGTGGTGGCAGCATCATATTGTGGGGATTCTTTTCTTCAGCAGGGACAGGGAAATTGGTCAGAGTTGATGGGAAGATGGATGGAGCCAAATACAGGGCAATCTTAGAAGAAATGTAAAAGAGGGGGTGACCAACTGCGCGAACCAATAGGGGATGAAATTAACAAATCGATATAAAATTAAACAACGACTGCCGCAGCCACCATCAAGGTGTTCACACACCAGTGATCAGTGTAGATAGCTTATATAAAAAATAATTATATAAAAAATGGTGTGCTAGCATTAAAAGTAAGTATAGAAATATAAAAATGAGAGTAAAAAGTAAGATACTCAAAGTAACTGTTGGATGATAAAAAATGTGGCTCTTGCAAATGATCAAGGACGCCACTCCAAGGGGATGGTCCAACAAGGATGGCTCCAAACACAGCGTCTAAGGGTTAATGAACAGATAATAAACGTATAGCAGCAGGTAATGAGCAGTACTATACAAATGACATAAAACCAATGTATCCAAATCTAAAAGTGAAAATTCATTTAAAAAAATGTGCAATGCGTGCGAAAAATGGCAATCAATAAATAATAATCAATGCAGCACAGAATGTAAAATAAGCAGCAATAAATAAATAAATAAATAAATAAGTGATAGTCCGTGCAATATTAGTCTGTGCAATAATGCATGTTAATCCGTGCAAACAATAAATGAGTAGCAAACGTGTGCAAATAAGCAAACCAGTGCACAAAATAATT
>CM053035.1:28959621-29202364 GCA_028564925.1 Lithobates sylvaticus | reverse complement strand
AAGTGGTTTTTAAAAACAGCAAACAAGTTATACTTACCTCCTCTGTGCAGTTGGTTTTGCATAGAGCAGCCTGGATCCTCCTCTTCTCGGTCCCCTCGCCGGCACTACTGGCCCCTTTCTCCTGTTGAGTGCTCCCAGAGCAAGCAGCTTGCTCAAGGGGGCACCCGAGTCGACTTGCAGCTCTGTGTGTCTATTCAGACACAGAGCTGCGGTTTGGCCCTGCCCCCTCTCTCTCATCATTGGCTAACTGACTTTGATTAACAGCAGCGGTACCCAATGGCACCGTTGCTGTGTCTCAGCCAATCAGGAGGGAGAGTCCAGACAGCCGAGTCTCTCGTGCAAAATCGCTGGATCGGGATGGGCTCAAGGAAAGTATTGGGGGGCTGAGGGGGGGGGGCTGCTACACATCCTAATGCATAGAATGCATTAAGATAAAAAATCTTCTGCCTTTACAACCACTTTAACCCCTTCAATACCGCCCATAGTCATATGACGCCCACAAGGTGGATCTACCATTCTGGGTGGGCGTCATATGACGTCCTCCCATTCCCGGCCGCCTGGGTGGAGCGCGCACGCGCCCGCGGCGTCGATCGGGACCCGGTGCGGGTGCCCGGCGGCCTCGATGTCCGCCGGGCACCTGCGATTGCCCGTTAAAACAACGGGACCATGCGGGACCGTGGAGCTGTGTGTGTAAACACACAGCTCCACGTCCTGTCAGCGAGCAGGAGACCGATCATGTGATCCCAGCACTGAGGAACACATGATCGGTCTCCTCCCTTGAGTCCCCTCCCCCCACAGTTAGAATCACAAATTTAGGGAAAACATTAACCCCTCCCCGCCCCCCTAGTGTTAACCCCTTTCCTGCCAGTCACATTTACACAGTAATCAATGCAATATTATAGCAACGATCGCTGTGTAAATGTGAATGGTCCCAAAAATGTGTCAAAAGTGTCCGAAGTGTCCGCCGCAATGTCGCAGTCACGAAAAAAAAATCGCAGATCGCCGCCATTACTAGTAAAAAAAAAAAAAAAAAATGCAATAAATCTATTCCCTATTTTGTAGACGCTATAACTTTTGCGCAAACTGATCAATATGCGCTTATTGCGATTTTTTTACCAAAAAAATATGTAGAAGAATACGTATCGGCCTAAACTGAGGAAAAAAAAATATATTTTTTTTTTTTTAAAAAATGGGATATTTATTAATGCAAAAAGTAAAAATATTGTGTTTTTTTTTTCAAAATTGTCGCTCTTCTTTTGTTTATAGTGCAAAAAATAAAAACCGCAGTGGGAAAAAAAGGACGTCAATTTTGTTTGGGTGTAACGTCGCACGACCGCGCAATTGTCAGTTAAAAGCGACGCAGTGCCAAATCGCAAAAAGTGCTCTGGTAAGGAAGGGTGTAAAATGGCCGGTGCTGAAGCGGTTAAGAACATCCACCACTGTTCATATACGATTCTCTCTAGGCATGAGCGTGTAGTTTAACAAGGTCATGTGGCAGTATTAAACAGCCTCTCCCAGAATACACACCAATAGAGGTAGTTTAGTATAACACGCAATTAGGGTTATAATATCATTCCATCAAAATAGTTCCTAAGAAGCCACCAAGAAAACCAACTCACCCTACTCACATTCATCATACTAATAATAATAATTTTATATCTATGTATTTATTTGTTCATGGATACTACATAAAAAATAGTTTTATTCCTGTTTAAATGTATTGGATTTGCAACCATTAAGAAAGACCGACAAGTATTTATATTTTGTAATGGAATGTTATTTTAATTGCCTTGTAAAGGATATTATTAAATTCTCTAGTAATTTTTATAGTATTTAAGGCCGGTTCACACCTGAATATTCATTTGAATGCATCATTTTTTTTAAATGCACCACTCCAAATCACATGGTATTGCAGAATCATGCAATCCGGTGGAGGAAACACACTGCATTTGTAAACATGCGTTTGGGGCATCGTTAGGAATATATTGACACACGCAGAAGATCACACACACAATGCGTTTTGAACGCGGTGCATTCAAGGTTTCCCAAACCATGTTCTGGTGTGAATGAGCCCTTATACTGGTATAATAATCATATTGTTACATTTTATATTTATTTATTCATGAACACTACATAAAATTGTTTTGTCCCTGATATAGGATTCAAACTTGAAGTTTAATTCCCAGAAAACATGACATCACCTTCAACCGCCCATGAGCACAGATGGCACTACTAGACCACAGCAGAGACCCAGAAGAAACATTTTATTCAAGTTACCGTCCCAGTAAATTTAAGATCAGAACAAGGCATGTGCAATGACTCCACTGCATTTTTCTAAATGGCCACTAGATTGCTTTGTGGCAAAATTTGGCAAGTGAATCCCCGTTTCACAGAAGAGGATAGCTGTCCGCAGGTTGTAAAAGACACCAGATAAATTCTGTAACAAAAACGATTTTTAATATTATGGAACTGAATAACATTTAGTTTGCTTAAGTACTTTGTATCATAAAATTTTTTAAATAATTTAAAACTTTTATTTATAACTCCTTGGTTACATCTCAGTGCTTCTAATCTTCTGTAGGCTCTTTTGCAGCCACTTACCATCTACATGCAATGCAGTGAGGGCTGCAAGGCATTTTTTTAGGGCATGTTTCTGTAATCCTGTCCTAGGGTGATAACTAGGGATGAGCTGCAAACCCCCCGGTTCTGTTCGCAGCAGAACATGTGAACAAGTAAAAAATTTGTTCGAACACCGTTAAAGTCTATGGGACACAAACATGAAAAATCAAAAGTGCTCATTTTAAAGGCTTATATGCAAGTTATTGTCATAAAAAGTCTTCTTCCCTTCTTCTCTCGCTCTGACGGACCGAAAAAAAAAAGATGCCTACGATCTGCCTCCATGGGAGGCAACCGCTGTAATGACCAGCCTCTCAGGTGACAGCTCTTTTATAACTGAGGGCGGGGCCACACAATGACGTTGCTGGGTTTCTCCGCCCCCCTCTGACGCACAGGGACATTCCTATGGCTTTCCCGTAGCATCAGAGGGGGCGGGGTCACTCGGTTACGTAACCGTGTGGCCCCCCCTCTGACACTATGGGGAAGCCATAGGGATGTCCCCATGCATCAGAGGGGGCTGGGTCACCTGGCGACATCATCGTGTGGCCCCGCCCTCAGTGTCACCTGAAAGGCTAGTTATTATGGTGGGTGCCTCCCATGGAGGCGGATCGTAGGCGGTGTGCGGCTTTTTTTTTTTCCTCCGTCGGAGAGAGAGAAGAAGAAAAAGACTTTGTGGGACAGTTTTATTGTTTTATTTTTTAATAAAGGACTTGTCCCAAGCCGTGTCTTGTGTTTTTTTTAGCATTTTCACACATTTTTTGTGAAATGGTAGGGGTACATTTGTACCCCATTACCATTTCACACAGGAGGGGGGCTGGGATCTGGGGGTCCCCTTGTTAAAGGGGGCTTCCAGATTCTGATAAGCCCCCCGCCCGCAGACCCCCACAACCACGGGCAAGGGTTGTGGGGATGAGGCCCTTCTCCCCATCAACAAGGGGACAAGGTGCTTTGGGGGAGCCGCTACCCACAGTATGGATTTTTGGGGTGACCCCATTCCATTTTTTATTTTGGAGCGGTGTTCCCCTTAAAATCCATACCAGACCTGATGGGTATTTTTTTTTGCATTGATACATGTCCCCTTGGGCAGGACCCAGGTCCCCAAACACTTTTTATGACAATACCATGCATATAAGCCTTTAAAATTAGCACTTTTGATTTCTCCCATAGACTTTTAAAGGGTGTTCTGCAGCTTTCTAATTTGCCGCAAACACCCCAAATTGTTCGCTATTCGGCGAACAGGCGAACACCCGATGTTCGAGACGAACTTACGTTCGACTCGAACATCGGGCTTATCCCTAGTGATAACACTGCTCCTCCATAGATACAATACAGCGAGTGAGTGTTGTCATTCTACAGGAGGAAGCAGGATAAGCAGCTGATAATAATGAAAAAATGCCTGAAAAAAGAAAGCTAATGCATCCACTATATATTACTGTAGCACCCTCTAGTGTGTGCTACTGGAAGTTTAGTGCAGGTAAAACATAGTCTGGCTCTGGGATAAACCTAAATCACTGAATCTGGGTCAGGGTTATTAGAGGCCGGATCTGGATGACTCATCCTGGCAGCTCTCTGGTGCCTCTGCTGTTTCTAGAATGTTGGAGAATGTTCTGAAGCTAGTGGGTGGAGGTGAGAAGAAGCTAAGGTCTTGAATATTTATGGGTCCTCAGCCAATCCTCCGAAGTGGGCCTAGCAGGGGGACTGATAAGCCAATAGATAGACAAGGGCCATGCCAGAATTGAGTTCTGGTGGAAGATAGAGAAGCAGTCCTAAGTTTAGCTCCGGCTGGAGCTCCAGAAAGCTGGCCTGGAAGGATCCCACCACAGGAGGCAGTTGGAGGGATTCAGGCTGGAGAGGCAGCAGAGAGAGCAAGGAGAGACAGTCTTTTAAAGATCGTGGTATGTTAAGTCTTCATCCAACCATGCCCTGGGAGGTCTCCATGTGTGTATTAGTCAAGATTACTGGGAATATAGAAGCAGCCAGGTGTGGCTTGGGGTAGCCAGGGGGGCTATTATTTTTCTGCATGCAGTGGAACCAGTATCAGTGGCCACAGGGAAGTAGAAGGAGATGTTATATAGTGTTTCACTCCAATTTGTGCTACTTTTCAAGGGCTGAGAGATTCTGCCTGTAATGGTCTGTTGCTGAACTGACAAAAAGCCTGTTGGTTTCTTCAGGAGTGAACCAGCAGAAGCGGAACAAAGTTTGTGTAGGCTTATATGAGTTATGTGGGGAGCAATTAGATGCCCTATTGTTATCCATTTTCTGATTCCCCCTTCCCCCCACCTCTTCTCCTCTTCCCCCCCCCCCTTTCCATTACCCCTCCTTTTCTTTCTCACCTGCAGAAAAAATGAGCACTTAGGGAGTCAACAAAATAAAATAAAGGGGGTCTTTACCCACTTAGTCACTAAACCCCCCCCCTTTTCTTCCCTTTTTCACCTTCGTATTAAGGATCACTTAGGGAATCATCAAAATAGATGTAGGGGTTCATTACCACATAGTATCACAAGTAGGAGGTGGACAGTGCCCCCTTCCCTACCTTTTTCACTAAATAAAAAAAAAAAAGAATACTAAATAAAATATTGTTTGAATAAAGTTAGAGGGGGTAATGAACTATATCAGGAAGAGGGGGAAGACGGGGGACTATTATCGTTTTTTTTTTTTTAATATATATCGAGATTGATCCATGTGTTTTGTTGATTGTGGTTTTTTTGTGTCTATTTATTTGGTATGTAATTATTTATGTACAAGTATTGTATATGTGTATATAAGAATTATATATATATATATATATATAAATATATAAGAATTTGTAACAATGTGAAATGTTCTTTGTATATGTGAAACATTTATCAATAAAAATAATTAAACACAAAGTTTGTGCAGGTGAACGGAAGAACAAGAGTCTGTAAATAGGGAGAAAGTGTCCTGGAAGTTGAATTGTTGTCACACTGGGCATCCCATAATCACTTACTTCATCTGTTGGAAGATGTTTCACTCTGTGTTATGGATGGAGAGATCATAACTGAGAAAAAAGCACCTGGGTATTATTTGGGACATAGATGAGTTTGTTTCTTTGTCCTAAAGGATACCAATGTAATGTTAGTCATGAAACTAGGGTGTTCCTTGAGCCTAACAATAGATAGTGGTACATGGTATACCCTGGGCATGGTCTCTGAAATCCAGGCACAAGAATTTAATTTTGGGGTTTAGTCATTTCAGGTTAATATCTGTTGTTGGACTCAACATTTATATAGGAAGGTCTCGTATTTATCTATGGAAGTTGAGGGACGAATTGACGGTAAGTTCTCTTCGTACAAGTTAGAGGCTTTGTTGCCATTTCAGAGTCCGGAAGTACTGCTGACATGCCAAAATTGAGGTAGAAAAGGCAATATTGAGCAAGCCTGCCTAATCCTGACTGGTATATACAATGAAACATATTTTATTTATTAACATTGCTCTCAAGACATTAAACCATTGTTCATATCGTATATATACACATGGAGCGTGCACAAAGACTGAGCATGGTAGATTAAAAAGTACATACATACAACACATGATCGGAGTAGTAAATGTGTAAATTAATAAAAAGGGGGCATGCACGTGCCAATAGCACCATGCTCGATGCTGGCACATGTGCCCACATGGTATATGTACATCTGTCGAGTGATATAAAAACATCATATAGTATACTGGTGGTGAATGGATAAATATCAGTTGGTGCGGGGTGTAACTGCGGCATCAAGTAAAGCTCTACGCGTTTCATGGGTATTCCCACTCATATGCTCCCAGCACATTTCCCCTCCCAAAGAAAATTCCCCCTTCCTAGCACAAATCCTCTACCCCTCAAATGTCCCTTCCAAGCACACAAATCCCCCCCACTCCAAATCCCCCCTCCCCAATCCCCCACGTTGGCACAAATCCCCCCCAAAAAAATTCCCCTCCTACAAATCCTCTTGTCCCATCTCCCCTTTTAACACAAATACTACCAAAATCACCACTAGCTCCCCAAATTTCCCTTCCTAGAACAATTTCTACTTCCTACCACACCCCCAAATTCCCCCTTCCAACACAAATACCCTCCTCCCAATCTCTTTGTGGTGCCCCCCGAACCTAACAAGATACCATAGGAGGCCCCTCCTGGCCACCCCTTGTTTATAGCACCTTCCTACACATAATTCTTCATGAAATATGGTAATCATCTCTTTTTACTCTATAAGGCCAAATAATATGTTTGTGGGCACCTGACCATCAACCTACTTATATGGCCAATAGTATGTAGATATTGCTCCAAATGATTGAGTTCAGGTGTTTTCAGTGAAGGATACTGTTAATACTACAGCAAACAAAATTATTTTTGACAATTCTGTGCTTTCAACCTTGTGGTAACAGTTTGGTGAGGGTCCTTTTCTGTTCCAGCATGACTGTGCCCCTGTGTACAAAGCCAACTCCATGAAGACATGGTTTAATGAGTTTTGTATGAAGGAATTTAAGGACCCAGATCTCAAGCCTACTGAACACCTTTAGGATAAATTTGAACACAGAGTGCAAGTCAGGTCTTCTTATCCAACATTAGTAACTGACCTCACAAGTGCTCTCTTGGCTGAATGGGCACAACTTCCTCCAGACACACTAATACATTTTGTGGAACATCTTCCCTGAAGAGTGTAGGCTGTTCTATCCACAAAGTGGGGGCCAATCTCATTAGCAATGGCCATCGTTTTGGAAGGGGATGTCCATCGATCTCATGTGATGGTCTAGTGTTCACAAATGTTTGCCCATATAGAATACGTTAATAGATTATGTTGAGCAGCACCCATGCAAACTTGCACCTACACTGATGTCACTGCGTGCTTTGGAAGGGTATGTACATTCATCATGTCCCCATTGGTTTAATTTCTTACATTTATCTAGGCATAAGTTAGTTTGAGAATTATTTACTCTTATAAACAGTGATCTGCCAGGTTTAAGGTTGCAGGAAGCTTGGCAATGCATCTGAAAACACTTTGTTGGCTGCAAGACCATTAGATAGTCACCTCATCCTGGATTATAACATTTTCTCAAATATTGCCCCAAGCTCTTGGTTTGTGCACGTGTTATTCAGCTCAGCTTCTGCAGAACATTTCTATTCTTTTCAGGCTTGTCACCAGACTTCTTAAAGCCCTCCATTGCACTGTATTTTGCTGATAGTCTTTCCAAGAACCGAAAACACTAAGATGCATATTGCTTTTTATTAAAGGGATGTTTCTACCATTTACAAAAATCGATGTGGTTATTTCAGGCCCATGTTAAAATTAATTTTCAGGAATTTTATGTGTAAAAATAAATGACCTCTATTGATACCGGTTCCAGATTTGGCTACTGCTCCGTTGGGTAAAACTGTTGCTTTTATTCAGCCCCCACAGCACTGTAATGCCAAACATCCAGCCGTGAGACTTATAATTCCAGCAGGTCACTCATTGTACATTTTCTCTATTCAGAAACCAGAGGTACTGGTCAGAGAGAGAACAGAATGAGTGGGCACTCAAAGCAATCAACTTTGCTAAGTCAAAGGCATGCGCACAGGGTGTGCCTGGTGTACCCGGGAACACCCCAATCACCTCCTTACCCTGCTGCCTGGGGCCCCCTCTCACAGGGCTGTGGCTTCCCTCCTCTCCCGGCGGCTGCTTCTGCAGACACATACATGCAATTGGCTGTGCTCACTAATGAGCTTAGTATTTCTCCACCTTCACCGATTTGCAAGGGACAGTCTGACCTGCTTCCCCCATGCTGGTCTACCCCAGCTTGCCAGAAGCCTAGTTTGTAGGGGTGGCAAACAAGGGACAGACTGTATACAGGAGGACATTCTTTCAAACATAGGAGTAAAATAGAAGCAAGGGGACATCTAAGGGCTAGAGAACGCAGGTGCTGAATCTGCGTGTGGTAAGCCAGTGGCCCCCAGGAAATTGGAGGGGAAAATTGGACTATTTCGGTACTGATAATAAAGAAATAAGGAATGTGGCAAAGGAATAATAGAAAAGGTAACAATTTTAATCAAAAGAAATACATATATAAAAATGCACAGTGTACATTTCATACAATAAAAACAGAATTAATCCTCCTATACAAGTATCAAACACAGCAGATGAGTGCAGGACTTGGCCCGCAAACTTGGTGTTAATGTTTGAGCAAGAAGGAGAAGTCTCGACCGGTTTCGCAGCCTAAGCTGCTTCTTCAGGAGAAGGTCTAGAATAAACATTGGTTTTAAATGGATTGTCTAGAAACAGCATGATAACAACGGAATAACAGACAATGTACATCAATAAAAAACAATAGGGTGGACCAGCTCACCAATGCGTGTGGAGGCGGATATTCATCAGGTCCAACATATCTTTTCCGGCGGATATGGGGGTGTTGTAGTATTGACAGGGTACTGACAATGAGGGAAGATGTATTACTAAAGTAATTTAGTTATTAAATGCCACCACAAACTGCGATTGGATGTGGGTGTGGACCAGGGTCACCTCAGGAAACCAGTGGAAGGGGGGGGGAGGGAAAGGACAAGGGAGGTGGAGAAGTGGGGTGAGGTGTAGAAGAAAACGGCAGGATAAAAAAGACAGGGGTTGGGGGGGAAAGGAAGAGAGGGTGGGCAAGGAGGGACAAGTGGGGGGGAGGGGAGGAGGAAAGGAAAGGGGGGAGGGGGGGGTGAAAATAATGGGGAAGGGGGGAAGGGGAACAAAAAGGGGAAGTAGAGGGAGACAGGGCAAGAGAAAGAGGGAAGGAGGGACAGTGAAAAAAGGGGGGGGGAGGAAGGAAGAATGAGGGAAGAGGGATAGGAATGGGGGGAGAGAGAAGGGGGGGGGGGGAATGCAGGGGAATGAGGAAGGGAAGGGGAAGCAAGGGAAGGGGGGATAAGAGAAGGGGGGGAGGGAGGGGAGAAGGAGGGGGGGGGGGGTTGCTAAGGGGGGTAGTGGGAGGAAAGTGGGAGGGATAACATAGGAGTGGTGAGTAGCACTGGCCCACCTTTTGTTGTGTTGAACTTTGCCTGCACCTCTCTAGGACACTATTACTTCTGGTGGAACGTTCCTTAAAAGGGATCTTCTCATCTCTTCCTTGATCATTACTTTGGATATCTTTTGTGAAGATATACAAACAAATACCTTACTTGAATGTTGAATGCTCCACTGTTAAATTTAAAAAGCCTTACCACCAGCATACTTACATACTTTACCCACTAACCAATGATTAGCTGGAGTCCAGGGGCGTACTGACAACTCATGGGGCCCCCGGGCAATAGGAGATTATGGGGCCCCCAGGCAATCAAAGATTATGGGGTCACACAGTATACACAAACACACACACAGTATACAATCACACAGTATACACATACATGTACACACAGTATACACAGACATGTTTCTATTGGGTGAGAAGGTACTGGAGAGGTGGGGCAGCTATAATCTCGGGATTTTTAGACCAAAAGGATGTCGGTAAGGGGACATTTTAGAGACAGATGTAAAAAAAACACAGATTTTTACATACTGTCCCTGGTTTTACTGAGGCTGAAAACCCTGATGGGGCCCCCTAGTGGCCTGGGGCCCTCGGGCAGTGCCCAAGTGGCCAAATGTTCAGTCCGCCCCTGCTGGAGTTATTTGTCTTATATCTAGGCCCCAATAGATAGCCGCATCCCATTTATTGAAAGCAATGGATGTTTGATTGCATTGATTTCAGATCATTATTGCTTTCAGCACTGCTCTCCACTCGACTAGTGCTTTGAAGCAAGACCCTTCAAGAGGGATACAAACAGAATGAGCACCAGACCCAGTGGCGGCTGGTGCTCAAAATTTTTGGGGGGGCGCAAACAAACAGCCTCACTGTGCCATCAAACGCTGCCACTGTGCCCATTAAACGCTGCCACTGTGCCCATCAAACGCTGCCACTGTGCCCATCAAACGCTGCCACTGTGCCCATCAAACGCTGCCACTGTGCCCCAAGTTCTGCCACTGTGCCCCAAGTTCTGCCACTGTGCCCCAAGTTCTGCCACTGTGCCCCTTAAGTGCTGCCATTGTGCCCCTTAAGTGCTGCCATTGTGCCCCTTAAGTGCTGCCACTGTGCCCTTAAGTGCTGCCATTGTGCCCCAAGTTCTGCCATTGTGCCCCTTAAGTGCTGCCATTGTGCCTCTTAAGTGCTGCCATTGTGCCCCTTAAGTGCTGCCATTGTGCCCCAAGTTCTGCCACAAGTTCTGCCATTGTGCCCCAAGTTCTGCCATTGTGCCCCTTAAGTGCTGCCATTGTGCCCCTTAAGTGCTGCCATTGTGCCCCTTAAGTGCTGCCATTGTGCCCCTTAAGTTCTGCCACTGTGCCCCTTAAGTGCTGCCATTGTGCCCCTTAAGTGCTGCTATTGTGCCCCTTAAGTGCTGCCATTGTGCCCCTTAAGTGCTTCCATTGTGCCCCAAGTTCTGCCACTGTGCCCCTTAAGTGCTGCCACTGTGCCCCTGCCTGCCCTCTGCACTTACCTTGTCCCGGTGTGCAGCTGGTGACGGCGTCAGGCGACGAGCGGTGTCTCCGTCGGATGTCTTCTCCCGCGCTCCTCCTGTCTTCTTCTGCTGTGATTGGACGCTAGGTGATTGGACGCCTAGCGTCCAATCACAGCGCCTGTGACTTCAGCCAATCAGGTGACAGGTAACAGACCTGGCAACCTGATTGGCTGAGAGGCGGGTCTGTGTTAGGGAAGCGATGTATTCGCTTCTCTAACACAATACTGTGTAATCAGCGAACGCACGGCCGTGCGCCCGCTGTTTACACTTAGGGAAGCCTATTAGAGCACACCGCTCTAATAGGGTCCCCTATTAGAGCTTACAGCTCTAATAGGGGCGCTTCCAGCAACACCCCCCCCACTGTAATTCAGATGCCCGGCGCCCGATCAGGGGCCGGACACCTGAATAGGGGGCGGCAGAGGTGACCAATAGATAGATTCATGCAATGCATGAATCTATCTATTGGTGATAGAGCGGTGCATACTGCACTGTGCGCCCTTAAAGGGACATGGCGCCCTTAAAGGGACATGTTTAAATACATTTTTTTTTTTTTTTTGAACTTTTTTTTTTATTTTTTATTTTTTTTTTTTTTAACTGCAAGGAGGGGGGGGGCGGCGCCCGGGCGCCCCCTATGGACGGGCCGCCACTGACCAGACCCCTCTATTTCAGGGTCATCTCCATGATTTTGCTGTTACTAAACCATTTACTGCATTTACCATTGTATAACCTGATCCTCAGAACTTATTTCTGCTTTAAAAGGCCGACATACAGATATTGGTGTCAAAATTGTGTTACCTGTAGCACAAAAAAACTCAGGTTACTGGCTTACAAGACAATGAAAATCTTAAGACCAGCTGGCTAGACTAGAAGCATACATTCTTTGGCATGTAAACCAGCTGCCATATACAGTGCCTTGAAAAAGTTATCATACCCCTTGAAATGTTCCACATTTTGTCACGTTACAACCAAAAACATACATTTATTTTTTGGGGGATTTTATGTGATAGACCAACACAAAGTGGCACATACTTGTGAAGTGGAAGGAAAATGATAAATGGGTTCCAATTTTTTTTTGCAAATAAATACTGTATATACTTGAGTATAAGCCGACCCGAATATAAGCCGAGGCACCTAATTTTAACACAAAAAAATGGGAAAATGTATTGACTCGAGTATAAGCCTAAGGTGAGAAATGCGCAGCTACTGTAAGTGTAAGAGGGTCAACAATGCCCATTTCTGACCAGACAGGTCAGGGTTAAAGTTGTGGAGAAGTTTTAAAGCAGGGTTAGGTTATAAAAAAATATCCCAAGCTTTGAACATCTCACGGAGCACTGTTCAATCCATCATCCGAAAATGGAAAGAGTATGGCAGAATGCAAACCTACCAAGACATGGCCGTCCACCTAAACTGACAGGCCGGGCAAGGAGAGCATTAATCAGTGAAGTTGCCAAGAGGTCCATGGTGACTCTGGAGGAGCTGCAGAGATCCACAGCTCAGGTGGGAGAATCTGTCCACAGGACAACTATTAGTTGTGCTCTCCACAAATCTGGCCTTTATGGAAGAGTGGCAAGAAGAAATACATTGTTTAAAGAAAGCCATAAGAAGTCCCATTTGTAGTTTGCGAGAAGCCATGTGGGGGACACAGCAAACATGTGGAAAAAGGTGCTCTAGTCAGATGGGACCAAAAATGAACATTTTGGCCTAAAAGCAAAACGCTTTGTGTGGCGTAAAACTAACACTGCACATCACTCTGAACCGTGAAACATGGTGGTGGCAGCATCATATTGTGGGGATTCTTTTCTTCAGCAGGGACAGGGAAGCTGGTCAGAGTTGATGGGAAAATAGATGGTGCCAAATACAGGGCAATCTTAGAAGAAAACCTGTTAGAGTCTGCCAATAACTTGAGACTGGGGCGGAGGTTCACCTTCCAGCAGGACAACGACCCTAAACATACAGCCAGAGCTACAATGGAATGGTTTAGATCAAAGCATATTCATGTGTTAGAATGGCCCAGTCACAGTCCAGACCTAAATCCAATTGAGAATCTGTGGCAAAACTTGAAAATTGTTGTTCTCCATCCAATCTGACAGAGCTTGAGCTATTTTGCAAAGTAGAATGTGCAAAAATGTCCTCTAGATGTGCAAAGCTGGTAGAGACATCCCCAAAAATCCTTGCTAGGCAATGCTTTCATAAGGCACCCACCTGAATGACTTTGGAGTTTGTAAACTTACTTTACTTTCTTGAAATATGTAACACAAAGGGGCTGATTTACTAAGGCTAATGCGCTGCGCCAGTTCACACCTTAATTAGAGCGCCTGATAAAGCATTAATTGAGCGTGTGAACCGTGCATAGAGGTGCGAACCGGCGCATTGAACTGGCGCACGCATACCCACGCATGCGCATCCGAACGTGCGGACTTGCCCCCACACGCCCGGACATTTGAAATGAAGGGACTTGCGGACACAAGATCGGAAAGTCCGTTCATTTAGAACGTGACTCCAGGTAGACGGGACTAGCGAAGGCAGTGAATGCCGCCGCACTAGCCCCGTCACCTGGTATGGATTTAAAGGGGAATCCCTACGCCGCAAAAAATGAAAAAATGGCGTGGGGGTCCCCCCAAATCCATCTCAGACCCTTATCCGAGCACGCAGCCCTGTCGGTCAGGAAAGGGGGTGGGGACGAGCGAGCGCCCCCCCCCCCTCCTGAGCCATACCAGGCCGCGTGCCCTCAACATGGTAGATGTACCCCTACCCATTCACCTAAGGAAAAAAGTGTAAATAAAAAAAAACACACAATTTTTTTAAATATTTTATTGTGCAGCTCCGGGGGGTCTTCTTCCATCTTGGGGGGTCTTTTTGCCGGACTCCTCCGCTATCATCTGCTCTTTTACCTAGCTCTTTCACTAGCGGAGGAGCCCAGCTTTCTTCTTCGTCGCCGCCGTCTGGGGGTCTTGTTCAGTTGTTGGGGGTCTTCGGGGGTCTGTTCTGTTCTTCTTGCCGGGCCTCCGCTTTCTTCTTCCAGCGCTTTCTTCTTCCAGCCCGGGCTTGTGTTGTCGCCGCTGTCGCCGATGTCCCCGCCGCCTTCTGCTTCTTGTTCTTCTGCTTCTTGTTCTTCTTTCTTCTTCCGATGTTGACTCGTCGCTGTCTCTTCTTCTTATGGCTCCGACGTGTTGCGCTTCCAGTTATGTAGGGACAAGGGGCGGGTCACCTGGTCATGTCACATGGTGACCCCGCCCCCATATGATGTCACAGTCCCGGAGGATGCTGGGACTGTGACATCATATGGGGGCAGGGTCACCATGTGACGGGGCTAGCGCGGCGGCATTCACTGCCTTCGCTAGTCCCGTCTACCTGGAGTCACGTTCTAAATGAACAGACTTTCCTCCGTGTGTGAGGAAAGTCCGTTCATTACTAAAGTCCCGCGGACTAGCACACAGATGGCGGGACTGTCCGCCGGACTGCCGAGTCCAGCGGACAATTTTAAGTCTGAACTTAAAACTTAGTCTGCCAAGCTTTTGGGAGGAAAAAGTCCGCCGGCGCCAACACACGGGCAGATTGTCCCGCAGCCTTATTATATGTTCTCATTTAATTATCCTCTTTTGTTACTAAGCTAATTCTTGTTCTTCTAATATATCTTTGAATGTTGGTTATTTTTGTATCCAAATCTTTCAATACAATACAAAGAACAGAGAAGTGTTTCTAAACAACAGAAATTCATGTTTTCATATCTTTAACCACTTAAGGACCAAGCCTGTTTTTCAGACTCTGTGTTTTCATGTTTAAAACAGTTTTTTTTACAAGAAAATTACTTAGAACCCCCAAACATTATATATTTTTTTTTCTAACACCCTAGAGAATAAAATGGCGGTCATTGCAATACTTTTTTCTCACCGTATTTGCGCACAAGCGCACTTTTTTTGGAAAAAAAAAATCACTTTTTTGAATAAAAAAATCTTATATTGTTAAAGATAATGTTACGCCGAGTAAATTGATACCCAACATGTCATGCTTCAAAATTGCGCCCGCTCGTGGAATGGCGTCAAACTTTAACCCTCAAAAATCTCCATAAGCGACATTTAAAAAATTCTACAGGTTACATCTTTTGAGTTACAGAGGAAGTCTAGGGCTATAATTATTGTTCTCGCTCTACCGATCGCGGTGATACCTCACATGTTTGGTTTGACTACCGTTTTTATATGCGGGCGCTACTCACGTATGCGATTGCTTCTGCGCGCAAGCTCGTCGGGACGGCATGTTTTCAAAAATGTTATTTTTTTGTTTCTTATTTATTTTACTTCGATTTATTCATTTTTACACAGTTTTTTAAAAAAAAATTGATCACTTTTATTCCTATTACAAGGAATGTAAACATCCCTTGTAATAGAAAAAAGCATAAGGTCCTCTTAAAGCGGGATTCCACCCTAAAGTGCAACTCCCGCTTTTCGGAACCCTCCCCCCCTCCGATGTCACATTTGGCACCTTTCAGGGGGGAGGGGGGTGCAGATACCTGTCTAAGACAGGTATCTGCACCCACTTCCGGCATAAACTCCCACGGGAGTTTACGCAAGTTCCTGTCCCGGCGCGCTGTCTGCCGGGACACACACGTGTCCCGGCAGACAGCGCTGAAGATTCTCATTGCGCTGCACGACTCGCGCATGCGCAGTAGGGAATCGGGAAGTGAAGCCACTTCCTGATGCCCTCACCGAGAATGGCACCGGCTACAGCAGAGAGCCGAGCGAGCGATCGGCCTCTGCTGCCGACACCGCTGGAACCAGGGACAGGTAAGTGTCCATTTTTTAAAATCAGCAGCTGCAGTATTTGTAGCTGCTGGCTTTTAAAAAAAAAATTTCAGTACAGTCCCGCTTTAAATATGAGATCTTGGGGTCAAAAAGTCCTCAGATCTCATATTTAGACTTAAATGGAATAAAAAAAAATGTCATTTAAAAAAATGACATTGAAAAAAATGTTCCTTTAAGACGTATGGGCAGAAGTGAAGTTTAGAGACAATATAGCCATCTTAGCCTCACTCGTCTCCATACCCATCACGCAGCAGGACCCGATCGCCTCCGGGGGGGGTGGCACCTCTCCCGCCACCAATATCGGTGATCTCGCGGCGAACCCGCCGCAGAGACCACCATTATCGAAAACGCGACCGCTCACTGTAAAGATGGATATCTCGGTTGTGGCAGCAGCTGCTGCTGTTACCGAGATATCCCTCTTCAAATAAATGATGTATATATACAGTGAGCAGTCGGCAAGTGGTTAAAGGTGACCATACACTGGGCAATCAGATCTTTCATAAATTCGATTCAGTGTACAAGCCTGTTTGATTTTCTACAATTATAAGTAATTCTTCCAGTGCATCTTCCTATTACCGCTTTAGCCTAATGCTCTGTTTCCACTATTTCCAACCCAAAGTTGCGTGATTTACAATGTTCATTTTTGGCTTGGTTTCCACTATTGAGACTTGGCATGCGACTTGGGACTGAAAAGTTGCATGACAAGTTGTACCCCATGATTTACAATGAGTACCGTTCATATGTCTGCGACTTCAAGTCGCACCAACCTCAAAGTAGTCCCTGCACTACTTTGTTCCCACTTTTATGCGACTTGAGGTCCCTACACCACAAAAATACCCAGCCATTGCTTCAAGTTGCGGCCAAACTCGCGGCAACAACGCGCGACTTTGGGTTTGCAATAGTGGAAACCGAGCCTTAATGTTGAATTGGACAGAGTTTGTACAATCAGATTGTGTAGTGTCTGAACATCTTAATTTAAACATTTGTAATGGAGATTTTTACAGGACTTTATTGTTTAAAAAAAAATCTGATTTTCGGTTTCTATTTGACTGTGCTTACCTGAGCTAGTTTTGTTCAAAGCACATTTAGCCCAGGTAATCGCTGAGCTGGACTCGCACAATTTAACACTAGCGTGTCAGTCCAGATCAATGGAATTAGCAGCCCCAAATTGAAAAAAAGTAGTCCATAAAATATTTAACAATTGTTTCCGCACTGAAAATGCAGCATTGCACAGATTAGGACGATGCCATTGCTGCCATTGCTGCCAATTGGACATGTCAAATTGTACCCAACTACCAATGTTAACCAGGGCTTATGGATTGTCTTTATGATCTCATCAATGCTAGGTCCCACTCTGGACTACATTTGGAGAAATCCGATTTAGTATTTAATGTATTTCTCAAGGATCTATTTGGCTAGGACTCTATTAGTAATGCTCACACAAATAACCAATTACCAAGCTTTATTTTACATCATGTGATCATCTGTCAAAGGCTGACAGCTAATCACGTGGTAAGGGGCCAGGATAGGCCCTTACTGTGATCACCTGAGTCTCAGTGCGCCCTGCAGGGAGCACGTCCTATAACGGCCTCCCAGAAATGAAGGTCCACGCTGTGGCCGTAATTAGGATATAACACAGACACCAAGTGGTTAATAGAAAAACAGATGTAGATTTCTAGGACTGGCCAAAAATAATGATTAGAGTCAAAGACAACTTATGACTTTATATTAAAGGTCTAAATGGGCCATTAACATGCATCACAATTGATTTTAGCAATGTGTCTTTGCAAAGTTAAACTAAAGAAAATCCTTTCCGATTTTTGCTTGGGGATAGAGTGCAGAGGGATCTCTACACCCCTGATAGGGTGAAGACAACTCACAAATTTTGACAATTTGTCTCAAATATTTTCAGCCATATGGCGGCCAGGACAAGACATGACATTAAAGCAGCAAGCAGTTTTAAATGGCTTCTTTTATTCCTTTACAAATGTCATTTTGTGCAGGGACAGTTCTAAACACGGGAAACACATGCCACTTCACAGGCATACTTTAGACACCCCCAGGTACCATATTTAAAGGAATATTTCACTTTTTTTTTCACTTTATGCATCATTAAAATGACTGCTCCCGAAAAAACCTCGGTTTTTAAAACTTCTTTTTGCATTGATACATGTCCCCTGGGGCAGGACTCGGGTCTCCAAACCTTTTTTATGACAATAACATGTATATTGTCCGTTATAATTAGCACTTTAGATTTTGAACATTCGCGTCCATTGTAACTAATAGGGTTCTAACATTTGCGCAAACTTTCGGTCCGTTCGCAGGTTCTGGTGCGAACCGAACCCGGGGGTGTTCGGCTCATCCCTACTGTACACCTACACTAGGGTTGCCACCTTTTCTTCAAGTCAAACCCGAACACTTTAGTGGCGCACAGCATTTTTTTTTTAGTATACGCTATAGACAATAGGATTGTTAAAGACATTGGAGTGTGAGTGGAGAGGGGGTAGTGAGATGGACAATGCTTCTAAAAAAATTTCAATGAATACTTTGAAAACAGTCTGTTTAAATGTTAGGTTAAATCAGCCCAAGAGTGGAGTATTGTGTACCTTATGGGGTTGGTGGTCATTGGGGATGGCCTGGGTATAATACAGGGGTGTTGCTAGAACTATACAAGACCTGCGGCACCTTTGGGCACCCAAACTTAAGCAGTAACAGAAACAGGAGGGTGGGACTTTAGATGAAGTGGCTGGAGTGCGCACAAGAAAGTACATGTATATAATACAAATATATTTATTTAGTCATAAGTAGATAAAACAGTAGTCATTGGATACACAAATTGTACATCTGTTAGGCACAGAATGTATACATAATAATAACATGAACATGTATAAAATCGCATAAACCTAAAATACATGCATGGTTAGATACAGAGTATATAGAGCAAGGAAGTAGCCATAATGGCTCGAATGACATGGACTAGTATCTATTGTATAGAGTCAAAAAATGGTATACAGGTAAAAAAATCCTAAGGAAGTCGCTGTAGCATCTATTGTAGCTCGACGCGTTTCGTGGATGTATTTCCACTCATCAGGAGCAGATGCGACAAGTACCTGCAAGAGGTGAAAAAGTAATATAGTACCACACTCCGTTATAGAGGGGAAGAAAAAGGATTTGTCAATAAAAATTAAGTCAAGTATTTACCAGCCAGGGCAGGCACAGCAGGCATTGGCAGGCACATGGTGAGGCGGGGGCACATGCATCACCCCCACGGAAGCTGAGGCGGCGTATACAGACAGCATCGGTTGGAATGGAGAGTGCCACAGTGTGAGGAGAAACTCCTTATGTTAAACGGGTTGGGTATGATGACGGCAAATAAAGTGTCTGTAGTGAAAAGAAGAGAAAAGATATAAAAAAATACGTGTAAAAAATAAGTGTAAAAAATAGTGAGAAAAGGAGTGGATCTGTGAAAAATTATCATAAGGTTTGAAGCTAGATATTGTTGATGGGTAAATGTAGTGGGCTGATGAAATAGTTTAACTGCAGAAATCATGGAGCTGCAGAGGTGTAGGTAATGTTGAGTAGGCAATAGAGTAGTAATGTGGCATGCACAGCACATCACGGCGAACACTGGGTGCTGACCCAATTACAGAGAACAGTGAATAGGCTTAAATGAGTATGGTTTAATAAATCAAACCTATAAAATAGGCTTTGTTTGCTTTGCCACAAGAAATAGTCTCATAGATATGCATACCCTAAAAATTAAACCCTACCATTGCATATGATTTTATGTGCACTGAATACTAACAAACAGCTAACTCTTCGAGCCTACCTTAAAGAAGAACGTCATTAAAGGAGTCAGTGACTGATTAGCAACCAGCAACTGTGGAGACAATGATCACTTTGGTCATAAGTAAGTAATGTACAATAATGTGAAAAGTGCAGGACTCTGTTAAGCTGGCCATACAATTATTTTTTATTCAGCCAAAGTGCTGAACGAAAAAAAAACATTAACTAGATCCAAGCAAATGAAGTACTGTAGATGGAGGAATCTCCCTATTGGATTCCGACAGCAGCACTAGACCCTGTCAAGAAAATTCTAATCAGCAGCTGTAGCTCCCCCACATTCTACCTCCTAGTACAACCCCCCCCCCCCCCCAATTCCCCCTCCCCCCAAAAATTCTTCTCCTAGCACAAGCCCTTCCCCTACAAATGCCACCTCCCCAGCACAAATCCTCTAAATCCAATCCTTCCTCTAAGCCCAAATTCCACCTCCTAGCACAAATACTTCCCCCACCAAATTCCAATCTCTCAGCACAGCCCTCTTCCCCTAGCACTGGTTTTACTACCCACTTGGCCACTAAAATGAATGGCTAAGTTCACCCTTCTGAACAAGTTACATGTTACACCCGTATTTAGGGCATAACATGTAACATGTTCAGCAACCACCCCACCATGACAGTGTGTGTCCACAAGGCTGTGCCATTTATTCACAGATTTATTAGAAAAAAAAAATTGCATATTTTCTAAATGCAAAAAAATGGGCATTTTATTTTTTTCCCAAAAGTTGAACATAACCTTTATTAATCCTTCCCATATATACATAAACCTAAAAAAAATGAACACACTATTCTATATATATTGTATACATTAGTAAATTACATACTCAGATATAGAAATATGTCCAGTTAATAACATGCATACACACTCAAATGCATACAGATACTGAGATATATACATACACACTCAGATATATACATATGCTCAATTACATACAGCACATGCACATACTGTATATATATATATATATATATATATATATATATATATATATATATATATATATATATATATATACATATATATATATATATATATATACTCAGATACACACATACTGTAAAGAAACACTAATATATATATATATATACTAAGAAACATGCATACACACTCAGATACATGCAAACACACACTTAGATATATATTGCACATATACTCAATTATATACATATACACACATATATACACACACACTGAGATACATACATGCACTCAGATACACACAAACAGGCATAAATACACTTCACACAACATATTGTGAGATAAATACATACATATGTAGTCTGGTAATGGGCAGCCAGCTTCTCTCCTCCCCTCTCTGTCCTGCTGTCCCCTCACACTCCGTGCAGCTCTTTCCTCTGCCCGCCCACACACATTCACAGATCTCTCCACTAGAGTAGTCTGTGAACAGTGAACAGTTCCGACAGGGCTCCAGTAGCCAGGACTAGAAGCAGAGCATCGGCAAATGCGGCCAGGAGGTTCTGTATCCCTCCACAGAGAGAAACAAGTCCCTTGTAATTAGGGCTGTTTCCATCAAGACAGTTACATATATGTAAAGATATGTGACATTCTGATACATGTTATGGATCCTAAATTTTGATTAAGCTTCTATTACGCCAAAAGTATTTTTGAGAGTGCCCTGGTGGCTGGTGTCCGGGTGACAGGCAGTCAGAAACCCGGGCAGAGGATGTAAAAACCAGACTGTCCAGGTGAATCCCGGACAGGTGGCAACCCTAACCTACACCAGTCCTTAAAAGGACTTTTGTGGACCTAATAGCTAGTGATTACAGATTGTCCCTGCTCCAAACAGCCACCTCTCTCCCTACACTGACAAAAGAGTGACAGCTGCAGAATCGCTCAGCACTGCAGTGAACTATAATATGCTTTCTATATTTTAAAGTATATTATATGTGTATTACACCCCTTTATACTGTACACCTATACCAGTCCTTAAAAGGGACTTTTGTGGACCTAATAGCTAGTGATTACAGACTGTCCCTGCTCCAAACAGCAACCTCTCTCCCTACACTGACAAAAGACAGCTTCAGAATCGCTCAGCACTGCAGTGAACTATAATATGCTTTCTATTTTTGAAAGTATATTATAAGTGTATTACACCCCTATATACTGTACACCTATGCCAGTCCTTAAAGGGCTTTTATGGACCTAATAGCTAGTGATAACAGACTGTCCCTGCTCCAAACAGCAACCCCTCTCCCTACACTCACAAAAGACAGAATGTAAAATGGCAGCCAGATCAGGTCTATTTATAAGGTACCCCCTATGTCCATGTGCTGAAATGTCTCAATTGGCTGTCCTGTACCCCATGATGGATGTGTCATGGGTCAAAGTTCTTCACAATGTAAAAGAACATGGCCGTCGTGAACAGCGCCATATGTCCGCCGGTTTGGCGAATCGAGAACGAGCAAAGTTCCTTGCGAACCTACCGCCGGCCGAACCACAAGGCCATCTCTACTCCCCAACAAGGAAGAGAACATAACGGTTAAATCCACACCTGGAAAATTATTACAAGACTGGCAAAAAAGCCACAGATGAATCCTCTTTACACTGCAAGATAATACTATGCATTCTACAAAATGACATGCTGCAGTTTTACGGAATTAAAAATTCTTCACGTATCAATCAACCAGGGTCATTGACGCTCAGGGATCACATTAACTGGTTTATCTCGTGTTTTTCCCTTTAACCCCTGTAAATTAGTACAAGTTCAATGTGCACTGGAGTTGCCCTGCAACTCTTTATTTTTTTTCCATTCCTTTATGCCTGAGTTAAATGACTATGTGTTCTTTTTCTCCAATGACACTTATACTTGTTATATGGTCCAACACCTCCACCCACTGGAAGAAAATCATAATTACATCAAGAATCTAAATTGCACCTCTTTTAAAACTCATCTATATATAATGCAAATGACACTCTTCAGCAAATGTACACAGACCTACAATAAATCTTAAACTATTTTCAATAAATGTAAAATAACTAAATAGTCCTTACAAAAGAAGAGATCTATGGACGGATGTCTTAAAATGAATGTGACATCATCTGCATTCAGGAGTCACATTTTACTTTGGACAAAGCACCCACATTTAACCAGTGTTGGTCATCTTACATTAAAAAAGTAATTAGTTAAGTTACAAATTACTTCTCCCAAAAAGTAATTGCGTTAGTAACTCAGTTACTACATTGGAAAAGTAATTAGTTACTCAGCAAAGTAACTGTGACTTTTTTTTTAATATTCTATACGTGTAACTAAGGGGCGGGTCTAGTATTGCTGTAAGCAAGGGGCGCATTTATTATTATATATCGTGTAACCAAGGGGCTGCTCTATTATTACTCTAACCAAGGGGCAGATCTGTTATAGCATGTAAGCAAGGGGTGGGTCTATTATTATTATATCGTGTAAGGGGCGGATGGCTACAGAAGAGGGCGAATGTTAAATTAATGGGCAGAGCTCGATATATAACAATAATAATAAATGCGCCCTTGGTTACAGTAATACTAGACCCGCCCCTTAGGTACACGATAGACGCCCCTTGCAGAGTAGCACGAGCATCGGGAGCGTACGGCATCGCCTCATACAATTACATGTTAACTGCGCCTGTGCGGTGTTTAGTTCACTTAGAGCTGTTTAGGTTCGGCAATTTTCGTAAGCTCTGTAGTCCTTCGTACTGCGCAAGCGCTGCACCTGCGCAGTACAGGGGGTCCTTATCCGGCGGGGGAACTTTTTCGGCAGGACACCGGAATTACACTACTGCCATCTAGTGGCAGTAGATGTAATTCAGGTAACTCCGCCCAAGTAATGGGAACTGCGTTACCATGAGGGGAAAAGTAATCAGTTAGATTACTCGTTACCCTCTAAAGTAACTGCGTTAAGTAACTCTGTTTATTTTAACTGAGTTACTTACATCACTGCATTTAACTATCACAAATTCCCTCAAATTTTCTCATTCAGCTGCAATAAAAAAATAAAAAACTGAAAGCCGACAAACAAGGCAGATACATAATTTTGGTGGCCTCAATATACAACAAAATCTACACAACTGTTAACATCTATGCCCCCAATAAAAATCCTCACAGATTCATCCAAAAAATCATCAAGAAAACATGAAAAAGGGACGAGGAAGAGGATAGACGCACTGTGGATGAGCTCCGCTGTCCCTGACAGAATCCACAACCATCCAGCACCATCGATGCTCATTTTCACAAACTGACCCTCCATCCGACCTCCTTGGCACCCCTTTGGCTGACCAACACCTGTTAGGAGACCCCCGGCCGTTCGCCCACTCTGCAATTCGGCCCGCGGCCGGCTCCATTACCCCAGAAACCGGCCGCCATCTTGCGGCCTAGGAGGCATCCACTACTGCCAGGCTCGATTGCCGTGATCAACGGGACCAGCAGAGGCTCCATCAACACTTGCCACTGGCGGATCAGCAACAGTTTACCCCCCTGGAGACCCACGTTCGTCCGCTTGCTTTACAATCCGGCCCCCAGCCGGCTTCATCCTCCGTGGACCGGCCGCCATCTTGCGGCCTACGAGGCCTCCAGAACTGCCCAGCTAGATCGGTGGGACCAGCAGCGGCCCCATCCACACTCACCGGTGGCGGAACAAGTGGATCAGCAGCAGATCACCCCTTTGTTAACCCCCGGCTCGCTCTACAGCCCAGCCCCCATCCTTAGTGGACCGGCCGCCATCTTGCGGCCTACGAGGCCTTCAGAGCTACCGAGCCAGATCGCAGTGACCAGCGGCGGCCCCTTCTACGCTCACCGGTGGCGGCGTCCGCAGACCAGCCATAGGTTACTTGTGGG
Source organism: Lithobates sylvaticus (assembly GCA_028564925.1). NCBI lineage: Eukaryota > Metazoa > Chordata > Amphibia > Anura > Ranidae > Lithobates > Lithobates sylvaticus. The sequence goes on along the minus strand of CM053035.1, from coordinate 29,177,776 downwards.
ACCCAGAGGCGGCTGAAGATACCCTGCACAGATCGGTGCTCCAGAGACAGAGGTGAGAGGCGGCCATCTTGGTACACCCTAAGCCCACCAGCAGCTCCCCTGTCCCCCCAGAGCCAGTTCCTTACCCCAACATACAGTTGAAACACCCCATTCACTGGGGGCTGACCCATGCTGAGGCTCCAGTGGATTTATCTTTTGGAAACATCCATGTCCCCATAGCCAGTTGCAGTGGTCTCCTTACTGCACCCACACAGGCCAGGCCAGTTTTACTCTCTGAGGGGACCCCAAAGCTGCCCAACCACTTTGACACCCCCCCCCCCCCGGGTCCTTATTTGACATTCCTCTCACCACTTCTGAGTGTTCTGCTGCAGTCAGAGTCCGCCATCCTGCTACACCTCATTGACTGTATTTTTCTAAGTCCTGGGGGTTGGTTCTCTACCCGAACAAGGCCCCATGCACACCCCATCAGGCAACATGTAGCCACACAGCAGTCTTGAAGCAATCAATAACCCTAGGACAGGGGTGATAGGATGAGCTAAAAATCACAACTAATTGGGGGCGCATGCGAGACGCGATGCAGTTCACCATCTGTAATTAAGAACTCTATCGATCCAGCAAGGATTTTACACACACTGTAAGGTTCCATTACCTTAAATAGCTTTTCTATAAACATCCCTACAGTTCATACTAGTGCATGCCGTCGGGCAAGAAGGCGTATAATCGCTGTGTGCAACAGCACTCTACAATAACATACCCATTACGCAATAAGGAGCAGAAAAAAATGGCTCAGAAAGGCTCCAATTCAACGCCAGTACAGTCCCCCACAGCCACCAGTGGCCCTTCGCCTAAGTCTACTTCAACACAAAATAACAGTGATATCCCCTCACAGATCACAAAAGCGGACTTGGATTCCAGCTTAACCAAGATCTACAAAAACTTGTAGACAAAATACAGTGCGAACTCCAAAAAACAACAAACACACTCACACAAGAAATAGCAACCTTGGGGGGACGCACAGATGTCCTAGAAACCAAACATGACGAGCTATCACTTGCACACAACGATCTTAGAAGGGACTTTGAGCTTTTAGCTGAAAACCACTGATACTTACAATCACAAGTGGAGGATTTGGACAATCGTAACTGTAGGAACAACCCAAGGATTCGTGGTATCCCAAAGTCTATCACCGAATTGATGCCAGCAGTATCCAAACTGTTCCACAATCTCCCTGATTTACCTCCATCCTCATTTGCGTGTGACAGAATTCACAGGGCCCTGCGTCCTAAACCACCCCCAGACAAACCCTCACGGGACATTATTCTATGCATGAAAGACTTCATCACAAAAGAAAGCATACTTAGAGCTTCTAGAAATATGCATAACATTGAATTGGACGGCATACGAATCCAAATATTCCCAGATATCTCACAAGCCACCTTGGAGAGGAGACACAAAATGAAAGAGATAACTTCGTTATTACAATCAGCCCATATCAGATACTGGTGTAGTTTTCCATTTAAATTAACAGTACCACATAACGGCACCACTTATACAGTCTTCAACGTCACAGAAGATAAAGATCTCATTGTAAAGTTGGGCCTTCTGGATCCGGGTACAGTTGCAAGACCTCCTACCACTCCTCATACTTCATCCATCTGGGCCACCCCGGCCACACGTCACGGTCAAGGAAGATGGCGTCCATCACTCAGAAATTTGGATGCCTGAAGTTATAGTTGACTCACACCTGCACCTGAAATTTCACCCTTCTTTTTTACAAAATAAAAAAAAATGTTTTTTTTAATTTTACATTTTTGTTCTTGTCCTTCACATAACTCTAAGAACTCTATTTTCATAGTTCTAAAAATTTACAAGTTATAAAATTTCATTTATGGGGATTAGTTCACAGCGGTTCTATACCCTTAAAAGGTATTGGGTTGGTATAACATAATTCCTCTTAGGTGATCTCATGCGATCTCATACACCTATCCTTCCTTTTTTTTTTTTAAGTTTTTCCCACAAACTTTTTTCTACATGTCACAGCATGCTCTTATATTTTTGTATATAGAATCCTCGCTGAGGCTGTTCTGCTCCACCTCTGCTAGTTTGTTCCCCTACTCACAAAGTACTCCTAAAGCATGGTTCATCTAGTAGACACACTTCTACGACTGTTCCTGCTATCCATTGTTTTATTGGTGGATGCTCCATTTGTGAGTAATGGACAGTATTGTCCACAACAATACTATTTTTGGTCAGCTAGTGCTTCTCACTCTGACCCCCGAGTTATTAATAAGATTTCTTATAATTATACTAAAACACTCTATTTTTACATATTTTTGAAACAGGTCAAACAAATGTTCTCTATTTTACAATGCAGCACTCTTACTTTCCAGGAGTTCATTTTTTCTAGGGTCCTACAGTTCAGGTACCCTAATCTCCAATGTTCACTGGTATAGGTACAACATGGTATTCGTTAGAAAAAGATTAACTAGTGTTTACATATGCAAGAAGTTGATGTATACTTTGATTTATAATTTTTTTTTAAATACGGATGGTAACGCAGTGAACACCAGATTTTCCCCTATTTCAGGTAATTTTTTATTTGTAATGTTATTGATGCCAACCATACTACTAATACCACACCAACTCTACTATATGCCCTGGGCCTTGTGATCCATTACCACTACCTCATAACCATTATCGCCTGTTCTTACCACTACAATGGGTCTAATGCCCCGTACACACGGTCAGATTTTCCGACGGAAAATGTCCTATCGGACCATGTTGTCGGACATTCCGACCGTGTGTGGGCTCCATCGGACTTTTTCCATCGGAATTTCCGACGGAAAAAGTTTGAGATCCTGCTCTCAAATTTTCCGACAACAAAGTCCTGTCAGACTTTTTCCGATCGTGTGTAGCGAATTCCGACGGACAAAGTGCCACGCATGCTCAGATCACATTACAAGACCAAAGCTATTGGCTACTAGCCTCTATGTAGTCCCGTCGTACCCAACGAACGTCACCACGTTCAGAATGATCGGATTTTCTGAAAACTTTGTCCGACCATGTGTATGCAACACCAGTGTCGGACAAAATCCGTGGGAAAAAATCTGACGGATTTTGTGGTCGGAATTTCCGACCGTGTGTACGGGCATTAGGGTGATCTCTCACAATGCCCAGGGCATTAATTCACCTCACAAGAGAAAGAAAGCCTTTCGCCCCTACAAAAGATTGGGAGCAGATATAATCTTAATGCAAGAAACTCACTTCGCTACAGACAAACACCCTAAATTCTTTGACAAAAGTTTCAGTCAATTTTATTGTACTACCTATAACACAACATCTAGGGGAGCCGCTATATTTATCAGGAACTCAGTAGTTTTTGAGATTCATGAAGTCTATAAAAACCTAGACAGTCGTTATTTAATTTTGAAAGGCTCAATTATAGGACATTCCGTCACTATTGCCTCAGTCTATGCTCCAAACGATGTCCATTCTAACTTTTTCACCAAATTTTTTGATATTCTAGACCAATATCATTCCACGCATTTAATAGTGGGTGGAGATTTCCAATTAGCTGCCATTCGGCTCTGGACAGAAGCAGAGTTGTCCCATCCTCTAAAGCTTTTCCCAAATCTTTGAACAGATCACTATATAATCATCAATTAGTAGATACTTGGAGAGCCCACAACATGATCATCAAATCCTACACATTCTATTCCAACCCGCATAACAGCTTCGCCAGACTGGATTATACCTTCTGCACCCCAATCCTACTTGCCAATTCCTCTAAGGCAGATATCCATCCATGTCCTTGGTCTGATCACCACATAGTCTCCTTTGATACTTCATACATAGGCCTAACCAACACAACACACTCATGGCGAATTAATGATTCCTTGCTCACGGATCCGTCAAGCAACCAACAAATACTCTCTCACCTCGAGCAATATTTTGCACATAACGTAACACCATAAGGTGGTGATGAGAGGCCACCTGATAAACATCACCTCGATCAAAAACAAATCCAAATTCGCAGACATTAGATCCCTCTGCAAAAGATCTAGACCATTTATACCACAGAAACAACCAAAACCCATCTAGTGACCTTCTTAAACAAATTCAAGAGAATTCAAGAGAAACGCACTACTTTAGACGCAATATTAACATCAGACACGGAAAAAGCCCTCAGATGGTCTAAAGCTAGATTTTTACTCAACAGCAATTCATATTCCACCATGTTTGCTAGAAAACTAAATCAATCCATGAAACCACCCCACACATGCAAGTTAAGGAACGCATCTGGAAATACAGTGTCCCATCCCAAAGAAGTCATGAAACTGTTTCTAGACTTCTATAAAAATCTTCTTTCTGTACCACAATCCTCTCCCAAACAATCCTTCTAGACTGGCTTAACGACATTACACTACCCATACTCTCTAGGGTACAAATCGATTCTCTCAATGCCCCTGTACTGATAAAGAAATTAACAGAAGATATCCACAGCCCCTGGCCCGGATGGCTTTTCTACGACCTTACCAAACTGTACAATAATATCTTACAAGGCGGCCATTTCCCATCAGAAATGCTTTTAGCCAATATGTCCCTTCTTCCCAAACCAAACAAAGACCACTCCACCCCCCAAAACTACCGCCCAATATCAGTTATTGACAAGACTTAAAAATATTTGGCCGTATTTTGGCGGACAGGTTATCTGCTGTTATCTCTCCATTAGTAGATCCTGATCAAACAGGCTTCATTCCAAACAGACAAGTAACAGATAACATACGACTGACCTCAAATATCATTCAAGATGCCAACTTACATTCCAAACCCACACTACTATTTAGCCTTGACATACACAAAGCTTTTGATAGCGTTTCCTGGTCATATCTCGACACTCTACTCCCCAAATATGGCATTAACTATGATTTCTTACATGGCTTTAACCCCTTCCCGCCGAGCGTACGCAGATATGCGTACTCGGCTTTTGGGGGTTATATCGGGATGATGCCCGCAGCTGCAGGCATCATCCCGTTACCGTTGTTTAGAGCCGACCATCGGCTTTACCGGTATAACAACCGATGCTGCTAAAAGCCGCTCGGCTGTTATACCGGAGGAGCGGGAGGGGAGGTACCCCCCTCCTGCCGCCTCCCGCCGCTCTTACCGGGCCTCCCGTTCGATCGGGAGACCCGATCTAACATCTGCTGCTTCCGGCGGCTAGTGAGGGACTGGAATGAAGCCGGAAACGGCTTGGTTCCAGTCTCCTTGATGTAAAAACGGAAGCGACGTCACAACGTCACTTCCTGTTTACTCGGCTGCCAATGGCGCCGAATTTAAAAAAGTACACAGTATTCAGATACACCGTTTTCGGTGATCTGAATACTTTGAAGTGCAAAGGAGGGATTTGGGGTCTTTTAGACCCCCGATCCCTCCATAAAGAGTACCTGTCACCCCCTATTAAGCCCCATACACACGGTCGGACTTTTTCATCAATTTGGTCCGATCGGACAAGGTTGTTGAAAAATCAGACCGTGTGTATGCACCATCGGACAGTGTTCGTCGGTTTGTCCGTCGGACAAAGTCTTATCTCCTGCTGGAAAGATTTCCCGTCAACCCGGTCCGATCACACCAAATCCGAGCGTGTGTACGCTTGTCCGACGGACAAAGTGCTACGCATGCTCAGAAGAAATTCTGTGACGGAAGCGCTCGGTCAGGTAAAACTACCTTTCCTAATCGACACAGCACATTCGTCACGCTGCAATGTTAAAATGTCTTTAATGCAGCGCATTCTCTTTTTCTTTACAATGCAACAAGAATGACATCTTTTAGCTGCTCCTATTCACCCGCACTTCTCACAAACTTACTTCTTTATTACTTTGCAGCATTTATACACTACATGTTTATTTTTACTCAGATCGTAATACAATCTTTCTTATTTTTTTACCCAGATTTTTTTTTTTTGGGGGAATACATATTTGAAGGAGGTTTTTTTTTTTTTTGGAGGGGGTTTGTATGTCTCAACTTAGCAAAACCACATTATTAACATTTGTATTTCTTGCTTACATTTACTAGGAGTTTGTTGGTTGTTGGTGCCCCTTGTTAATTCTAGGATTAGTGAAATGTACCTGCCTACTCAAAGAAAAACTGTCATTGTAGAAAAGTAAAACACAATAGTCAATGATTATTTCAAAGCAAAAAAACCTTTATTTAGGTCTCAGCAACAGACCAAAGAGGAACGCAGCCATGGTGAAACTTGGGGAATTTGCAAAGCCTTGGACACCCATGGCAACCATCATTTTACAGACTTAAACAATTGGGGGCATGAAGACTACCTATCTAAATAATAAGGGAGCGCAATCTGGTCCTGAAGTCCAAAACATCCGGAACTGCAGCAGATGCCATCTAGGTCCCCAGGCTCTGGTACTACGAGAGGCTCCATCTTCTCTCAGACCAGACTGAGTCCAGGTTGTCACTCTCTTGTCTTCCTTGTACGCTTCCTTCCACGCCGTGGTGCTGGTGCTGGTGGGGTGGCAGAAGGAGGAGGAGGAGGCGGAGCAAGGTCACTCTCGCAAACATGTGTGAGGGGAGTCATCTCCCCAGCCATCCCCTCATTTAGTATTTTGAGGATGACCTCCTCACACATGCTGCGTTGCCCCGCCTCCATACCCGTAAATTTACTTGTAACCAAGGAGGCAAAGGCCTCCTCGTAGGTGGGTGTGGCATAGAGGGAGGCTGAGGCATCTTTTATCAGCTGGAGCGCTGACTCTCCCACCTCCCCCATGTTTTTCGCCCTTCTGTAGGGAAGGCGGAGGGGAGAGACTTGGGAGACAGTCAGGCTCCTACGCCTACCCCCCTCTTGGCTGCCACTACCCCCTGCCTCCTCCTGACTGCCACCTTCCACAGCCACCTCCTGGCTGAGGTCTTCCTGTGTATGAAAAAGGGACATAGTTTCAGTTATTTGTTCATCAAACACACACAATTCTCATCTAGTGACTGTTGCAAAATGTTTTCAAATACAAAACCATACAATTCTCAGCCCTGCAGTTTAGATTCTTCCCAAAAATGTCTCCCACACCACTGTCTGTTGATATGTCAATCACGTTAGGAAATAAGCAATTGGGGATCCTGAATTAACTGAACATCATTCATTATTCAACAAACTGGTTCCAAAACTACTATACCTGGAACAAGCTGGGCACCTGCACATATTCCTGACTGGAAGGCCCAGGTTGGTCCTCGGAAGCCTCATCAGGGGTGGCGTGCGTGGAAGGACGCGTGCAAGGAAGAGTCGAGAGTGACTTCCTGACAGTAGCCTGGTCTTTGAGAAAGTGGAGCCTGTCATAGTACCAGAGCGTGGGGACATGGACATCAGCTGCTGCAGCTCCAGATGCTTGTGACTTCAGGACCTTATTGCGCTCCCGGAAATAGGTAGTCTTCATGTTGTTTATCTTCACTTTTAAGTTTGCGACGGTTGCCATGGGTAGGGTAGGCTTTACAAATGCCACCAGTTTCAGCAGGGCTGCGTACCTCTTTGGTCTGTTGCTATAATCCCTGTGTTTTGCCTGCCATAAGAGGGGGAATTGCCGGTATTTATCAATGAAGTGTGGGAGAAAGCTCACGTTGTAGAACGCCTCCATCACCTCTGCAAGACACAACGCCACACAAAACAATATAAATAATGTCAGCCTAAACTCTCCTAATCTTCTCCATAAAGAAGCCTCAAGTTCTAATCAGTCTAGGCTAGTTATGTACCAACGTCAAATTGTACCTTCGTTTGTAGCGATCGTCTCGTGCGTGAGCTTTCTCTCCCCTCGTCTCCCAGATCGTGGCTACGACACAGGCGTGTGACGTTTTATATACAGTGCGCATGCGTCAAACTCCGCCCGCCCCTGACGATCTTTCTCGTCTATTCCCCACCCCTTCTCTTTACGGCGCAGTGGGGAGAGCACATGGCGGGGACACAGCAGGTGCGCCCCAAATATCCCCCCAACGAGGAGGAGGACGAGGAAAGGCCGGAGGCAGAAACGTCCCGATCCCGGAGCCTGAAATTCAAGGCCTCCAATATGTCATTTGGAGAAATGTTGGAGATGGTGGACATATTAAAGAGGAGCGACTATGATGGGAAGTATGGGCCTTACCTCAACCCCAATGTCCGCAAGGCCAAGATCATGTCTAAAGTTGTGAGAAGGCTGTACAATCATTTTGGGGTACAACGATCCAAGGAGCAACTGAGGAAACGCTGGTCAGACCTGAAACTGAGGGAGGCCGATCAGTACAGAAAGATCAAGAGAATTCTTCAAAAAAGTAAGTAGTTGTGTTTTGTGTTTGATTTCTTGCTTGCATACTGCTCCATGTGGTTTGATTTTTACAAAGTTGTACATTCCAAAATGGCCACTTTCATGTTCGTCTGTGCATTCGATCGTACTCAGCCTCGATCTTTCTGCCACTGTCATGGTCGTGTGTGTGTCCATTCGATCGTACGCAACCTCGATCGTGCGGCCACTTATAATACGATGTTTGGTGTTTTTTTTGGGGGAAAGGAAGTTTGTTCTCCCTAGAAATGGCATCCAGAATGTAAAGCCAATTTATTCAATGTAAAGGAGAGGTCACCCAGTAGCTGTTTACCCATCTGGACTCGAGAGCACTAGTGCTGGGACACCCAAACCCCCTTTTTATTAGCCTTTTCCACACATGTGCTCCAGTGGATACTAGAGGGGGGTCTCCATCACACAAACTTCTACCAAAAAGCTAGTCAGTTTAGCACCTTTACAAAGTGACTACATTCATGTAGTTGACATTTGTAACTGGCCAAACTAAAATAGTGTCCGTCACTTTCAAGCAATGTTTGTCATTTCCTATTTCTGCCCTCAATAGTTTGTGTTGCTAAATCTTCCTTTTGGACATTCTCATAGGGGAGCGAAAACTTGGGCCGTCTGAGGAAACCCCCAAACCAACACCTCCCAAAAAAGGGGAAAGAGCAGAAGCAGAGGAGGAGGAGGAGGAAGGAGAGATCATCGAACTTGGAGAAATTGTCACCACAACAGGTGAGTGTGGGAGAACACAGCTACTGGTAAGCTAATCCATGTATGGCTGCCTCATTTCCAACACCCCATTTTTGTTTGTTTGTGGTTTTTAGGTGACGTGGATGTTGTGGAAGAAAAATCGCACTTTACCACAGAGAGTGCCCACGTACTCATCGGAGAGATAATGGTCTGCAATCGAGATCTAGATTACATAAAGCAAAACATCAATGATGTTCAACAAAAATTGAAGAACATCATTGATGTTTTAGGAAAAATATGAAAACGCACCAAGTAATTAACACACATTTGTGCCTGCTTCTGCACACATTTGCAACTTAAAAACTGTCTGAAATTTGGAACATGCACACATTGTGTCCACATGTGCTAGCTCCCACCATGGTGGATGAATGGCAACGTTTTTTTGGGGGTGCAAACACTTTACGAACTACGAAAGTGGTTGTGGTGAAGGGGTTGCACCCCCAAAAAACGTCCATTCATCCCCATGATGGAAAATGGCACTTTTGAAGCTTCTAGGCATGTGTTTTCCCATCTAATGACCATTTTCAGACCCAAATTGTGTGCATGTTCCAAATTTCCACTTTTCGGGGGTGACCCCCCCATGTGATGAAGGCAAGATCAAACACACTTTGAACATATAGTCATGTCTGATCTTGGCTTCACTTTACAAAGTTGAACTTTCCAAGTTCCTAGGTTCTGTTTTGCTCCATGCCTGGTTTTACCAATTGCGGAATGTTTGTAAACAATGTTGTAAATAACCAAGATGTTGTCAGTTTTGGCGTGAAGATTGTAAACGCACTTGGGAATGTTTTCCTAGTAAACTTTTATTTTTCTAAATGTGTGGCTTCCTTATTTAAAAAACACAATGCATTATGTATGTAAAATGAAAAGGATATGGGGGGCAATGGGTGTTATTTACTAAAGGCAAATCCACTTTGCACTCCAATTTTCTTTCCCGGGGAACTTTTTCAATGCACTTGTAGAGCATAGCGGATTTGACTTATGTAAATGACACCCACAGTGCTTTGTACGAAAACACGGAGCACAGCATTTTGGAGAATACACACATGTCAGACCTGGTGATGAAAAGGAGTATTTTGGGTGTCAGTTATGCAGTACAAACCTTCTCTAGACCAAAGATTAGGTAGCAAACACACAACATGAGAATAATCTTTTTGGGAAGAAGAGACTGTTACCTCCTTTTGCCCAGAAAGTGCATTCCCACTGTCGAAGGCAAAGGGAAAAAATGTCAAAGTAAAATAAGCTAAAAAGAAGACTGAAATGACATGAAATCATAGGTTGGTTAAAAATATCAGATTTATTAAAAAATGCCTCTCACACATCGTCAGGCAGAGCAATGGCCCCCCTACCCACAAAGTACTGCATATATTGGTCCCGGACCACACGGGCATTTAGAGGGGGCAAGCCTGGACGTGCCACTCGAAGGGCTGTGAGTTCGGCATTTGGAGGGCCCTCCACATCTGGGCCAACGGGCACCACATAGTTCCTGTTATGTCTTTTGAGGAAGTTGTGCAATATGCAACAGGCAAGAACTATGTGGTTCAGTTTGTATTCCGCCAAGTTAAATGCCGTCAGGAACAGGCGGAAGCGGCTGGCCAGGATGCCAAAAGCGTTCTCCACAACTCTTCTGGCTCTGGACAGCCTGTAGTTGAAGACCCTCTGGTCCGGGGTGAGGGTCCTCATCGGGAACGGCCTCATCACATGGGGAGTCAACGCAAACGCTTCATCTGCGACAAAGACGAAGGGGAGTCCTTCGGCATTCTCCTCTGGAGGTGGCAAGCACAGACTGCCACTTTGGAGACGCCAGTAGAACTCCGTGTGCGTAATGGCCCCACCATCCGATATCCGGCCGTTCATCCCCACGTCCACATACATAAACTCGTATGTTGCCGACACCACCGCCAACATCACTACACTATTAAACCCTTTATAATTATAATAGTAGGACCCCGAGTTGGGCGGTGGGACGATGCGGACGTGTTTCCCATCAATTGCCCCTCCGCAGTTAGGAAAGTCCCAACGGCTGGCAAAGTGGGAGGCCACAGTCTGCCATTCCTGTGGCGTGGAAGGGAACTGTGGAGTGAAACAAGAAAAAAAAATTAGTCACTTTGCACCTAAACATTGCAAGCAGATTAGACAATCAACATCTTGGAACAAGAGCATTGTCTAAAATTGGAGGCTGGAAAGTATTTGCACAGAAAAGTAGAGGCTCCCCTTCACAGATTACTCACCCCCCCATCAATCCCCCCACTTCTGATGGGCCATTGGCAATAACTAGGGGTTTTGGGGGGGGGGGTGGTGGACAGCTAACCCTCTGCACTTCATTGATTGGCAAATGGCTCAATAATGTGGGCTAGTTTGGCCAGACCCTCTGTACTTAACACTATTGGCAGGCCACAGGAAAGATCAAATAACATTTCAACCCCCCCCCCCCCCCCCCCCAAAAAAGGCAGGCACAGTGTGACATTATTAAATTACCAAGCAAGCTAATAGGAGGGAAAGAAGACAAAAAAAAATAGGAAATGGAATGTATGGAGGCAGTCCCTTGCACTACATGCTTTGCTGAATTCATCCCTAAAGATGCGCACTATAAAGAGGTAGGTATATAGTGTGTATGGACCTTGGGAAAGCCAGCAGATAAAGGATTGGTACCATCTGACAGAGCAGTTGGGGGAGGGGGTTCCTAATGAGTTTGCCCCCCCCCACCACCAAAAGAACAAAAAAAGGGGGCTCTACATGAAGTAAACCACACAGCAAACATTTGTGCATATTTTAGGGGGTGTTTTGGGGCAAACAATACTATGCAGCAGACAAAAGACATTGCTTAAGTGAGTAGGCCATAGGTGTCTATTGGGGCAGAAGAGCATGCTGGTGAGGTAAGTGAAGGGAAAAATGCATGAAGGAGAAAAGGGGCACAGCATATTAGAACATATTGCAATCATGGTAATTAGGGAAGGAGGTCAAAAATACAAGTCATTAGCAAACAGAGCATACATAGAAGGGAATAGTAAAGTAGAAATGTTACCTTAATATAGTCCTCCTGCAGGACCTGAATGATGGCAGAACAGGTCTCTGGAATAATGATTCCCAGGGCCTGGGGAGAGATACCTGAAGAGAACTTCAAATCCTGAAGACTTCTCCCTGTCGCCAAGTACCTCAACGTGGCAACAAGCCTCTGCTCCGGAGTAATGGCTTGTCTCATGCAGGTATCCTGCCGGCTGATAAAGGGGGTCAGCAAAGCCAAAAGACGGTGAAAATCGGGGTCCGTCATCCTGAGAAAGTTCCTGAAATCATCAGGATTATTCTCCCGGATCTCACGAAGCAAAGGCATGTGCGAGAACTGGTCACGCTGAAGCAACCAATTCTTGGTCCACATACTCCTCATCACTCTGTTCATGGACGGGTCTTGGGTCAAAGCTAAAAGCCCGACACCAATTCCGCGTACAGCACGAACTCGGCGACGAGTACGCACGGGAAACATCGCTCAGAAGGTCACAAAAGGTCGGCTGGTCAGAACGGACAAACAGAAAGCACCGATAAACAGCAAGGCCTGAAAGAACGAAGTGAATAGCAGCAACGAGCAGACAATAAGCAGTGCAAATCAAAGCGTCCTATATCAAGATATAGGCCGCAATGACCAACAAATGCGAACTGACTACACGCACTAATAAACAGATACGCACGACAAGCACAAACTGAAGAGCAGTAACGATCTGAGTCAGAAAACTGAGAAGCGCGAATCTTAAGTCACCAAACTTCCACTAACTCTCGATAAACACGGGATCAGCAGAAGGAGCCCAACGGGTGCCTGACGTGGTGCTGAACTTCCCTTTTGTAATCTCGTGGACGACGACTTACGTCACGACGTTCTTCCGGACCGGATATTCCGACAACGTAGTCCGACCGTGTGTACGCAACGCCAACATCGGACAAAGTACGTCGGACAAAGTCCGACCGACCTGGTCCGCGGATTGTCCGAGCGTGTGTATGGGGCTTTACTGTCACAAGGGATGTTTACATTCCTTGTGACAGCAATAAAAGTGATCAATTTTTTTTTTTTTTTTTAAAACACAAATGAATTATCTAAAATTAAATAAAATAAATAAGAATTTTTTTTTTTTTTTAAAGTGCCCCCTTCCCTGCGAGCTTGTGCAGCAAAGAAAACGCATACGGAAGTCACGCCCGCATATGTAAATGGCGTTCAAATCACACATGTGAGGTATCGCCGCGATCGTCAAAGCGAGAGCAATAATTCTAGCACTAGACCTCCTCCGTAACTCTAACCTGGTAACCGTAAAACATTTTTAAAGCGTTGCTTATGGAGATTTTTAGGTACCGTAGTTTGTCGCCATTCCATGAGTGCGTGCAATTATAAAGCGTGACATGTTTGGTATCTTTTTATTCAGCGTAACATCATCTTTCACATTATATAAAAAAATTGGGCTAATTTTACTGTTTTGTTTTTTTTTAATTCCTGAAAGTATCTTTTTCCCAAAATGTTGCGCCTAAAACACCACTGCACAAATACCGTGTGACATAAAATATTGCAACAATAGCCGTTTTATTTTCTAGAGTCTCTGCTAAATATATATATATAATGTTTTGGGTTCTAAATCATTTTCTAACAAAAACACGCATTAAACTCCCAGGCAACAACTCTGACTTTTTCCCCCTGACCAAAGGTACCAGACAGGGTTGTCCCCTCTCCCCTCTACTCTTCTCCCTAGTGATAGACCCCCTTGCCTACGCTATTAGAAACAACACAGACATTAAAGGATATTTTAAGGGATCCAGAGAATATAAATTAAGTCTTTATGCTGATGATGTGCTTCTATTTATAACTGACCCTCTCATCTCCCTACCCAACCTAACTAAAACCCTTGACATCTTTCATGACCTGACAGGTTTGGGTGTGAATTTATCTAAATGCTCTGCTTTACCGATCAATATTCCCCCAACCTTAATATCTTCACTTAAAGATAAATTCTCATTCAATTGGAACCTGGATTTGTTTAGATATCTAGGTTTCCAGATTACACATTTGTATAAATCATTATACCAAGCAAACTATCGTTTTATGTTTGGAGTATCTTTTAACACATAATTTTTTTATGTTCGACGGGGACTTTTACCTCCAGAAATGCGGGGCCTCTATGGGAGCCAAATTTTCACCCTCCCTAGCCAACCTATACATGGGATGGTGGGAGAGGTCCCGCATTTTTGGACCTGAAAGTCCCCGTCGAGCAGACACAGAGTTTTATTGTCGTTACATTGACGACCTCCTGTTTATCGTCTCTGACCCTCACATCACTTTGGAACAATGGTTAATTTACATGAATGACAACCAATTGAATCTAAAATTTACGGGACATCATGATCCTGTCACCATTGATTTTTTGGATGTGAGGCTCTTGGGAGATAACCATGAGATCGTGAGTAGCTTATATAGAAAACCCACAGCTGGGAATACTCTATTGTCTGCCAGTTCTAGCCATCCGCCACACACCATTAAAAGCATACCGGTAGGCCAATTTTTACGGCTTCGCCGTTTATGCACTAGACAGGATGTATATGTTCGGGAGGCTCGCCTAATGACAGAGAGGTTTCTAGCTAGAGGATATTCCAAGTCCATTATCGATCGTGCTTCTCGCATTGCCAGTCAGGCATCCAGGGCGGAGCTTTTGGCTGACAAACCGGTTTTATGTAACAGTAAGGATAAATCTCAATCCATCCCTACTTTTTCTACCCCATATAGTTTGGAATTTCAAAAAATAGGTAGAATTGTAACTAAATACCTTCCAATTTTGTCCAATGACCCAATTTATTCTAAAATCCTCACTAAAGGCATACGTACGGTCTCTAGGAGAGCACCGTCCTTAGGCAGTCTTTTGTCCCCTAGCTACTTTTGCAGCAAAAATCCCCCTTCCCATTGGATGCATTTTAAGGGTACCTTTAGATGTGGAGGCAATTCCTGTGTATACTGTCCCTTTATTAAGGGTGGTGACACCGTCACCTCCTCCTCTACAGGCAAAACCTTTAAAATTGGATCCTTTATTAATTGTAATACACGCTATCTCATTTATGTGATTACCTGTCTTACATGTTCAACTCAATATGTTGGCAGAACTATCCGTAGATTAAAGGACCGCTTATATGATCATCTTTATGACATTGACAAAGAACACGGTACCAATGTAGCCCGACATTGGAATGAGTTTCATTCAGGTGACACATCTAGTTTGCGCATTCAGGGCGTTGATAAAATCATACAACCACCTAGAGGAGGGGACAAATTTGGGCTCTTGTGTAAGCAAGAGGTTAAATGGATTTTTAATTTAAACACTAGACAGCCTGCAGGAATGAACTTTGAGTGGGATGTTTCCCACTTTTACGAATAGCACCAATTCTTTTGGGGTCCCTCTGCCTACTATATCTTTTTATGTAACAACTTTCCTTGCTTCCTATCACTGCATTTTCTTTATTCATTTTTTATTTATTTATTTATTTTTTTTTTTTTTTTTTTTTTTTTCCCCTTCACTACTATTCTTTCTTTCTTCTTTCTGTTTCCTTCCTTGTTGGCACTGACAATCATAATGACATTTTTTGCAATTAGCACTTGTCATTATTATCCTTCCAGTAAAAACACCTTTCTTTAGTCGCATGTTGCATGTCGCATGTCACATGACATCACCGTTGATTCAATAGGTACTTTAACGGTTCGCCATGCATCCCACCGAAGAGAGAGATTAATATAAAAATGTTTAGCTACACAAGCTATATACATCTATGGACCACGATCTTGTGATCTGTTCTAGATTTATAGTATTAATAAGGCTCTACTGCTGTTCTATAGTCCAGCTTTGACATCCATTTCCTCCATTTACTATTGGGCTTTACTGATTTTATATTATAAATGGAGGTCTATTCTGTAGACTTCTATATATTATATACTTTATTACACAGTATATTTTACATTGGACTTTCTCTCTTTAGGTTTCATTTCAGTGCCATAAACACAGGGTTTCTATTTGCTCAGATTTCTTGCATTTTTTGCGTTTTTTGCATTTTTTTGCATCTTTTGCATTTTTTTGCATTTCTTTGCATTTTTTACATTCATGTGTCGCTAATAACACGGGAACTCCTTATATACATATATTTCCTGATCATATACATATATATTTTTTGGTCACATATTTGCTTGCGATTCACATTGAATCGCTGTATGTACATCCCGTTCCTTTTTATTACATTCATTGCATTCTGTGTCATATACACAGTTCATCCATACAGACTCGCAGGTTTCATTATATAGGTTTATTTGGGGTTTCAATTCAAATTAATGTAGTGTTATTATCATATTTTGAATTCCTTCAGGGTACCTATATATATGTATTTTTATATATATTATATGCGTGTATATATTCTTACATATATTTTTTACTTTTTACATGCTATGTTCCATATGCCACAGCACAGCCTGAATGGTTATATAGATCCTCATCTACCGCCATTTTAAATCTTATTGCGGTGACAGATGTGGGTTCTTTCTTTTACACTCCTAATGCGATTTTGTGTTGTGCTGCATTTTGGAATTTTGCCATTTTTGGTTTTACCTCAAACATCTACGTGGGTTGTTCTTCATTGTATACGGTATCCCGTTTTTTCATATTGGAAGTTTGTGCCGGTCTCTTTTGTATCATCTTTTACCCATTCCCATCTTGGATGTTATGTACATATTCTTCAGATTTAATTATGTTTTTCTTTTTTTGAATTGTACATATACCCTTGTTTTTGCAGCCTTTATACAGTGGACCACAATGTTGACACCTACGTTTTTGTACACATACTTATTCTCTTTGTATGTATTTTTTCTGTATTTTTGTACTAACCACACATTTATATACATTTTATTGGCATGTAATTTGTTGTTGGTCTTTATCCTGGCTGTCCCACCCATACCTTTATTCCAATGTTTTTTTTTTTGGGATTTGGGTGTGGGCTGCTGCAGCCAGGTGAGATCTTTTGAATGCAATCACCAGAATGATCAAGCTGTAGTGCCCTGATTGGCTGTTTAGTCAATGTTGGTCACCTGACTTTAGCTATATATGTTTTGTTTTTTGCATTCTATCTTTAGCTATGACTAAGCGCCTTTGAGGCGTGAAACGCGTAAGCTACTGTTGCTGTTTTGCTGTATCGCATGAGATGTCACTACTTTGGATTTTATCTTTTGCCTAATAAAGAAGTTTTTGCTGAAGTGCGGCCATCCAGACTTCCCTTTTTCCTCTCTGTTGTGAGCAGAGCCTGCACCAGCTGTACCGAATCAGGGTGGACATCACTTTGCCTCCAGACTCAGAGCGGTATTTATATTCTTATCTGACAGGTTTGGGTGTGAATTTATCTAAATGCTCTGCTTTACCGATCAATATTCCCCCAACCTTAATATCTTCACTTAAAGATAAATTCTCATTCAATTGGAACCTGGATTTGTTTAGATATCTAGGTTTCCAGATTACACATTTGTATAAATCATTATACCAAGCAAACTACCCTCCCTTAATTAACAGTATTAATAACTTACTTAAACTTTGGTCATCATACCAGATTTCATTCTCGGGCAGAATAGTGGTAGTAAAAATGATGATTTTACCAAAACTTTTATTTTTCTTTAGAGCCCTTCCTCTTATTCTATCTTAAAAAAACATTAGATTCCTTACAGAAAGTCATTAACAAATTTATTTGGCTAAACAAGAAACCCAGATTTAGCTATTCCCTTATGTTTAGACCCAAATAAAAGAAGGCCTCAGCATACCCAATCTTTGGCTTTATTATCTCTCGGCCAGATTCACCCAATTAGCCCAATGGTATGCCCCCTCAGTCCATATCCCTTGGCTTCGCTTTGAGGAAGAATCTATCCTACCCTACAATCTACAAGGACTCCTTTGGTCCAAGACTATCCCACCACAAAAATTAGGACCCTTAAATCTTATTATCACTCACACCCTTCAACTTTGGAACAGACAAGTCAATAAATACACTATATAAGGACGCCGCTCCAGGGGCCTAGTGTAGTGTATTCCGGCGTTAGTCAGTGACTGTTTCAGTCACATTATCTGCTGTGATTCATTCTGCATTGCTGACAGACAGCATCTGCTGTGTTATTCATTCTGCTGAGTGCTGACAGACAGTATCTGCTGTGTTATTCATTCTGCTGAGTGCTGACAGCATCTGCTGTGTTATTCATTCTGCTGAGTGCTGACAGCATCTGCTGTGTTATTCATTCTGCTGAGTGCTGCTGACTTTATCTGCTGTGATTCCGGGGATTAGTCTAGTGTGTGCGTGCTGTTAGTACAGCATTGCAGTATCACATTAAACCACCTTTACCCTTCTGGCCTGTTGTCATCTAAGGCAGCCAGCCAGGCATTTGCAGGAGTTAGCGTGTGTATGTGTGCTGTGTGAGTATAGCACAGCACACAATAAACCACCTCAGCCTCTATCTGCCCTAAGGCCCTGTTGTTGTCATCTAAGGCAGCCAGCCAGGCATTTGCAGGAGTTAGCGTGTGTGTGTGCTGTGTGAGTAGAGCACAGCACACTAAACCACCTCAGCCTCTATCTGCCCTAAGGCCCTGTTGTTGTCATCTAAGGCAGCCAGCCAGGCATTTGCAGGAGTTAGCGTGTGTGTGTGCTGTGTGAGTAGAGCACAGCACACAATAAACCACCTCAGCCTCTATCTTCCCTAAGGCCCTGTTGTTGTCATCTAAAGCAGCCAGCCAGGCATTTGCAGGAGTTAACGTGTGTGTGTGCTGTGTGAGTAGAGCACAGCACACAATAAACCACCTCAGCCTCTATCTGCCCTAAGGCCCTGTTGTTGTCATCTAAGGCAGCCAGCCAGGCATTTGCAGGAGTTAGCGTGTGTGTGTGCTGTGTGAGTAGAGCACAGCACACAATAAACCACCTCAGCCTCTACCTACCCTAAGGCCCTGTTGTTGTCATCTAAGGCAGCCATCTGCAGGAGTTAGTGTGTGTGCTGTGTGACTCCAGCACAATACACACTACCCACTACAATGCCTGAAAGACCGACAAGGAAAGGCAGACAGTCCAGAGGCAAGAACACAGGGCAAGTAGGCTCTGTGTCTAGAGACAACAGTGCTGGTCGTGGACGTGGTGCATCGTCATCAGCACGTGGCTATGGGACACGCTTGTCCTTCTTTTCGGCAGCTGGACATGTTGAGCCGCATCATGCTGAAGGCTTGGTAGAGTGGATGACCAAGCCCTCCTCATCCTCCTCATCCTCTCTCACCCAGGCTCAGGGTACTGGGAAAGCAGCTGCCAACGCGTACTCAATGGCATCATCAGGCACCCCTTCCCTAGACCCACCATGTCCTCCTGAGGAGTCCCCCGAACTGTTTAAGCACAGTGTTGGGTACATGCTCCAGGAGGATGCCCAGCGTTTTGAAGGCTCGGATGATGATACCCAGGTAGAGGAAGGCAGTAGCGTGAGCGCAGAGAGAGGGGATGCTCAAGGACAGCAATCTGGCAGTCATGTTCCACCAGCTGCAGCTTACTGCCAGGTTTGCTCCATTGGTGAAGAGGGAGGGGATGATGAGGTCACTGACTCCACATGGGTGCCTGAAGGGAGAAAGGAGGAGGAGGAGGCGGCACATCTCCAACGGGTCAGAATGCCCTCCGGGGGCCAGCTTGAGGCCAGCACACCAACTGAATAACACCGCAGAGCTCTGCCTCTGCATGTTATTACAAAAGTTCTTTGGTGTGGGCCTTTTTTGAGACGAGTGCATCAGATCGCACCACTGCTATTGGCAACATATGTCTCAAGCCTATCTTGCGTGGCCAAAACATCAGCCGCTTGGGCACCACAAGCATGACCAGACATATGTCGACCTGCCATGCAGCTCGTTGGCAAGCGCACATTAAAGACCCACACCAAAAAACAAAACGGACCTCTCCTTGCTCCTCATCAGCTGGGATCTCCAACCCCACTATACCTTCAGTCCTCTCTGAAAGCTGCACTGAGAGGAATGAAGGTGTAGAATTAGGTGTGTCACAGCCAAGTACTTGCGGGCACTCTGCTAGCAGTACACCGACGTCCGAATCTACCAGGCAAATTTCCCTGCCCCAGCTGCTGGACCGTCGAAAGAAGTTTACTCCCAGCCATCCACATGCCTAGCGCTTGAATGCTAGCTTAGCTAAATTGCTAGCACTTCAACTGCTGCCTTTTCAGTTGGTAGACTTGGCCCCCTTCCGTGAGTTTGTTCAATGTGCGGTTCCTCAGTGGCAGGTTCCCAAACGCCACTTTTTCTAACGGAAGGCGATTCTGGCTCTCTATCGGCAAGTGGAAGGCAATGTCCATACCTCGCTGGACAGGGCGGTCAGTGGTAAGGTGCATATTACCGCTGACTTATGGTCCAGCAGGCATGGACAGGGACGTTACCTGTCTTTCACGGCCCATTGGGTCACTCTTTTGGCAGCTGGGAAGGATGCAGGACAAGGTGCAGTAGTGTTGGAGGTTGTTCCGCCACCACGCCTCCAAAATGCTACTACTGGTTGTGACACACCTCTCTCCTCCACCCCCTCCTCTTCTTCTTCCTCCATGGCCTCTTCGAGTTCTCTGTCCTCGGAACCAGCGGTGTTCCGTAGGCATACAAGGGGCTACGCAAGTACGCAGGCAAAAAGATGCCATGCCGTGCTTGCCCTGGTGTTTTTGGGGGACAGGAGCCACACTGGGGCAGAGGTTCTGTCAGCTTTGCAGGGGCAGGCCGACAGGTGGTTGACGCCACGCCAGCTTAAGCCAGGAATGGTGGTTTGTGACAATGGCACCAACCTCCTCTCCGCCCTGCGACAGGGACAGCTGACCCATGTGCCCTGTATGGCTCACGTCCTTAACCTGGTGGTGCAGCGGTTCTTGGGCAGGTACCCAGGCTTACAGGATGTCCTGAGGCAGGCCAGGAAAGTCTGTGTGCATTTCCGCCAATCATATAATGCCAGTGCTCGGCTGGCTGAGCTGCAAAAGGAGTTGAACCTGCCCAAGAACTGCCTTATATGTGACATGCCCACCAGGTGGAACTCAACGTTGGCCATGCTGCAGCGACTGCACACGCAGCAGAGGGCCATCAATGAGTACCTGTGCGACTACAGCACCAGGACAGGGTCAGTGGAGCTTGAATATTTTTCCCCACGCCAGTGAAGCATGATCAGGGCTGCATGCACTGTCCTGTCAGCATTTGAGGAGGCCACAAGAATGGTGAGCAGTGACAGTGCATGCATCAGTGACACTGTACCTCTTGTCCACCTGTTGGAGCATACGCTGCATGGGATAATGGACAGGGAACTTGAGGCAGAACAGAGGCAGGAAGAGAAGGACTTCCTTGCCTCTCAAGGCCCCCTTTATCCAGACAGTGTTCCTTCTCTCCCACCCATCACACAGGAAGAGGAGGAGGAGGAGGAGGAGGATTGTGTCAGCATGGAGGTGGAGCCTGGTACTCAGCATCAGCAGCAGCAGTATTTTAGGGATGATTTACACTCCCAACAAACCAGTGGACTTGTACGTGGCTGGGAGGAGGTGGCTGCAGATCATGTCGTCCTCAGTAACCCAGAAGACTCCGGACCAAATGCCTCAGCTAACCTACGTTGCATGGCCTCCCTGATCCTCATATTCTTCGGATCAAGGAGAGGGACCATTACTGGCTGGCCACTCTCCTTGATCCACAGTACAAGGGTAAGGTTGCAGACCTTATCTTGCCGTCGCAGAGGGAGCAGAGGATGAAACATCTCCGGGAGGCCTTGCAGAAAGGTCTGTGGAACGCGTTCCTAGAGACTGGGAGGTTACAAACTCCTGGTCCTGGACGACGAAGTTGAGAGGCTTCAGTCAGTAGCAAAAGGAGCGGTGGGGAAGGTGGACGTCTGACCGATGCGTTCAGACAATTTTTTAGTCCGCAGCCCCAAGGTATGATCGTTTCCAGCAACCATCGCCAGCGTCTGATATATATGGTGCAGGAATACCTAGGGGCAAGGTCAGACTTGGACACCTTTCCCACCGAAAATCCTCTGGCTTACTGGGTCTTGAGGATGGATCACTGGCCAGAGCTTGCAGAGTATGCAATTGAGCTACTGGCCTGTCCTGCATCCCGAACGCACATTCAGTGCTGCTGGAGGCTTTGTCACCGATCACAGGATGCGCCTGTCCACCAACTCGGTTGATCAACTGACCTTCATAAAGATGAATCAGTCTTGGATCACCACCAGCTACCAGGCACCTGAAGCTGATATAACTGAATAATTTATAATGTCACATCCCTTCAAGACTGCCTATGCTGATGCTGAGTGACTGTCCTGTTATGTTGACTGACTATCCTGCTCCTCCTCAATGATCCTGATGATAGCTTGGAAGAACATTTTTGTTTCTGGGTGCCACCACCAGTGGCTAAGGCCCAATTTGTCAGCCCCTGTTTAACAGGGGCGTGTAATTACAATTTTTTATGCAATGCTTTGCAACAGGTCTCATTGCTGTGCTCAGAGTACAGTATCTGTGAGGGGTTGCAGTGCTGTGGCACCCGCACCAGTGCCTAAGGCCCAATTTTTCAGCCCCTGTTTAACAGGGGCATGTAATTACAATTTTTTATGCAATGCTTTGCAACAGGTCTGATTGCTGTGCTCCAAGTACCGTATCTGTGAGAGGTTGCAGTGTTGTGGCACCAGCACCAGTGCCTAAGGCCCAATTTTTCAGCCCATTTTTAACATGGGCGTGTAATTACAATTTTTTATGCAATACTTTGCAACGGGTCTGACTGCTGTGCTCCAAGTACAGTATCTGTGAGGGGTTGCAGTGTTGTGGCAGCAGCACCAGTACCTAAGGCACAATTTTTCAGCCCCTGTTTAACAGGGGCGTGTAACTACTAATCTTGATCTAATAGTTCACAGCAGGGCCCATTCCTTCGCCCACCAAGAGTAACTGTGAGGGCTTACAGTCTTGTGGCAACACCATCCACCACCACCACCAAAGGCCCAATTTTTCAGCCCCTGTTTAACAGTGGCGTGTAATTACAAATCTTGATCTACTAATTCTCAGCAGGGCCCATTTCTGCGCCCACCAAGAGTAACTGTGAGGGCTTACAGTGTTGTGGCAACACCGTCCACCACCACCACCAAAAGGCCCAATTTTTCTGCCCTGTTCAACAGGTGCATGCAATTACAATTTTTGATCTAATAATTCACAGCAGGGCCCATTCCTGTGCCCACCAATAGTAACTGTGAGGGCTTACAGTGTTGTGGCAACACCGTCCACCACCAAAGGCCCAATTTTTCTGGCCCTGTTCAACAGGTGCATGCAATTACAAATTTTGATCTAATAATTCACAGCAGGGCCCATTCCTGTGCCCACCAAGAGTAACTGTGAGGGCTTACAGTGTTGTTGCAACACCAACATCTAATGGGGCAAATTTCTGCAGAGTATATACGGCAGGCCCCTACTTTCAAACATCCAACTTACAAACGACTCCTACTTGCAAACAGAAGGAGAAAACAGGAAGTGAGAGGAAATCTACCCCTAGGAAGGGAAATTCGATCCTGTTAGATTTAATTTGTGAAAAATGTATCTCCTCTCTACTGATCCTTTATCACCAATCCTTGTTTCAATAAAAACCCCACTTTTCCAAAAACATTTGTCATTGGGACGGAAAGTGAGGTGAAATGTTCTGAACAGGTGCACAGACAGCAAAACAAATGTTACAGGGGTGATAACCCTTCCCTATGTTCTCCAAAAAGATTAAAAATAGATTTTTTTGGATGGAGCTACACTTAAAAATTTACCTGTTCAAAATTACAAACAGATTCTACTGAAGAACAAACCTACAGTCCCTGTCTTGTTTGCACCGCCTGTATACTGCTGTTCAGAGTATATAGAGTTGTAGGTATAGGGTTTTATTTTGGGTGTGGGGTTCCCCTTAATATCCATACAAGACCCAAAGGGGCTGGTAATGGGCTGGGGTGGGGGGGGGGGGGGGGGGTGATGGTGTAGCCATGCAATTTTTCTCAAATATTTGTATCCATATTGCCAGGACAAGACATGACATTAAAGCCGCAAGCAGTTTTAAATGGCTTCTTTTTTTCCTTTACAAATGTCATTTTTTGCAGGGACAGTTCTAAACACGGGAAAACACATGCCACTTCACAGGCATACTTTAGACACCCCCCAGGTACCATATTTAAAGGAATATTTCACTTTTTTTTTCACTTTATGCATCATTAAAATGACTGCTCCTGAAAAAAATTCAGTTTTTAAAACTTCTTTTTGCATTGATACATGTCCCCTGGGGCAGGACCCGGGTCCCCAAACCTGTTTTATGACATTAACATGCATATTGCCGTTATAATTAGCACTTTAGATTTCGAACGTTCGCGTCCATTGTAACTAATAGGGTTCGAATATTCATGCAAACTTTCCGTCCGTTCGCAGGTTCTGGTGTGAACCGAACCTGGGGGTGTTCGGCTCATCCCTAATGAAGAGGAAGAAAAAGTTGAGGGGGGCGGTAATGGATAAAACATAGTAGGGGACTTTGGTATCATATCTTTATAAAATCAGTATCAGAAACTTGGTGGAGTTCTAAGGCAAGCCAATATATATTAGGTTTAATCATCTACAAATAGACAAAAGTTGAGAAAAAAGGAAAGCAGAGATAGGGAAAAAAAGAAAGAGGAAGAAGAGGAAGAAGAGAAATTCAGGAGGGTCAATCCAGAGCTTGTTAGGGAACCGAAATGTAGCGGATCCACGGGTCCCAAATTTTGTGTGTGAGTAAGTTTGTCATTTACCATAATCCAGTTAATTTTATTTCTAACATAATCTAGCGGGATACTTGTTTGTTTCCAATGCCTGGCCACTGTAATCCTTGCCGCTAATAATATATATGTAATTAATTTAGTTAATTTCCTGGGTATCTCTTTGGGTAGTCTGTGGAACAAGGCCACTTCTGGGGATCTATGGATGTTTACTCCTGTCACTGAATTTATTAAATTAAATATCCTAATTCAAAATCTAATTAACAGGTTGCATTGCCACCAAATATGGTGCATTGACCCTGATTGGCCACAGCGTTGAAAGCAATTAGGTGATGCGGATGGATGCAATTTAGCTACTTGAGTTGGGACAAAGTACCAACGTAACAATGTTTTATAGTTGGCCTCAATTAGCATGGTATTGATAGAGATTTTGGATAGGCTATAAGCAATTTCTTGCCATTCACTTAGGTCAAAACTAAGGTTCAGATCTTTTTCCCATTGCTTCATATAGGAAAGCTTTGAGGTAGGTTCAGTGAGGGAAGTATAGACCACAGATAATCGTCCCTTCCATTGATTCCTTGCCTGACATGATAACTCGAACATTGTAAGTGTAAGCGGTTCAATGATTAGATTAAATTTGTGTCTGACAAAGGATGTAATTTGGTTATATCGAAATATTTTGCTGGTAGGTATCTGCATCTTGTCTTTACAATGCTGTAAAGAGTATACCTGATTACCATTAAGGTAGTCACTAATTCTCAGCAAGCATTTATTAAGCCACCAGTGAAATGACTGTGGTGCCAACCCGGGTGGAAACTCTGGATTACAGAAGGCAGGAGCTAAAGGTGTGTGTGGGAATGATAAGGATACCCTATGACGTACTCTATCCCAGACTGCCAGTGAATGCGATAAAGAAGGACATAGTATAGGGGGGCATAATTGGCTAGGGAGCCACATCAATGCTCCTATGGCCAAGGGGTGTCAGGAGAGTGCCTCCAGAGAGACCCAAAGAGGTGCCGGGCCTGTAGCAGTAGTTTGGGCAAGTTGGGAAATTTGGGCGGCTTGAAAGCAGTTTAGTAAATTAGGAAGCTCAAGACCCCCTTATATTTTGGTGCATATAGGATCTGTTTGTTCATGCAAGGTCTTTTATTGCCCCAAATGAAGCGGAGAACCTCGGCTTGTAAATACTGTAGATCTCCTCTCGGGACTGTCACTGGTAGGGTTCTAAAGTAATGAAGTATCCTGGGTAAAAGTGTCATCTTGACTGAGTTGATTCAGCCAAACCATGATAGGGAATAGTCTACCCAACTGCGAAGGTCTTCTTTAAGTTTTCTAAACAATGGGGGATAGTTAGCTTTATAGAGTCTCAATAGTAGGTGTTAATTGGATCCCTAAATATGAAAGGGAGTGTAACGCCCATTGAAAATCGTAGTTATCCCGAAGAATCCGTACTATTGAGTAGGGAAGTAAAACATTAAGGGCTGTTGTTTTGTGAGAGTTCAAGGAGAGGCCAGAGAGCCGAGAGAACTGTTCTAATAGAGATAGCAAATGGGGTAGAGTGACTTGAGGATTTGTAACATACATAAGGACATCATCGGCATATAATGCACATTTATGTACCTGTTGTCCACAATTGATGACAGAAATATTAGGGTGAGACTGAATTGCCATGGCTAGAGGTTCGATAGCTAATGCGAAAAGAGAAAGGGGGGCATCCCAGTTAGTACGTACAGCTGAAATCAGGCTAATAAATTTCAGCTGAAGGAACAGGTAGGCTCCTCAGAAATTCCCTGACAGATGAAGAAGCGGCTTCCCGGGGCTGTCTATATAGGTCATCATAAAAATTATGGAATTCTTGAAGAATCTTTTGAGGATTTTGGGAAATTTGGTCTCCTGAAAGTCTAATTTTGGGTAATGCTGAGTGAGTATATCTAGGAGTGAGCTTATGTGCCAACAGAGATCCTGGGCGATCACGCCAAGTAAAGAACCTATGATTGGACCAGCATTGCTTCTCAGCTCTTGTGGTGAGACAAATGTTGAGTTCCAAACGAGCTTGTTCGAGTCTAGTTAATAAGTCGGGGGATGGTGAATCTTTATGTTGGGATGCTAGAGCTTCATATTCCTTAGTTTTGGCATCAACCAACTCGTTTTGTGCTTTTTTTGAGCATAGAAGACAGTTGAATAAGGAACCCTCTAACTGATGCCTTATGTGCAGCCCAATTGATTGCAGGTGTAGTGTCTTCTGCCTTATTAATTTCGAAATAAGTTTTCAGATGGGTAGAAACATCAAGGCAGTAAGTTTCATTACTAAGGATGGATTCATTTAGACGCCAGTGTGATTTGGCTATTTTAGCTGTAAGGTCCGAGAACTGTAGTATTATAGGGTCATGGTCTGACCATGGGGTAGAGATTATTATGGCTGAGTGTAATTTGGGTAAAAGTCCAGAGAGGAGAAAAATATGATCAATGCGAGAATAGTGATTATGAGCTCTTGAGAAATGTGAGTATACCCTAGAGATGGGGTTAGCCTCCCTCCAGGCATCTACAAGGTCATAGTGATTTATTAACTGAGCAAATTACGACTTTGTTTAGAAGGGGTGAATTAATGAATGCAAAACCTTTTTAAATCAATATAACCATGTTGTATATATATATGACTAAAGTAAATGACTATTTGTATTGTTAATAATAACTTTCAATAAAAATGTATTGTTAAAAAAAAAAAATCCCCCATTATGATGACACTTCCCATCCTTGCTGCTAATCCAAATTGTGATAGGAGGTCCACCTACGCCTCCTCCCTCAGGTTAGGGGGCCTATAGCATACTCCCAGTATTATTTTCCCCTTAGCTTCGTGCCTTTGGAGTTCTACCCATAAGGATTCCACCTCCTCCCTAGCTCCCTTAGTAATGTCCTCTCTCACATTCATATGTATTTAGGAGGTTTTCCTTCATAATACTGTAATACTTGTGTGCGTTTGGTTTGCATTTTTTCATTGCATTTTATGGTTGGTTTCAATATTTTGCAGAGGGTGACACCATTATTGTTATATTGCACTTTTTGTGCACACTGCTGTTTTTTTAGGGGTTTTGCTATATATTCAGGCTTTATATCTCTATAGTATTCATAGAGGTTGACAACATTATTGCACATATCACATACTGTACACTGGTTTGCAGCGTATTTAACCCCTAGAGGGAGGGGGGTATTTTGAATTTTGTATCACGCTATGCAAGCTTTTTATTTGCATGGCGTATGATATATGAGCTCCCCATTCCCGTCTGGTGACTGGATAACCTGTGGCAACTACCGGCAAACAGATGGTTTGAAGTCCCCCTCTTCTTGAGATGGAATATCTGATCTTCATTGGGTTCATTGTAACCAACAGGCCTGTTCGGCTTGGGAGGCGTAAGCCCCGCCAGGTCATTGTTGTCCGGTAAGCCTCCTCCTTTTACTGCGGTGGTGGTGTCATTCTCCTGTCCTTCTAAGTGTCATACCAGAGGCTGGATTTTCACCGTTTATCACTTTATATTTGAACTTTATGTCACATCGCACTCTTGGGAGAGTGTGAAGGATTTCATCACTTTAAAAAGACTGTTTTTGAATAAGTTTTTGTATGATTATATCCATTTGCCATTTATTTATATTCATTTTTCTCACTTTCTTCACGTATTGGGTTACATTTTTTAACACTCATATCTGTATTGGGTATACACATGTTTGATTATTGCAACCGAAGCGCTACACTTTTTTTTTTGTTCCATCTGATACGCCTTGGAGGGTATACACCATTACAGGCTTCCATAGATCCTCTGTAACGGGGATCACGGGCTTCTGGTAAGAAGTAATTCTCTACACAGCGTTGGTGGATTTAGCACAATTTTTTCTACATCAACATTGGAGCTTTATTTTCTGATGAACTTTTACTTGTTTAATTTGCACGGGTGGATGTCACATATACTTCAGCCATTCATATGATTGGACATTATGTATTCTTAATTTTTTTATTTATTATGCCATTTTTTTATGCCATTTATTCAGTCACTTGGCTCAGCTGATTTTGAATATTCATTAATTTGCGATTCAAGGTCTTTCTATGTGTGTTTGTACATATAAGATTCATGGTTGCACTTATTGATTATTTATTTTATGAATTTAGCGTGATTCTGTTTTTTTTTCTATCACATAAAATCCCCAAAAATACATTTATCTTTTTTTGCTTGTAACATGACAAAATTTGGAAAATTTCAAGGTGTATGAATACTTTTGTTAAGGCACTGTACATTGTTTACATAGTTTGTAGATGCTATAACTTTTGTGCAAACCAATCAATATTAGACATGTGCACACTGAAATATTTTGTTTCGGAATTTTTTTTTTTGTCCGCAAAATAAATGTATTTAGTTACTCCTGAAATTCATTTTTATTTATTTTGTTTTGTTAAAAAATGCATTCGTCCGAAAAACGAAATAATTAAGGTTGAATCTGTCATTGAAGGCTTATAGTGTCTGTCGAATGTTCTAAGACGATTCGACGGAGCAGCTAAACTGTACGACGCCGCAATCATACATTTCTGGTCGAATGTTCCGCCTACAAGCTATAGTAGAATTCTAATGTTGTATGACACTAGTAATAATTTTATTTATTAATTAATATTACTAGTCAACCAACATTAGAATTCTTCTATAGCCTATGGGCGGAGCATTTGACCATAAATGTCTGCTCGCGGTGACTGCTTTGTTTAATCTTCGTGTTGAATCTTTTCTATCTATGTAGAATAATCTTGGACTAATAGAGCTAAGGTTAGGTACATACGACCACAGGTTCGATGGACACAGATCGCTATTGTCAGCGTCATGTCCAATCTCCTATCTATAGCGAACTGTTGTCACAACGAAGATGAAAATAAAGCATTTGTTTATGTCGGATCTTTTGGTTTTGGATTCTGCGCGTTCGTTATCGTTTGTTAAAATGATAATGAAAATACCCGAAATGCATTCGGACGAAAACGAATGGACATGTCTAATCCAGCCCTCAAAAATTACACTCGCACACTCGCATTTTGCGAGTAATTTTTGAGGGCTGGGGAGGAGAAGAGAGAAGAGCCGCCACTGAGAGATCACAGCAGGGAACATCACAGCTTTCGTTTCATCATAAGCTGTGTGTTCCCCCGCCGCGCGCCGTCACATAAGCTCCTCCCCTTTTCCGGGACTTTGATAGACAGATCACCCGTCCAATCCTAGGACGGGTGACATGTATCAAAGTTCCCCGGACAAGGGGAGGGGCTTATGTGACGGCGCGCGGCGGGGGAACACACAGCTTATGATGAAACGAAAGCTGTGATGTTCCCTGCTGTGATCTCCCAGTGGCAGCTCTCCTCTCTTCTCCTCCACAGGTAGGCTGCACATGGGGGACACAGGCAGCACCATGAAGGGTCACAGGCAGCACATGGGGGACACAGGCAGCACCATGGGGGGACACAGGCAGCACCATGGGGGGACACAGGCAGCACCATGGGGGGACACAGGCAGCACCATGGGGGGACACAGGCAGCACATGGGGGACACAGGCAGCACATGGGGGACACAGGCAGCACCATGGGGGGACACAGGCAGCACATGGGGGACACAGGCAGCACATGGGGGACACAGGCAGCACCATGGGGGGACACAGGCAGCACATGGGCAGCACCATGGGGGGACACAGGCAGCACATGGGGGACACAGGCAGCACATGGGGGACACAGGCAGCACATGGGGGGACACAGGCAGCACATGGGGGGACACAGGCAGCACATGGGGGGACACAGGCAGCACCATGGGGGGGACACAGGAGGCACCATGGGGGGGGAAACACAGGCAGCACCATGGGGGGGGGACACAGGCAGCACCATGGGGGGGGGACACAGGCAGCACCATGGGGGGGGGACACAGGCAGCACCGTGGAGGGACACAGGCAGCACCATGGGGGGACACAGGCAGCACCATGGAGGGGGGACACAGGCAGCGCCATGGGGGGGGCACAGGCAGCACCAATGGGGGGACACAGGCAGCACCATGGGGGGACACAGGCAGCACCATGGAGGGACACAGGCAGCACCATGGAGGGAAACGGGCAGCACCATGGAGGGAAACGGGCAGCACCATGGAGGGAAACGGGCAGCACCATGGGAGGACACGGGCAGCACCATGGAGGGGGACACAGGCAGCGCCATGGAGGGGGGACACAGGCAGCGCCATGGAGGGGGGACACAGGCAGCGCCAGGGAGGGGGGACACAGGCAGCGCCATGGAGGGGGGACACAGGCAGCGCCATGGAGGGGGGACACAGGCAGCGCCATGGAGGGGGGACACAGGCAGCACCATGGAGGGGGGGGGGGGACACGGGCTGCACATGGGAGGGGGACATGGGCTGCACATGGGGGGGGGACACGGGCTGCACATGGGAGGGGGACACGGGCTGCACATGGGGGGGGACACGGGCTGCACACAGGGGGGGGACACGGGCTGGCGGGGGGGAGGGGACATGGGGTGGGGGGGGACACGGGCTGCACACAGGGGGGGGACACGGGCTGCACATGGGGGGGGGGGGACACGGGGGGGCACAGGCTGCACATGGGGGGGAGACACAGGCTGCACATGGGGGGGGCACAGGCTGCACATGGGGGACACAGGCTGCACATGGGGGACACAGGCTGCACATGGGGGACACAGGCTGCATTGGTAGGCATGGATAAAGTTGTTAATATTTTTTATAACTTAATTGCATAAAACATTAAAGTGTCATTTAATGAGATCATTTATGAGGGCGGGTTTAGGGGCGGGGCAGGGTAGGGGTTGGGCGGGGCAACTGGTGGCGAGTAACCCTTGAGGCCTGGCTAGTAGCTCTGGACTTGAAATTTTGAGCCCTGGTCTAATCAATATACACTAAAGCCCCATACACACGGTCGGATTTTCGCATGGATTCTGTCCGATCGGACAATGTTGTTGAAAAATCAGACCGTGTGTATGCACCATCGGACAGTGTACGTCGTATTGTCCGACGGACAAAGTCCTATCTCCTGCTGGATAGATTTTCCGACAACACGGTCCGATCACACCAAATCCGATCGTGTGTATGGTAGTCCGACCGGACAAAGTGCCACGCATGCTCAGATCACATTACAAGACCAAAGCTATTGGCTACTAGCCTCTACGTAGTCCCGTCGTAGGCAACAAACGTCACCACGTTCAGAATGATCGGATTTTCCAACAACTTTGTCCGACCGTGTGTACGCAAAACCAACATCAGACAAAGTATGACGGACATGGTCTGACGGACCTGGTCCTCGGATAATCCGCGCGTGTGTATGGGGCTTAATTGGGATTTTATTTTTTTTCCAAAACTATGTAGCAGAATACATATTTACCTAAATGTATGAATACATTTGATTTTTTATTTATTTTTTATTGGATGTGTTTCATGGCAAAAAGTGAAAAATCTATTTTTTTTTTTTTGCTAAATTGTCAGTCTTTTTTTTTGTTTTTAGAGCAAAAAATAAAAAAACTCAGTTGTAATTAAATACCACCAAACAAAAGTTTTATTTGTGGAAGAAAAAGTAAATACATTTCATTTATGGACAGGGATGTATGACTGCGCAATTGTCAGTTAACCGCTTGCCGACCGGCTCACGCCGATATACGTCGGCAGAAGGGCACGTACAGGCAGACTAACGTACCTGTACGTTCCCCTTTAAGAAGTGGTTTGCGGGCACTCACCTCCGTGAGTGTGATCGCGGGTCCTGCGGACTCGATGTCCGCGGGGATACCCGTGATCATCTCACCGAGAGGAAAAACGGATAAATGCTAATGTAAACAAGCATTTCCCCATTCTGCCTAGTGACACTGATCACAGCTCCCTGTGATCGGGAGCTGTGATTAGTGTCATGTCACACATAGCCCCTCCCCCCACAGTTAGAATCACTCCCTAGGACACACTTAACCCCTACAGCGCAACCTAGTGGTTAACCCCTTCACTGCCAGTCACATTTACACAGTAATCAATGCATTTTTAATTGCACTGATCGCTGTATAAATGTGAATGGTCCCAAAATTACGCCAAAAGTGTCCGATCTGTCCGCCATAATGTCGCAGTCACGATAAAAATCGCTGATTACTGCCATTACTATTAAAAAATAAAAATAAAATAAATGGCATAAAACTATCCCCTATTTTGTAGATGCTATATTTTTGCGCAAACCAATCAATAAACGCTTATTGCAATTTTTTTTTTACCAAAAATATGTAGAAGAATATGTATCAGCCTAAACTGAGGAAAAAAACGTTTTTTTATATGTTTTGGGGGGATATTTATGATAGCAAAAAGTAAAAAATAATGCAGTTTTTTTTTCAAAATCGTTGCTATTTTTTTGGTTTATAGCGCAAAAAATACAAACTGCAGAGGTTATCAAATACCACCAAAAGAAAGCTCTATTTGTGGGGAAAAAAGGACGTAAATTTTGTTTGGGAGCCACGTCGCATGACCGCGCAATTGTCAGTTAAAGCGACGCAGTGACGAATCGCAAAAAGTGCTCTGGCCTTTGGGCAGCCAAATGGTCCGGGGCTTAAGTGGTTAAGGTAATGCAGTGCCATATAGCAAAAAATGGGCAAGTCTGCTCTTGCCCCCAGATTTTCTTGCACCATATAATGCAAACGCTGGCGATGGTTGCTTGAATCTATCAGCCCTTGGCACTGAGGACTGAAAAATAATTTAAAGGCATCGGTCAGCCGGCCACCTTCTCCATCGCTTTTCCTCTGAGCTCATGAAGGGGGGTAAATCGTCTGCAGGTCAATTGGTTAATCAGTTTAGTTTTTAGGATTAGATATGCTTTAAACAATTTAACCAGTTAACAACCGGCCCATTGCCGAAAAAACGGCTACAGGGCGGTTGCTTAACTCTGAGAGGCCGTTAATTAACGGCCTCACAGAATTCTCCTCTTGCACACCCCCTAGGGCGCGCACTCGAGAACATCCATGATCGCAGGGTCCAGAGGACCCGGCGGATCATGGATCACGGTAAACGGATGCTCATCGCGGCCGTTTACCACGTGATCGCTCCGTCAAATGACGGAGTGATCACATGTAAGCAAACCGGCGTCATTTGATGACGCCGGTTCCTCTCTCCTCCTCTCTCTGTACCGATCGGTACAGTGTGAGAGGAGAGGGGGAGGGATCGGTGGCAGCAGTGCTGTGGGCGGGATCTGTAGTGCCCACAGCCTGCCCTGCAGTCACCACCGATCCATCCATCCATGCTCAACCATCCCTCCATACCCTGCAATACACAGCAATAGCCTGCAGTGTATTGCTGGGTATTGCAGGGTATGGAGGGATGGCTGAGCATGGATGGATGGATACCCTGCAATACTCTGCAATACCCTGCAATACCCAGCCATACCCTGCAATACTCTGCCATACCCTGAATGACTCTGCCATACCCTGCAATACTCTGCCATACCCTGCAATACTGTGCCATACCCTGCCATACCCTGCAATACCTTGCAATACTCTGCTATACCCTGCAATACTCTGCCATACCCTGCCATGCCCTGCGATACTCTGCCATACCCTGCGATACTCTGCCATACCCTGCCATACCCTGCGATACCCTGCGATACCCTGCGATACCCAACAATACTCTGCGATACTCTGCAATACCCTGCAATACTCTGCCATGCCCTGCAATACTCTGCCATACCCTGCGATACTCTGCCATACCCAACAATACTCTGTGATACCCTGCGATACTCTGCAATACCCAACAATACCCTGCGATACCCTACCCTGCGATGCTCGCTACGATCGAAGCCAGGATCGTTTTTTTTTTTATTTCAGGCTTTCCAGCCTAGAGGTGAGATGTGGGGTCTTATTGACCCCATATCTCACTGTAAAGAGGACCTGTCGTCATGTCATATTCCTATTACAAGGGATGTTTACATTCCTTGTAATAGGAATAAAAGTGATCAAAAAAAATTTTGGGGGGAAAAAAGGATCAAACTAAAATAAATAAAGTAAAATGAACAATAAAATATATATATTTTTTTAAAAGTGCCCCTGTCCCCGTGTGCTCGCATGCAGAAGTGAACGCATACATAAGTCCCGCCCACATATGAAAACGGTGTTCAAACCACACATGTGAGGTATCGCTGCGAACGTTAGAGCGAGAACAATAATTTTGGCCCTAGACCTCCTCTGTAACTCAAAACATGTAACCAGTAAAAAAAATAAAATTAAAGCCTATGGGGATTTTTAAGTAGCAAAGTTTGGCGCCATTCCACGAGCGAGTGCAATTTTGAAGGGTGACATGTTGGGTATCTATTTACTCGGCGTAACTTCATCTTTCACATTATGCAAAAACATTGGGCTAAATTTACAGTTTTGTTTTTTGTAAAGCACAAATTTTTTTTTTCCAAAAAAAAAACACGTTCGAAAAATTGCTGCGCAAGTACCGTGCTAGATAAAAAGTTGCAACGACTGCCATTGTATTCTCTAGGGTCTTTTCTAAAAAAAATATATATAATGTTTTGGGGTTCTATGTAATTTTCTAGCAAATAAATGATGATTTTTACATGTAGGAGAGAAATGTCAGAACTGTCCTGGGTGCTCCAGAACGCCTGATGGTGCTCTCTGCATGTTGGGCCTCTGTATGTGGCCACGCTGTGTAAAAGTCTCACACATGTGGTATCACCGTACTCAGGAGTAATAGTAGAATGTGTTTTGGGGTGTAATTTGTGGTATGCATATGCTGTGTGTGAGAAATAACCTGCTAATATGACAATTTTGTGAGGAAAAAAAAAAAGGAAAAAAAAAATCTTGATTTTGCAAAGAATTGTAGGAATAAATGACAACTTCAAAAAACTCACCATGCCTCTTTCTAAA
This sequence comes from Lithobates sylvaticus, assembly GCA_028564925.1. Lineage (NCBI taxonomy): Eukaryota > Metazoa > Chordata > Amphibia > Anura > Ranidae > Lithobates > Lithobates sylvaticus. The sequence goes on along the minus strand of CM053035.1, from coordinate 29,142,016 downwards.
TACATTGGAATGTCTTCTTTCCAAAAAGGGGTCATTTGGGGGGTATTTGTACTTTTCTGGCTTGTTAGGGTCTCAAGAAATGAGATAGGCCATCAGTACTTCAGGTGTGATCAATTTTCAGATATTGGCACCATAGCTTGTGGACTCCATAACTTTCACAAAGACCAAATAATATACCCCAATTTGTACTTATTTTTACCAAAGATATGTAGCAGTATAAATTTTGGCCAAAATTTATCAAGAAAAATTACAAATTTGCTAAATTTTATAACAAAAACGAAGAAAAATTTATTTTTTTACAGAATTTTCAGTCGTTTTTCTTTTATAGTGCAAAAAATAAAAAACCCAACGGTGATTAAATACCACCAAAAGAAAGCTCTATTTGTGTGAAAAAAATGACAAAAAATTCATATGGGTACAGTGTTGTATGAATGAGTAATTGTCATTTAAAATGTGAGAGCACTGAAAGCTGAAAATTGGTCTGGTTATTAAGGGTGTTTAAGTGCCCAGTGGTCAAGTGGTTAATGATTCAGTTTTATTGTTTATTTGAACTCATATATTGAGGTTTTCTGTAGTAGATCGAGACACCAGAGAAAATTTGGTTGCAGAGTAAAGTATTGTTTTATTGAAGCTTACAGCTCAGGACAGAGTCCAGGTACAATATCTTGGCGGTTACAAGAAGTTGCATTTCTCTAGCAGTTGCAAACACATAGAAAATATTTTCCTGCATGAAAGATCAACTCATCAAAGGCCTAAAAGTCTACCAGTAGCACCAGCCCTTTTACCAATGCCTCCAACATGATGGTTATTGCTCGGCAATGCAAGTGTAACCCACGAAATCAAGAAGGAGAAGAAGAGGTGGTGACCTCCAGTATGCTGGGCAGGATCAATGTAAAGCAAATAACTGAATTACTACACAGGTTTGTTAACTCTGCAATCCATCACACTTTCCCCTTTAGGGAAAGCGGGAGAGGGAGCATCGGTAGTTATAAGATAAAAGCGCAGATCCTGGAAATCCGCCTAAGTCAAAAAAGCATGCACCCAGAGAGACACAGCCTTGAATTGTATAGTTCCTGGCAGCTTCCCCTGCAAGAAAGAAAAAAAAAGACTTAAAAGAAGAAATGTTGTTAAAGGGGCACACATGATTTTATAAATTCTGTAATTCAGTCTACTGCTAAGGATGTTGTGTGATAATGATCTGAGCTGCCCCGGGGTTCTGTTCGATCAGGGTTCGGTGAACTTCAAAGAAACCCAACCCCATTGATATCAATGGGAGCCCAATCTGTCAAATTAAAAATGCCCATTTTCTGGGCTAATAAGCAAGAGGGTGTCAAAAAAACAGCCTGGAGGTGATGGGGAGCAGTGCCTTGGGGAACGTCTACCAATGCAAAAAAAGTTTTAAAAAATATATTGGACTCGAAGCAGTGCTTTTTTTTTATTGCTTAAAAAGCGGAGCTCCACCCAAAAGGGGATGCTCTGCTTGTTTGCACCCCCACTGCCACATTTTGCAAGTTTTGGGGGGGAGCGGGTAGACATGCGCACTGACAAAAAAAATGTTAGTTTTCAATTTCGTTTCATTCGTTTTTTTGCTTTTCTTTGGAAATTCTGAAATTAGTACATTTTGTAAAATTCAGAAATGCGAAAATTTTGAATTCGGTAATCTGAAAATTTGGATTTTCAAATTTCCGAATTTCTAATTTTTAGATTTCCGAATTTCCACATTTTCGGATTTCCGAATTTAGAATTTCCGGATTTTCACATTTTCGAATTTTGAAATCTAAATTTACGAATTTTCTAATTTTCTAATTACGAATTTGCTAATTTTCTAAATTTCGGAATTAGAAAATGTGAAAATTCATAAATCTGAAAAACAGAAAGAAAATGAGTAAGATTAAAAATAATAGCTAACTAATAATAACTAACTATTCAATTATAGGTATTGGAATTTCCTTTCAAATTTGTCTGTTTGTGAACATAACGAATACAAATTTATCTGAAGTTACGAATTATCTGAAATAACGAATGCCGCATCTAAACAAATGGAATGGAACAAATTAATAATAAATAATAATAATAAAAAATGTTTTATTATTATCATTGTTATTTATTAGGGCTGGGAAAATTAATGATTAATTCCTCAATTAATCGTAAATTTTTTTGATCGATCAAATTTCTTTTGATTGGTACTCACCTCTCTGCCGGCTTCCGGGTCTTCAGGGAGTTCTGTCGGAAATCCGGTGATCCCCAAGTGCCTCCGTCTGCTAACGAAGGGAAGGGGGGAGGAGTCAGGTGACGTTAAAGTTCTGATTGAACGTAACGCGTACGGGGGAGGAGCTACGCATGACGTCACCCGCTGCTGCCCTACAGAACTAACACGATTATCGGCTTTACATGCTGTGTTTTTATCATCTTTATGTGAGTAGTTTGTGTTTGAACACAAAAATTGAATCTTATACTTAAGCGGTGAGCACTTAGATCTTTTCTTTCTACCCATGACCTGGCGTCCTTGCTGAGATCTAAGGAGACGTGAGAGAAGTTTATGGTCCGTGTTATACCCTTTTGATAGCCGGTTGCATGACCACCTGTTTGCACAGGGGTCCATGCCATAAGGTGAGAGTGATTAGTTAGACCGGAGGCGGATGGATTGTCACGCTACTGTGGAAAAAAAATGACTTACATCAGTGCTACAGTTTGAATTTAAAACATATTTGTGTGAACTGTGAAGTTAAGTCATGGATTGTGGAAACTAACTAGTGTTGGGTGATTGTATATAGTGTATACCACATTTACCACTGACTAATGCAGAGTTGCAATGCAAGGATATCAGCTAAAAGTAGTGGGATCTGTATGTGCATTATAATTAATCGAAATTAGTCGATTAATCGATTTAAAAAAATTGATTAATCGAACACGAAAATTGTAATCAGTAACAGCCCTATTATTTATTATTATTAGATTGTTACGTTCCATTCGTTTAGATACGGCATTTGTTATTTCAGATAATTCGTAACTTCGGATAAATTCGTACTCGTTAGGTTCACTAACAGCCAAATTTGAAAGGAAATTCCAATACCTATATTTCAATAGTTATTATTAGTTAGTTATTATTTCAGATTTTCGGGTTTTCGAATTTTCGGATATTAATTCTTTTGAATTTTCAGATTTTCAAATTTCCAAATTTTAGAATTTTCAAATTTTCGAAATTCCAAATTTCCGAATTTCCGAATTTCGAATTTCTGAAATTTCGAATTTCTGAAATTTCGAATTTCTGAAATTTCGAATTTACAAATTTTCAAATTTCTGAAATGTTTGAATTTCGAATTTCCAAATTTTCGAAATTCCAAATGTCCAAAATTTTGAATTTCCGAATTTCAAATTGCCGAAACTCCAAATTTCTGAATTTTCGGAAATTCTCGAATGTTGGAAATTCAGAAATTCGGAAATTTGAAAATTCAGAGATTTGGAATTAACAAATTTGTAAAATATTCTTAAAAAAACGAATTCGTAACCAAACAAATTGCACATTTCTAGAAGCGGGTACCTGGTTTTGACAGGTATCCGCTCTCACTTCTGGGTAAGATCGATGCACAGCTATCTATGAAATTTCTGGCCCTTACTCCTTCCCCCCCGCTGCCTTCTGGGATACACAGAGGTCCCAGAAGATGGCGGGACCATTCAGAAAGTGTGATTTGTGCATGCGCAGTAGGAAACAGACTATGAAGCTTCACTACCTGTTTCCCTTAGTGAAGATGCCAGAACCTGAAGCTGTTTGAGGAATCGGCTAGGGCTGCCAGCATTGCGGGATCCCTGGACAGGTAAGTGTCCTTATATTAAAAGTCAGCAGCTACAGTATTTGTATTTTTTTTTTACAGACTGGAACTCCTTTTTAAAGTGAAAAAATAAAAATCGCCAACTCTTTTAAAGTGGTTCTAAAGGCAGAATGTTTTTTACATTAAGGGAATAAACCTTCTACAAGAAGCCGGGGGGGGGGGGCTTCTTCCAGCTCTCCCTAGATACTTACCTGAGCCTGATCTTGATCCAGTGGTGTACACAAGAGGCTCTCTCAGCTCTCCCCCTACTCACAGGCTCTGAGAAAGCAGGGGGAGCGATTGGCTCCTGCTGATGTCAATCACAACCAGTGGGGGTGGGGGTCAGGGCTCAGAAGTGAGCATGCATGAGTGCCCCCATATGAAGCAGCTTGCTATGGGGCACTCATCATGGGGTGGGAGCCAGGAACGCCAGTGGGGGACCCAAGAAGAGGAGGATCACAGCTACTCTGTGCAAAACCATTACACGGAGCAGATAAATATGACATTTGTTATTATTTTTATTTTTTTATTTTACATTTAGAATCCCTTTAAATAACCTGATATGTCTGAGGGGTGTCCTAATCCTGCCAGTGAAGTGGCACATCTCTGTGATGTACTGAGAGTGCTGCAGCAGCACTGACATTCACTTGTAATAAATCCATCAATTACGATGCCCAATACCTGCCGACTCGTCGGGGAAAAAAAAACCTGACGACCTGGTGCAGGCGACCACAAGCTGTCATCAGCTATATAAGGAAAGAGGAGGGGTTAGTAGTGACATTGTTGACTAAATGTGGCAATATTTGGTCAATGTTATGGGAGCATGCAGTGAACATGCTCTCAGCACAGAAATCTTGGCCACCCATGGACACATACACTATATTGTCAAAAATATTGGGATACCTGCCTTTACACGCACATGAACTTTAATGGCATCAAAGTCTTAGTCCGTAGGGTTCAACATTGAGTTGGCCCACCCTTTGCAGCTATAACAGCTTCAACTCTTCAGGGAAGGCTGTCCACAAGGTTTAGGAATGTGTCTATGGGAATGTTTGACCATTCTTCTAGAAGCGCATTAGTGAGGTCAGGCACTGATGTTAGACGAGAAGGCCTGTCTCGCAGTCTTTTGCTCTAATTCATCCTAAAGGTGTTCTATCGGGTGGAGGTCAGGTGCACAAAGCAAGGTCCATAAAGACATGGATGAGCGAGTTTGGGGTGGAGGAACTTTAGTGGCCTGCACAGAGTCCTGACCTCAACCCGATAGAACACCTTTGGGATGAATTAGAGCGGAGACTGCAAGCCAGGCCTTCTCGACCAATTTCACTGCCTGACCTCACAAATGCGCTTCTGGAAGAATGGTCAAACATTCCCATAGACACACTCCTAAACCTTGTGGACAGCCTTCCCTGAAGAGTTGAAGCTGTTATAGCTGCAAAGGGTGGGCCAACTCAATATTGAACCCTACGGACTAAGACTGGGATGTCATTAAAGTTTATGTGCATGTAAAAGCAGGTGTCCCAATACTTTTGACAATATTGTGTATGTGCAGTATGTGGGCTTTAGAGCCCACCCCCTTTGCCACCACATATATGTGTTATGTGGGTGGAAAGTGGTTAAATTAATATTTTCTTTGTGCCTTCTAACACTTGAGTAGGTGTGTGTGTGTGCGGACATTAGTAGGCTTACTTGGATTAAAGGGTGTCAACATTACCTGGGCGAGCTGCAGGGCCACTGTATTTTATGCAATTTACTAGATCGCCAAAACATTCTTTATCGATTGGTGTGCACGTGAGGGAGTCCTGCTCAAAGCAGGTTGGGCATTTAAATCCGTTCGGAGTTGTGTCTCTAGCCAGGACTTGACGTTGCAGAAAAAGTAATTAGAAGAAAGAAGGAAAACATAGTCAGTGACCAGCACCAGTAAGAAACCTCCATACCATTTCCCTAATATGACCCTATCAGAATCTGTAGTTGCATTACAAGGAGTATCAGTTTTTTTGATTCACCTAAAGACACATTGGGGTTGATTTACTAAAGGGGTGGAACATTTTACCTACCAAAGTGGATTTTCCCATATCTTTGTGAATAAGGTAAAACAGAGTGAAAATTTAATTTGCAAAGAATATCCAATTATGTGCATGGAAAAAAAATAAAAAAAACACGATTTTTTGCTTGCATTTAATTGGATGGTTAGTCAACACAGCTTCAACTGCCAGGTGGCAGCAAAATGTTGCTGCTGCAGGAATGCCAACTCTGCAGTTTGAGAGTCTTCACACCACTCTTGGAGGGGATGATAAGGGACTATATACAAGATTTTAGTAATGAGAACGGCAGGGGCGTTGCTAGGTCTGCAAAAGATCTGGGGCTAGAGCCCATAGTAGCATAGTAAAGAAAGTCATACACTTGGGTGGGCATACACATGTATATACAGTAATATACATGTGTTTGTGTGTGTCAGGGTCCCTAGAATGCCCCCCCCTTACATCAGGGTCCCCAGAGAGCCTCCCCTTGCATCAGGGTCCCCAGAGAGCCTCCCCCTTGCATCAGGGTCCCCAGAGAGCCCCCACTTACATCAGAGTTCACAGAGAGCCCCCCTTACATTAGGGTCCCCAGAGAGCCTCCCCCTTAAATTAGGGTCCCCATAGAGCCTCTCCCTTAAAATCAGGGTCCCCAGAGAGCCCCCCACTTACATCAGAGTTCACAGAGAGCCCCCCTTACATTAGGGTCCCCAGAGAGCCTCCCCCTTAAATTAGGGTCCCCAGAGAGCCTCTCCCTTAAAATCAGGGTCCCCAGAAAGGCTCCCCCTTGCATCAGGGTCCCCAGAGAGCACCCTACTTACATCAGGGTCCCAAGAGAGCCTCCCCTTCCCTTGGGGACACCTGCAGAGACTCAGGACTATGGGCCCCAGATTCGGGGCTATAGCCCCAAAAGCCACCCCCTAGCGACGCCACTGGAGAACGGTATTATTAGCAGTAATCAGCAGGGATTCATGAAAAATCGTTCTTGCCAAACCAATCTATTAACCTTCTATGAGGAGGTGAGTTGCCATCTAGATAAAGGAAGGCCCGTAGACGTGGTGAATCTGGATTTTGCAAAAGCATTTGACACAGTTCCCCATAAACGTTTACTGTACAAAGTAAGGTTCCTTGGCATGGACCATAGGGTGAGTACATGGATTGAAAACTGGCTACAAGGGCGAGTTCAGAGGGTGGTGATAAATGGGGAGTACTCCGGGGTGGGTAGTGGGGTCCCCCAGGGTTCTGTCCTGGGACCAATCCTATTTAATTTATTCATAAACAACCTGGAGGATGGGGGTAAACAGTTCAATCTCTGTATTTGCGGACGATACTAAGCTAAGCAGGGCAATAACTTCTCCGCAGGATGTGTAAACCTTGCAAGAAGATCTGGGGTGGGTAACTACATGGCAAATGAGGTTTAATGTGGAAACATTTTAAATAATGCATTTGGGTGGCAAAAATAGGAATACAAATTATACACTGGGGGGCGGGGGAGAACCTCTGGGGGAATCAAGGATGAAAAAGGACCTGGAGGTCCTAGTAGATGATAGGCTCAGCAATGGAATGCAATGCCAAGCTTCTGCAAGCACAGCAAACATTGGCATGCATTACAAATGGGATTAACTCCAGAGATAAAGCGATAAATCTCCCGCTCTACAAGACCCTGGTCTGGCCGCACCTGGAGTATGCTGTCCAGTTCTGGGCTCCAGTCCTCAGGAAGGATGTGCTGAAAATGGGGAGAGTCCAGAGAAGGGCAACAAAACTAATAAAGTGTGTGGAGGATATTAGTTATGAGGAAAGGTTACAATCACTGAACTTATTCTCTCTGGAGAAGAGACGCTTGAGAGGGGATATGATTTCAATGTACAAATACCATACTGGTGACCCCACAATAGGGATAAAATGTTTCTGCGTAAGGGAATTTAATAGGACACGCAGCCATTCACTAAAATTAGAAGAAAAGAGGTTTAACCTTAAACTGCATAGAGGATTCTTTACTGTCAGAGCGGTAAGGATGTGGAATTCCCTACCACAAGCAGTGGCTCAGAGGGGAGCATCGATAATTTAAAAAAAACTTTTATATAAGCACCTGAACGACCACAACATACAGGGATATACAATGTAATACTGACATATAATCACACACATAGGTTGGACTAGATGGACTTTTTTTTCAACCTCCACTACTGTGTAACTATGTAACACCGCCCCTCAAACTCGCCCACTGAGTTCAATGGGGTCGCATCGCAACCACCGGCCAAAAACTTGGTGCACAATTATGCCACAGTCTTGCAATGTAAAATTGCCATGCAAATGAGGTGAAACAAATGTAAAAAAAGAGAGACAAATAATTCCACAGTAGCGCACTAAATTAATCTACAAATCTCCTAATTAATAACATTGTGAAATTATCTACATAAAACACCCATACATAATGAAAAGAGTGTCCATATGACATATCCAAAAAATATATATAATATATACTCCAACATATGCAAATCAATATGATAGTAAAGTCCAACTTAAAGTGATGAAAAGATAGTGAAACAAAATCTCGTTGATCCACCAAAATCCTTCACCAAAGTGATGGGTGCCAAATCCACTCCCTAAATAAAACTCACCAGATGCACCAGATGCAAGTTTTTGCAAATTCAATTATTATTTGCTGATCCGAAAAATGATCTGATCCGTGACTCTGATCCGAGGAACGATCTGATCCGTGAGTTTGGGGGGGGACAGATGTACAGAGGGGGAACAGATATATGTGTGTGGGGGGGGAGACGTGTAGTGGGGTACAGAGGGGGAACAGATATATGTGTGTGGGGGGGGGGGAACAGACGTGTAGTGGGGTACAGAGGGGAACAGATATATGTGTTGGGGGGACAGACGTGTAGTGGGGTACAGAGCGGGAACAGATCTAGGTGTTGGGGGGGAACAGACGTGCAGGGGGGTACAGAGGGGAAAAAGACGTGCAGGGGGGAACGCGACCCTTGCTTACAGTAATACTAGACCCGCCCCTTAGAATATAAAAAAAAAGTCACAGTTACTCACTAATTACTTTTCCAATGTAGTAACTGAGTTACTAAGGCAATTACTTTTTTGGGAGAAGTAATTTGTAACTTAACTAATTACTTTTTTAAAGTAAGATGACCAACACTGGTGGTAAGCATTACCTTCTGTCTGAAAGTGTCCAAAGTAAACTTTCTCTTTGAAGGGTGTCTATTCAATTTGCCCCTAAAGTCACCAAAAGTAGTGTAGGAACTACTTTTGGGACGGTAATAGATGGCAATTTGACATGTCAAAACGTCCCGATGTGAACGTGGGCTTAAAGTGACATAAAAGTCCCTTCTAGAGCATTTTTTATTTTTAAATCTGCATTTTTGGCTATAAAATCAGTTGGTGAAATTCATCATGTCCGGTTATTTGATCGAAAGCCTATTTTCAGAAAAAAAACAAATACAATTAAATAAATTTTAGAACAGATAAGCAAAATATAACAACCCCTTTTCTTTTTTTTATTTATTAAGGTGTTGCACTTTTTTTTTTCATTCCCCAAAAGGAGCAGGTGATGTGAGTAGACGTGTGAGGAGGGAGCTCCCTTACACGCCCGGACCAGGCAAAGACAGCGACACCTGAAGCGCTAACAGACCTAATTGAGAGAGGAGGAGTGGAAGCAGAGACCGTCCGTACGCACACACGCAGCAAGCGAAGGCAGCAGGAAAGAGCCCTGAGGTGCAGGGATCAGCCACCGTGTGGAAAGACTATGTCCACCCACAGACGTGCCATCTTACAACCAGCGGGAGGAGGAAGCAGAAGTGTGACAGGAGGGCAGAGAGCCTACATGACACCTCAGAGATGAGAAGTCACAGTCCCAGCACAGCAGCGGTACAGCTCTCCGGAAGCCGGAGGAGGTCTGGGGAAGGTGGGACGCGGATCTCCCATGCTACAGACGCACAGCCACCTGGCGAGTAGCCCGGGGACGGGAGGCAGAGGCCGGCAGTGGATGGACGGAAACAGCCGAGACCAGAGCAGATGGGCACATGGCGGAGACCCGAAAGTGATGGAGGAGTTGAGGGGGACCACACAATCCCCCAAAGGTACAAGGGGAATAGGAGAGGGGCTGGACAGAGACAAGGGGAGTCTCCCTGAGCTAGGCACTACACCCTCAGATTTGGGAATACAGCCAAATGTCCCCGAGGGACCGGGAGAGCCTGCAGGACAATAAAATGAGAATCCCCCCCCCCCCAACCCATATAAGTCCGCACACCAGAGCACACAGAAACCCTGCAAAAGCGAACAGATAAGGAGAAAACAGAGGCCACAAACTTGGCTAAACACCCTAACATACCTATGCTAGAAATGGAGGATGTGGTCCCAGCGGGATGTACAGTGAAAATGGGGACAGAGAAGGACATTAATGACCTCAGGAATCTGATAAAAGCATTACCAACAAAAGCTGATATACAAGAGCTAATCTCCAAAGTAGAAAGATCATGTAAACAAGCGGTGGAAGATTTAAGGGAAGAGGTCGGGGCAGTAGGACATAGAGTGGAAATATTGGAGGAAGACCAAGATGAGATAAAACTAGCAATGGGAGAGGCCCAAGGGATCATTAAAAAACAAGAGGACATGATGAACATGTTTAAAGATCAATTAGATGATTTTGAAAATAGAGAACGCCACCAAAATATTAGAATACGTGATTTACCAGAAAGATACAGCAATGATGAGTTAATGGGGACTGTACAAAGGATCTTCTCACAAATCCTGGGACAGGATGGAAGGGAACATGTAGAAATTGACAGACTACACCGAATTACAAACCTAACTACAAAACTAAATAAAGAAAGGCCGAGGGACATAATATGCAAAATTCATAGATATACAGAGAAAGAAGCAATAATGAAAGCTGCAAGAGACACACCCACGATTAAATTTGAAGGCTCAGATGTTGCATTGTTCCCCGATATATCACGTAGGACTTTAATGCAACGCAGGATGGTGCATCCTTTGCTGGAAGTACTGAGAAAAAGGGAGATTAGATATCAATGGGGCTACCCATTCGCATTGACAGCGACACAAGATGGGAAAACAGCGGTACTCTGCACAAAAGATGACCTAAAGAAATTCTTGGAGATACTGGATCTCCCACAGACAGATTTTGTGGACTGGAGAACTAACACAGCTAAGATGACAATACAACGTCCGGAGCAGTGGTTACGAGCCACAGAAAGAGTATGAAGGGTCTAGGGCCTAATTGCGACTTTTTTGCAGCCCCCCCCCCCTTTTTATTTATTTTTATTTTTTGTGAGGGTTCCAAGCTTGCATATATATTTACACAGGCACCTAGGTATTGAGAGATGGTTACTGTCTTGCTTCATTTTGGGACATAATGGTGTTATAGACACTGTTTTTTTTTTTTTTTTAAGATAAAATATATGTTTAAATCCTCTTTTTTTTTTTTTTGTTAAGCACAGATTGATAAGAGAATATAATTATAATTAATTACTAAATGTGAAGAGCAGAGATGATATAAGCACATGGTTATTAAGGGTCATTATCTGCAGAGGCAGGATCCTGCGGAAATAATGGGTACTAGCATGGAATGTGTCACTTATAAAAAGAAAATTTGTTATGGTTTTCTTGCTTTTTTTTTGGTATTCACAGAGGGATAAGCATAGATTAGGAGTAGTGCTCACTGAGATGGTGCGATTGTATATACATATATACACATGGTCACAAAGGGTAGCGACTGCAGTAGCAGGAACACTGTAATATAGCGGACATTGGCTTAGTATGGCATTGACCAACAATGACCATACACTGACATCTGCCACACATTTAGGGATGAGATGGCCCTGTGTGTATATAGTCGCTGAAAGTCACTATTTGCAGAAGCAGGACAATGTGAAATTATTGAAAACTGTAAAAAGTTTATGTATAAAGGGGAGATGTAATGCTTATAGCTGGGGACCCAGGAAAGTATGGGAGATATCCCAGATTTCTCTCTTTTATTTTCCTTCCCCCCTTGCCCGTCTCCCTATCAGTGCCCCCCTCCCTCTCCCACCCTGAGGTTTATATGGATGGGGGAGGGAGGGGGCGGACGGGAAGAGGGATAAAGTAAAGGGTCAAAAGGTTAAAAAGGTCAAAAGGCACACGGAAGTTGGAATATAGGAAGGTGTACAGCTTGTAAGATTTGGTAGGAAATAAGGTCTGGGCAGGGAAAAGAGCTCAGTTTTTACTTTACAAATAGGAAGGTCCTGATGGTGGACTGGAGAATCTGCTTTAAGCAGAAGGGAGTAGGGGGGGAGATACGGCAGGGAACTGCCGGACAGGGGGGACCCCCTAATAGATGGCATGTCTTGAGGAAAAGAGTGTTTGGGGGGGAAGGGACATAAGGAAACAGGAAGTGGATTAGAATTCCCTAGAAAGAAGGAGACAATATTTAATGGCAAAATACTTCAAATAAAACAAAAGGGGTGGAAAAAGGAAGAAAAAAGATATATACAGTGAATGGCCGATAACCATAATGTCAGAGGTCTAAATTCATCTCAAAAGAGAGATCGCCTGTGGCATGAGATGCGCCATGATGCAGTGGACATTATGTACATGCAGGAGACGCATTTCATGTCCGGAACGGTCCCTAAACTGCCGGTGTATGAATATAACCAATGGTACCACGCACATTCCCCAATAAAAGGAGCGAGAGGGGTGTCCATCGCATTTAGGCGGACCTGCCCTATGAAACCTAAAGAGATACAGCAGGATCCGGAAGGAAGATTTTTATTTAGAAAGGGATCTTTGTATGGAGTATGTTATACATTTGCATCGGTTTATGCACCTAATAATGGCACAACTGACTTTTTGATAAAAACAATGAGAAAATTAGATTAGTTTAAGGAAGGATGCGTGATCTTAGGAGGAGATCTAAATGAAATACTGGATCAGAAATTAGACACAACATCGGGAAAAATGGGAATCTCATTAAAAGCACTGAAGCAAGTGAAAAATCAGTTGAGACGGGCCCACCTGCTAGACACTTGGCGAGTATATAATGAGGGGGTAAAAGACTATAGCTACTACTCGAAAACGCATAATGTTTACTCAAGGTTAGATATTTTTTTAGCTGACCAGTATTATTTGGAACAGGTTAAAGAAGTAAAAATGGGGGTAATAACAATCTCAGATCACGCACCTGTAGTCATGATGCTCCAACCAGTATCAGGAGGTCAAAGGGAACGGATATGGAGGTTAAATGAGACATTGTTAGATGATGAACAGATAGCAAGTGATATACAAAGTAAAATGATAAGTTATTTAGAAGAAAACAGAACGGGGGAAGTATCAGAACAAATAGTATGGGGAGCCCATAAGGCTGTCATAAGAAGAGTATTAATAGCTCATGGCTCACGAGTGAAGAGAGAAAAAAAGAAAGGAATTAGAGGGTTTATTAGAAAGGATCTCTGAACTAGAAAGTAAGCATAAAACTAGCTTAAATCCTGAAGAGGCTAGACAGCTGGAGAAGCTCAGGGCAGAACACACCACATATTTGGATAGGAAGACCAAAAATAATTATAGATTTTATGCAAATAGATTCTATGAAAATGGGAACAAATGTGGTAAATTATTAGCCAATTCATTAATTAAAAAAAAACAACAAGAATCTTCCCATGTTCATAGCATCCATTCTGGGGACAAAGTGATAGTGGACACCAAAGCCATAGCAAGGCAATTTGAAACATTTTATAAGAACCTATATAATATTAAAACATCAACGTTAGGAGTAAGTAGGGATGGTTTAGTAAACGAGATCAGGGAATACATTAAGGAATCCTCACTCCCGTCACTGCCTTTAGAGGCAGTAGAGAAGATGGAAAGTCAGATAACTGTGGACGAGGTAAGGAAAGCGATAGAAAACTTACCAAGAGGGAAGAGTCCAGGGCCAGATGGGCTAACTAGTGTATATTATAAAAAATACATGGACACTTTGGTGAAGCTGTTATGCGAGTACTTCAACCAGGTAACAGCAGTAAACACCCTATCCTCAGAAGCGTTATTAGCTTTTTTGACAGTAATCCCAAAACAGGGAAAATGGAAGCATGAAAATGGCAGGTTGGCGGTTGGATGAAAATTTTCTTTAAGAAGATAAAACCGCAAGTTAGAACCATATTCGAAAAGGCATGCAGGAGGTTATCAAAATCAAATCATATACTATCTCTGATGTATAAAATGGTTATTAGCGAGGTGACGAATACAACACCTTACTTTATAAAGGAATGGGAAAGAGAACTAGATTGTATATTTAGGACAACACAAATAAAAAAGCTAATAGAAGCAACATACTCCCTGTCTATAAGCTCATCTATTCAGAAGATGTCGTACAAATTCCTGACTAGATGGTATAGAACACCTGTACAACTCGCACAGATGTACCCAGCAGTAGAAAAGGGGTGCTGGAGAGGATGCGGAGAAGAGGGATCATATCTTCATATCTGGTGGACCTGCCCTGTAATAAGGAAATTCTGGGAGGACATAGCCCCCTGGATCAGGAAGATGTCAGGAGGACAAATAGAGCTGAAGCCTGGGCATTGCTTGTTCCACGGGGCTATGGACTCCAGAACGGCATATAAAAGCAGCATTACACCGCATTTATTAAATGAGATTGATACCAAGACGGTGGAAACAGGTAACAGGTCCAACACTGGAAGAATGGAAAAAGGAGGTGGATGAAATAGTATGTGCAATTTGTTAAGTTACGAATTCGTTTTCCGTTCAAATTCGTTATATTCATTCAATCATTATCGTACGAATGAACGAATGGTTCGCTAAAAATTCTAACGAATAACGAACTATCGAAACGAACGAATATGAAAAACAACGAAAATACGAAATAATTAAATTAGAAACAACGAAACTACGAAAGAATGAAAATCTGAATAACGAAAACAGAAACAACGAAAATCAAAATGAACGAAAAAATTCGTACATTCGTAACTTTTTTTTTTGTTTATTGATTCGTAATTTTCCATGTCTCTTACAATGGCGCTGCTTAACGTGCTTCGAATGGATTGATCGAAAAAATTTGTAACTTTTTTTTTTTTTTGTTTGTCGAATTCGTAATTTTCCGTGTCTCTTACAATGTAATAATAGTATACACATTACATAAAATTATGAATTATGTTCCGATTACGAATCTATGAAAACAATGTTACGAAAGTACGAATGAATCAATCTTACGAAAGTACGAATGTAACTAAATCTACGAAAATACGAATGCGTCTGAATACAAAATATAACGAAAATACGAATTTCGAATAAACGAAAATTAGACTAACGGAAAAACGAATCAACGAAAAAATAACTCTACGAAAATACGAACGAGTCCGAATACGAACACCGACGACTTACGAAAATACGAACGAGTCTGAATACGAACACCGACGACTTACGAAATTACGAATCGTTACGAATCAACGGAAACGAACAGAAACGAAACGAAACTAAACAAATTTTTCTATTGTGCACATGTCTAGAAATAAGAGAAGCAGAAAGATGGGTATATAAGATCAGAAATAAACAAGATAAATATGACACTATATGGGCAGAATGGGGAAAATATGCACAGGAGATAGAGAAGGAAATAATTGCCAATAAATAAGAAAAGCTAGGAAGGAAGAAGGGAAACAGTAAGAGAAAGAACCACAACCTGTATTCCTTATGTTTTAATGTTATTTAAATGATGTATGGAAAAGTAATGAGGCTAAAAGGTGATGACATGATATAACTAGATGGGGAAGGGAGGCTCCCCTCGCGACTGTTTATTTATTTTATTTTTTGGGGAAACCAGATAGATCGGGGTTTTTTTTTTTTTTTTGAGATGCTCTCACTCTCAAGCCCCACGCCTTTCTCTCTCTCCCCTCACCGTTTTTAAGAGGGTTAAAGAACACATAATGAGGAAGAGGGAAGTAAGGGGAAAAGGAGTAGGATAATTAGAATATACATACTAGAGAAGAATAATCTAAAGAAAGGAACACATTAAAAATTCACAAAACTAATAGGTATTAGAAGACACAAAAAGGAATAAGGGCAAGAAAGGCAAGGACAAGAGGAAATCATAGATAAAAATAGAAAGGGGAATGCACTCACATAAACACAAATGAAAGGTAATTGGAATAGATAGTGGAATTACACAAGGGGGGGGGGGATAAGTTGAGAAAAGGAGGAGAGAGAGGGGAACATCAAAAGGGGAGGGGCGAGAGAGAAGGAAAATACATTTTTCAATTTTTTTTTTTATATCATCTGTTATTTGATGCTCCCTCCCAATATCTCCCCCTAGAGGGGAAGAAAAGGGAGGTAAAGAGGAATGAGAGCCGCTAGGGGAGCCAACCTTCAAATGGAAGAATTTAGAAAGAGATAAGTTATCTGAATGTCAAACAAAAATGATGGAAATTACTTGTAAGATGAAAGAAAATGAAATAAAAAAAGGAGTTGTACTTTTTATACTTATATTTTTCAAGATATAACATTCATTGTGAATAATGATTTGTGTGTTTTCTTATATATATATATATATATATATATATATATATATGATTGTATTTGGAAATTATTAAATACATTATGAATTTTAGTGCAAACAAACACAGTATAATACTCACATTTTTGAGTAAACAGATACCAAACATGTTGAATCTTAAAATTGTTTGCATCCCTGGTATCAGGAAAAATAACGGTACTCAAAAAGCTCTATAAACACCTCCTGGATTATGCTCCGGGGTCGGGGCGAAACGCGTCAGTGTGTGACTTGGACGGAGCCAGGCTGAATCTGCTTTGAATTATATTACATATTATGTGATTATAGTACATGTGGTGTCAGCAGAAAAGGAAAGTGTCATTTTTTTTTTTTTTTTTTCCTTTTGTCTTTTTTTCTCCTTTTACTTGTGCACCATTCATATTGTGAGCAGCAACTTCCTGCATTCAATCTCCTTTTTCTGCATGTAATGATACAGATTGATTCAGCCTGGTAGGATACCGGGTAAATGCATATAAATATTCTTCATTAATTTGAGCATCGGCGGCTGTAACAAAGACAGCAGTTATTTATGCATTAATTTACCCTATTTTTATATACTCAAATAATTGTTCATTTATTGGCACCAGCTCTACATTGAGCAATAGGTAATTGATACCTCTCACCAGCAATCATTCAAGTGCCTCATTAAATAAACTCAGGATAATCACCAAAAATGTTTCAGGATCTATAGGAGAAATTTGACACATTTATATCCATTATTTTAACCCTCTATCCAAACAACAATTGGAGGTCTAAAAGCGTATTTTAAATCACTGCACTACACAGGTTTTTATTAATCACGGTGTATACACTATATATTCTAAGTGTTGTACAGGTTTTTTGAATTTTGTTTTAAGGTTGATACAAGCGCACTCATCACACATTTATTTGTGTACTTTTAACATAGTACATTTATGGACTTTGAATTTCATCACGAATAACGATTTGTGTGTTTTATTATACATGATTGTATTTAGAAATTATTACTATTCACTATATTCAGGGTTACGTTGAACCATTCTGTATTATGGCAACAGAGATGTAGTGAATATTGCACCAGAGCTCTATTTTCTTACCTATGCCTGGGGGGACCACTTAATAACCACTTTCTGACTGTGCTTTAGCTGAATGTCGGCTCCAGCGTGGCCGGCTAGTTCTGGGAGGCCATCATATGACTGCTGATCACAGATTGAGGTAAAGAGCCAATCCTTACCATGTGATCAGCTGTGTCCAATCATGGCTGATCACAGATGTAAAAAGAATCCGGTTATCTGCATTCCTTTCCTCACAATGAAAGCATGAGGAGAACAGGAAAAAAAGCCAATAACCGTCTTATGTAAAAAGGACATGTATACACTGATTATCATTGTCCTGATTATCATTGTCCTGATTATCAGTGCAGTCCTAACAGTGCCCACCAGTGCTGCCAATCAGTGCCCATTAGTGCCTCCTCATCAGTGTCACATATCAGTGCCCACCAATGCTGCCAATCCATGCCCATTAGTGCCTCCTCATCAGTGTCACCTATCAGTGCCCACCAGTGCCCATCAGTGCTGACTATCAGTGCAGCCTCATCAGTGCCCACCAGTGCCACCTCATCATTGCCCATCAGTGCAGCCTATCAGTGCCCAACAATGCCCATTTGTGCAGCCTATTAGTGCCCATCAGTAAAGTCTCATCAGTGCCCTTCAGTGCAGCCTCATCAGCGCACATCAGTGCAGCCTCTTAGTGCCCATCAATGTCCACCAGTGCCCATCAGTGCAGCCTATCAGTGCCCATCAATGCCTACTCATCAGTGCCACATCATCAGTGCCCATCAGCGCCCACCAGTGCTGCCTCATCAGTGCTCACAAGTGTAGCCTTATCAGCGCACATCAGAGAAGGAGAAATATTACCTTTTTGCAAAATGTTATAACAAACTATGAAACTGTTTTTTTTTTTTTTACCCAGATTGTTCGGTCTTATTTATTTAGCAAACAATAAAAAACCTCAGTAGTGATTAAATACCACCAGAAGAAAGCACTATTTTTTTTTTCAAAAGATTTTATTGAAAGTTTACAGTTGTACAATAAATGCAAAACGTTCAGCACATACATCACACATTGAGAACAAGAAATCAACTATCAACAGTGATGTATATAACATTTGTCAAGGCATAAAGAATAGGGTCAGAAGTAAAACCAAGAATCAGTGTGTGAGGTAACTTAGACCGAAAGTCTCGAAGACGTCTGCAAGAATCCAGATCAGGATGGGGAGCCTCGTAGCGGGTTACTTAACGGATGATAATAGGGCTCAAAATCGGGTACTAAAGTGCAATGGGTTTTACATGCTCATGTGTGTTGCATTACCAAGCCGGTCAGGCATATCTCACCTGCAGCCACCCCTGAGGGAATCATGCTGTGGATGCAGGCAAGAATATAGTAGCTTTTGATGAATAGAAAAGAGGCGGCTCTTTAGTAGGTGTAAGTTAGTCCAGTGCGTTGTTAACTACATATAGGTCGTAGGTTATTGTGAGTGAAGGCTAAGTAATCTGGTTGGTAGGGGGAGCGCAAGGGTTAGTGTAAGGTAAGAGGATAATAATTCGCAGGTATATAGGTGGAAGTAGAATGTGAGACCTGGAAGTGTGTCTGGAGACAGTGAGGGGAAGCACAGATCTATAAAGTATCCGGTTAAAGTAATCAAGGTACTGCCTGGGAGGTGTGTAGTGGGTCGGAAATATTTGGCGTGTTCCTAAAATGTGTCCAGCAGGCCCACGTATTATTGTATTTAGTGGGGTTGTCTGCGGCTTGATGAATGAGGCATTCCATGTTAGCTATGTTATCTACCCTCTTTGTCCATTCAGTTATGGTGGGGGGTGAGGAGGTCCTCCAGTGCACTGGGATACATTGTACAGCTGCATTGATGAGGTGCAAGACTAGTGATTTTGAGTAGGAGCGTTGGGGGATGGATGTGTGGTGTAGGAGAAACTGGGCAGGTGTGAAATCCGGGGTGTAAGTCGTGATTTGAGAAATTAGGTGATGGACCTCCTACCAGTAGGCATGGAGGACTGGACAATCCCACCATACATGCAGTAAGGTACCCAGAGCGGAATTACAGCGCCAGCATGATGAGGGGGTATTGGGTTGAAATTTGTGTAGTATGTCCGGTGTTCTATACCATCTAGATAGTAGTTTATATCTACTCTCCTGAGTGGTAACATTTACGGATCCTTTGTGTGCATGGTGATAAATACGTTCCCAATCTTCAGTGGAAAGATCTAAAGCAAGATCCGATTCCCATTTCCGGACTCTGTTGTCTGTTTTGATGACATGGGTGTTGAAAAGCAGTGTGTAAGTTTTGGAGATCAGGTGCCTTTGTGGTTCAGTCTGGACACATAATAACTCAAAAGGAGAATAGTCCCTGCACCAATGTGTAGGCTGGGCGGAGTTTTGGAAAAAGTGCCTAAGTTGAAGAAATTTAAAGAAAGGTAAGTGGTAGTCTGGGAGAGCTGTTAACATAGCCTGGTAGGATATGAGTTCCTTGTTTTGAAAAAAGTCGAGGGCTCTAGGACTAGGACTGTGCGTATCTACTTGAGAAGTCCGTAATGTCAGGCTTGGAGGGAATGCAGGGTTACCAACTAGTGGTGTCATTGGGCCATTGGTTGGGTCAAGTTTCATGTGTGAGCAGGATGTGCGGAAGCATCGTATTGTGGTGTCTATTAGTGGATGGGAAGACAGGGGTTTAGGGATATGCGTGCGATGTATCCATGGAAGATGTGATAGGGGGATTTGAGAGAATGCTTGTTCTAACTGAATCCAATCTTTGTGTATTTTATGAGTATGCCAATCAATTATTCTTGTCAAGTGACAAGCTAAGTGATATTTTTGAATGTCAGGTAGACCTAATCCGCCTAGTGTCTTAGGTAGTGTCATGTGCGACCAACTGAGTCTGGACGGTTTAGAGGACCAGATGAAAGTTCTACACATTTTATTGTAGGCGGAAAAAAAGGATGGGGGCAATTTGATGGGTATAGTTTGTAGCAGGTATAGGATCCTAGGTAGGGCGTTCATTTTCAAGATCGCTATTCTCCCAAACCAAGAAAAGGATCCCGCGTACCATTTCTGTATATCTCCCTGTATGGCCTGTATTGTGGATTGAAAATTCAAGATGTATAGATCCGACAATTTAGTGGGCAGTTTGATACCAAGGTAGGAGATGGCTGTGGGTTCCCAGCCAAAAGGAAAGTTAAGTTTACACTGTGATACCAATTTGGCGGGGAGGGAAACGTTTAATGCCTTAGACTTGGAGAAATTAATTTGTAGGTTAGAGAGGGTCTTAAAGAAAGCGAAGTCTTTGAGGAGATTGGGAATGGTGACAATGGGGTCGGACAGGAATAGTAATATGTCATCCGCATAAGCGGCTATTTTGTACGTTTTGTCATTGATCGATATGCCTTTGATGTCAGAGTTTTCCCTAAGATTGCGGAGAAGACTTTCCATGGTGAGTAGGAAGATACTGGGGGACAAAGGACACACTTGGCGTGTGCCGTTGGAGATGGAGAAGGCGCTCGACAGGTGGCCATTGATCCTAAGCTTAGCTGAGGGGGCAGAGTATAACATCATGATCATTTGGAGTAGGAGCGGGGGTATGCCCACCGCCCGTAGCACCGCTTCCATGTAGTCCCATGCCACCCTGTCGAACGCCTTCTCCGCGTCCAAGGATAAGAAGAAGCCTTGGGTAGAGGTTTTGGTAATCCAGTGGTGTATATTTATAGCGTTGATGGTGTTGTCCCTGGCTTCCCTGCCAGGGACAAAACCAACTTGGTCTAGTCCAATCAAATCTGGAAGAAAGGGTAAGATACGGTTGGATAGTACTTTGGCGTAGAGCTTTAAATCAACGTTGAGGAGGGAGATGGGACGATAGTTTGTGACTAATGTGGTGTCCTTGTCCGGTTTTGGAATGAGTGTGATGTGGGCCTCTAAAAGGTCTCTACGGGTCGAATCGGAAGGTGAGAGGGTATTAAAAGCTTTGACTAGGTGTGGAAGTAGAGTATCAGGGAAGGCTTTATAATAGCTGGCCGTTAGACCGTCTGGGCCTGGACTTTTCCCCGGTTTTAGCTGTTTCAGGGCATGGGTGAATTCACTTAAATTGAGAGGTGAGTTCAAAGCCATTGAGTCTGCCATAGCGATAGGTGTGGGTGAGTACTTTTGTAGGAAGTCTTGTATGGCGGTGGCACGGTCCGGAAGTGTGCCCGGATCAAGAGGAGTAGGGAGGTTATATATTTTAGTGAAGTATTTAAGGAATTGGTCTGTAATGTCCTCTGTTTTAGAGTGGGAAGTGCCCTTCGGATCTTTAATCATATGAATAGCCTGAGTCGCTTTTTGTTTTTGAAGAGCTCTGGCCAGCAGTCTGCCAGACTTGTTGCCATGCTCGTAATAAACTTTCTTGGACATGGTGTAGTTGCGTTTTAGTCTAGTTTGTAATTCTCCGAGGAGTTCCTCTCTGGATCGTGTTAAGTCTGTTAGAACTGCGGCAGTAAGGGAAGCCTTATGTTTTTTTTCAAGATCACGGATCTTGTTGGTCAAGAAATCAATGCGTTCTTTCCACAGTTTATTACGTTTAGCAGTTAATGAGATGAGGGTTCCCCTAATGACGCATTTGTGGGCAGCCCATATCGTTGTTGGGGATGAGTCATCGGTGATATTGTCCCTGAAGTAGTGAGAGAGGTGTTCTGATATGATGTGAGTGTTCTCAGGGTCGGTCAGTAGTGAGTTGTCCAACCTCCAGATGGGAGATTTGGGTCAGCCGCTGGGTAAGGACAAGGTCAGGGAGATTGGGTTATGATCTGATAGAACCATTGGATCGATCGTAGTCTTAGAGATAAAGGAGAGGTCGTTTTGTGAAACAAAGAGGTAGTCAAGCCTAGTGTACCTATTGTGGGGCGTGGAAAAAAAAGTGAAGTCTTTTTCAGTGGGGTGCATTGTACGCCAAGAATCATGTAATAGTAGGTCGTGGAGCTGCGATTTTATTGCTTTCAATGCCTTGTATGGTAATGTGGAGTGTCCGTTAGACGTGTCCATCAGTGGGTTTAGTGCTACATTAAAGTCACCTCCAACTATAAGGGTGCCGGAGTAGAATGTCGTAAGTTGTTGAAGGGAGGTACGGAAGAAGGCGACTTGGTGTGTGTTGGGGGCGTAAATGTTTGCGATGGTTATAGGCCTGTCCTGTAGCGTACCTTTGAGGAAAATGAATCGTCCACCCTCGTCTTTTTGTATGTCAGTTATGTGAAGTGGGCAGTGTCTGGAGACTAGGATGGAAACTCCTTTGGACTTGGCAGTGTTATTGGGGGCATGGTGGACAGTGGGAAAGTGTTTGTTGTGGAGTTTTGGTATTGAGTCAGTTCTAAAATGGGTTTCTTGAAGTAAAGCTATATGAACGTCGGATTTTCGTAAGGAGGAAAGTAACAGCGAGCGTTTCTCAGGAGTGTTGAGCCCTTGAACATTGAGAGAGCAAATTTTAACGTGGGGGAAAGGAGGGGGTGTGTTTTGTGCTACCGGGGGGTCTGCCATTTGTGCTATATACAGAGGGAGTTCAAGGAGGGAGGAGTCCCCAGGGGGAGGGAAGGTCTGGAAAGCGAGGTGACGATATCTGTCGAGAGTGTGGGAGGTGGCCAGCACCAATAAACCGAAGAGATGGAGGGAGAATATCCCTAACCGTCTCAAGAATGTAGGGTTCGGTATTAGTACAGAGTGGGGGCAAGTCCACTCTCCAGGAGGAGTAGTGGCACGTACAGGCCACTTCTGTGTGGGGGTTGGGGATAGCTCTGCAACAAAGAAGTGAGAAAAGGTGTGTGACAGTACGATGTCCCGCCACATCACGACTATAACATAACTATATACGAAGGAGGTGGTATATCGTGGGGTCCGGGGGAGTAACGGATGAGGTAAACATCAAGACCTGTGAGCTTAGGTGGGTAGAGAGTGGTCGGAATAAATAGTTATGCGTGTGTGCAATAGCACAACGCTGAGTGTGCAGGAGATATGAGTGAAAAAAAAAAGACTTCATCGGTAGGTTATGTGGTATCGGGAAGACATATAATCTATAACGGTGTCACAAATATGTAGCGTGATCTGAGGTTTGATATGGTCAAAGTGGTAAAGAGACATCACAGTAAACGCTAAGTACCATTATGCATTTGCAAATAATTGTTAGTAAACAGTTTAGGTCTATCGGCAAGCATGTCAACGTAACTAGACCTGTAAGAGAACAAGTAACTAAAACAAATGACAACAAGAGTGGCATCACTGAGACGCCATCTAAATGTGAACTACGAGCTATAAGGGGTACCGGGCGGTCTAGAAGTGCGGGTGCCTCAGCCGGCCAGTGACCGTAGATCTTGGTGGCGTATGTGTCTATGGGGTCCCGGTTTGGCGCCTGGTATTCAGTTCAATCGTAGAGGCTGGGGGGTCCGAGCCGTTGGTGACAGGCAGTTGTCCGGTCGTTGTCTGTGAGGAGGATAGAGTAGTTCTTGTGCGCTGCTAGTGATGTCAGCCGTGGTCAGCGAGATGTGGGGATAGAGGTGCCTTAGAAGTTCCGGGGCGATGTAGCGTGTGAGCGTCCTCCTTGGTGTAAGTTCCGGGATGGTCACATGCATGTTTGGACTCAGAGCGTCAGAGGGCAGGATGAAGCGAGGAACACCAATGACCATTCGTTGCTGAGGCGATGACGCGTGATAGTCAGGAGTCGTTATCGCATGCAGGGTTAGGCGGGAAATTTGGCGCAATGTAGTATGGGATCTGTAGTTTTACGGTCAATACAGATCAGATGTGATGAGGTAAAAGAGAACGATAGGAAAAAATAAAAAAATAAAAACTAGAATAAAAAGGTCTATCTTAAAGGATGCCATACTTGCCATACATCCCTAGGAAAGGCATAAGTTAACGGTGGTGGAGTTGAGCTGACTGTTGAAATGGCCGTAAAGATCGGTCGGTCAAAAGAATCATGGACCCTCATGTAGGGTTCAGCGCAGATGTTGACTATGACAATCGGGGGCAATACTGTACAGTCTCAGGTTAATGGATATTGTACTGGTCTTGTGTGGGGCTATGAGTCCCATAGCGTGAGCTCACTAGCTAGGAAACCAGCATAAGTCATATACAGGCATTGTAGTAGGTGTAGAAGCCTATATAATTTAGGCGCCATGTTGCGGTCCGAACATCGTTTAGAGCTGGCCGATGTCTTGTCTGGAAGAGCGAAAGGGGCACATGCCCGATGGAAAGGTGATTGGAGTATTTTCATTTGTGGGCATCGTAAGGCAGGGAGAAGGCTCCGTAGTGTACGTAGATGGTAGGCTCAGTAATCTCTCCTGGCTCGCCGCTGGGTTGGGGAGCGGTGAGGGCTGCGGTGTCGGTAGGGTCCTCTGCAGTAATTGCGGCCATCTGCAGCGGGAGGAGATTCGTTGCGGAGCAGGATCGAGGATTGTGCATCCATTTGTTCAATAGGAGGTGGATCACGATGTACTGCTGAACGGCGGAATTCAGCAAACCCATCCGGGACTTCGGTCATCGGGATGTTCAATGTGCGGCAAAAATGAGGTAGGTCCTCCGGGACCTTCAGAAGTGCCGTGCGCCCTTGATAGGAGGCCGATAAGCAGAAGGGGAATTTCCACTTGTAGATTATGCCTTTGGATCGTAGGACATCCAGTAGTGGTCTCAGATTTCTGCGATGCTGTAGGGTTATATTAGACAAGTCCTGATAAATTTGGATCGGGCAGCCATCATGTTGTATTTGGATACGGCCCCTGGCTTGCTTGAGGATTTCCTCCTTTAGCTTGAAGTCGGAGATACAACAAATAACGTCCCGGGGGGGGTCATTATCTCTGCCTTTGGGCCGCAGCGCTCTGTGAAGTCTCTCCATCTCAATTGTAGTGGGGGGAGGCCTCTGTAGTAGATTGTTGAATATGCCGGTGATCGCTGGTGTTAGTCTGTCTCCGTCGACGGATTCTGGAAGACCCCTGACCCTCAAATTATGGCGTCTCCCTCTGTTGTCGAGGTCTTCCAGATGTCGAGCCATGTCACGTAGTTGGAGGGTGTGGGTATCTACATGGTGAGTGTTTTTTTTTATTTGGGAGCCTTGCAGATGTACCATATCTTCGACTGCCATTACTCTGTCGTTGACAGCCCTCAGGTCCAGACGTAGCTCCGCAATGGCCGCTGAGAGGGTATCTTTGATATCCGTGGCTATGGACCGTAGGTCCTGGATGCTGAGCTGGGGTTGAGATTGTGGTTGTGGATGAACCGTTGTCCCGTCCGGCGGAGAGACGGTTGGTGTGGGGATAAGCGGTATCCCATTCTGGGAAGGGTTCGGCTCCTGAGAGCTCCTGAGGCGGGAGTCCGCCATATTCCTCCTGTCGGCCCCAAACATGTCCGGGATATTACCTTGCTGGGACCCGGAGTGTCTCCTCGGGGAGCGGGAACGGGAGGTTGAGGATGTCCGTGAAGCAGTCCCCATGTGTAAGCGGATGGCAGCTAGGTGAAAACCTCCGATAAGCAGAAGATCTGTCGTGAGGTAGCGGGAGCTGAGGGATTAAGCGTCCATCTTCCTGCAGAGCTAGGCCACGCCCCCAAGAAAGCACTATTTGGTTGAAAAAAATAATAAAAACTTTGTTTGGGTACAGTGTAGCATGACCGCGCAATTGTCATTCAAAGTGTGACAGCGCTGAAAGCTGACAATTGGCCTGGCCAGGAAGGGGGTAAAAGTGCCCAGTAGGCAAATGGTTAAAAAAAAAAAAAAAACTGTTCCCAGAGTACTCAGACTTGGAGAGGACGAGGTAGCACTCTAAGTCAACCAAACTTTACTTCTGAGACCAAATGGAGCTTGCTGATTGGAAAACAGAGCTCAGAAGCATCTTCATTATCAGGCTCCTTCACTATCCAATCACAGTGTTCATCAAGCTGTACTGTTTTCCACTGCAGCAGAGAAAAATAAATGATCAGGACCTGGCCACAGTATCTGGCAGAGGTGCCTAGATTGGAAAACTGATGAAAAGAATGACATCTCTCTCAGGCAGGTAAGAATATATGTAAACTGTACACCAAACTGTTACCTTACACTCATGCTTAACCACTTGACATCCGGCCATACCCGAATGACGGCTTCGGCGCGAATGTCAATTCCCGGGAGGACGTCATACGACGTCCTCCCCTTTCCTCACTCCCTGTGCGCGCACACGAGCGTGCAGCGGGGAAATTCTGTGTTGGCCGTGTCCCTTGGACACAGCCAATCACAGATCACTGTAAACGGCCAATCACAGCGGCCGTTTACAGCGCGATCGGCGTGTCCAATGGGAGATGATCTCATATGTAAACATATGAGATCATCTCTCAGCGCCGCTCTCCCTCCTCACACAGAGACAGCATGTGAGGAGGGAGAGATGAATGGCTGCAGCAGCCGTAAGTAGAGAAAAAAATCAAATAAAATAAATAAAGTACCATCTGCCCCCATTGCCACCACTGCCATCTGTCCCCAGTGCCATCTGCCAGTGCCATTTGTCCCCAGTGCCATCTGTCCCCAGTGCCATCTGTCAGTGCCATCTGTCAGTGCCACCTGTCCCCAGTGCCATTTGTCCCCAGTGCCACCTGTCCCCAGTGCCATGTATAAGTGCCATCTGTCATCAGTGCCACATCAGTGCCACATAGTGCCATCTGTCATCAGTGCCATATCAGTGTCAGGTGTCATCAGTGCCACATATTAGTGCCATCTGTCATCAGTACCACGTATCAGAGCCATCTGTCATCAGTGCCACCTGTCAGTGTCACGTGCCATCTGTTATCAGTGTCACCTGTCATCAATGCCACGTATCGGTGCCATCTGTCATCAGTGTCACAAGAAATGAGATAGGTCACCAGTACATCAGGTGTGATAAATTTTGTATAATTTGCACCACGGTTTGTGGACTGTCACAAAGACCAAATAATATCCACTAATTTGGGTTATTTTTACTAAAGATATGTGGCAGTATAAATTGTGGCCAAAATTTATGAAGAAAAATTAATAATTTCCTAAATTGTATCACAGAAACAAAGAAAAATGCGTTTTTTTTTCAAAATTTTCAGTCTTTTTTCATTTATAGCGCAAAAAATAAAAAACCCAGAGGTGATCAAATACCACCAAAAGAAAGCTCTATTTGTGGGAAAAAAAGGACAAAAAATTAATTTGGGTACAGTGTTGCATGACTGAGTAATTGTCATTCAAAGTGTGAGAGCACCGAAAACTGAAAATTGGTCTGGATAGGAGGGGGGTTTAAGTGCCCGGTAAGCAAGTGGTTAAAGAAGTCATACTTACTTTTGATTGGGTCTGTATTACAACCGTCTATTTCAATGCAGCATTTTGTGAATACGGAAAGGTCTAATCTATCACGAGCATTTAATTCATAACGGAGTCCACAATAAGGACTGTATTTTTCAGGGAAGCATCCTTTTTTGAGTGTAGTTATTTTGTCACCATCTAAAGGAAATATAAAAAAATACTCTATTAAACAGATTGAAATACAAACACAAGCAAGTTGCTAGGAATGTACTGTATATACTATATACAGTATTATGGTCAAGGTTAAAGAATAAAATAGTTGATGGTGATTATATATATATATATATATATATATATATATATATATATATATATATATATATATAAGAAGGCCAGTATGGTGGCCTGAAATTATGGGAGGAGCCCGGAGGGTATTGAACCAGCCCACAGGCTGCCGGTCTTTGTCAGTTTCCTGTGCGAGATATCTGTTACGTCAGACATCAAGGGCCGACCATTCGAGACAAGGGTTTGTGAGTTCCTGATCGTGAGTTCCTATTCGTTAGTCCCGTCTTCGTCAGTGTGTTGCAGTTCCGTGTCCGTGAGTCGTTATCGTTCGTGTCGCACTCGTGTTACCGAATCGCAGGTTCAGTACAACACATCTGGTTCGGCTGTCGCAGGTAGGGCTTCGGCTCCCAATTTTTCGTTTCATGCACTGCTTCTCATGTCACTAAACTGGTAAACGCAACTTACAAACACTCACAAACATGTCTCGAATCACAAACATTTCACACGCACGTGTTCGTTACCAAACAACGGACGTCACCAGGTGTCGCACACGACTCGCAGTCGCTCACCCACGACACTCCGACCGATGCCGCATCTGGCACTCATTTCACAAACTTCACGTGGTCGAACCGCACTGTCTTTTGCATCGTTCAAACATTGACGAGTCATTTCGGATCTGTTCGCAACACTCCGAATCATTTCTAGCATTTCAAATCATTCCGAAACATTTCCATCATGTCAGATCGTTTCAAATAATTTCTGTCATATCAAATCATTTCCAATCGTTTTTAGCATGGCAATCATTTTGAATCATTTCGAATCATTTCTGTCATGTCAAATCATTTCATTTCATTTCTGTCACCAGCTGCGCTCCGATTCGAATCTCGTCGCATCTCTGATGCACTGATTCGATCCGGTGTGCCCCCAGACTACGGCCTCATTTCAATACATGCTCCAGAGACAGTCTCACCGTTGGTTACAGATGCAGGCTTGATTCTAGTCTTTGTCATGGTTTCTGTCACATATTACGTCCCGGTTCGAATCCAGTTGCATCCAAGATGCAGCGATTCGCTCCGATTCGCCCAGCTGCTCGGCCTCATTTCAGTACAAGCTCCAGAGACAGATTCACTTGTCGGAAGTAGCCTCAGTCGTTGATTCTAGTCTTTGTCATGACATCGTTCCTGTCACATATTACGTTCCAATTCTAATCCAGTCGCATCCGCAAGATGCACCGACCGATTCGATACGGTGCGCCCAGCTGCTCGGCCTCATTTCAGTACATGCGCCAGAGACAGATTCACTAGTTGGTACCAGCCTCAGTCGTTTTGATTCTAGTCTTTGTCATGGCATCATTCTGTCACATATTACATTCCGATTCGAATCCAGTCGCATCCGCAAGATCCGGTGCACCCAGCTGCTCGGCCTCATTTCGATACATGCGCCAGAGACAGATTCACTTCGAAGATTTCGGTCATTTTTGATTCTCGTCTTTGTCATGGTATATCATTTCTGTGTCACCTTACCACATTCCGACGCAAATTTAGTCATCTCCCCGCACTAATTCGTCTCAGCATGCCCAGGACCGGCCTCATTTCAGTACATGCTCCAGAGTCCATCGTGCTCAGTCGCTAAACAAGCGGCATGGCGATTCAGGCTCTGTCATGGGAGTTCAATCATTTCACCTCACGTAATTGCGCTCTGACTCGAATTCCGTGGCATCTACGATGTTATCAATTCGTCCCAGTGTGCCCCAGGTATTGGGCCTCATTTCACCGTTGTCTCATTTCAGCACATGCTCCAGAGTCCGGTTCGCAGTCACTCGCAATGCGGTACAACCGAGCCAGGCCTCTGTCATAGGAGTTTCATTTCATCAAAGGCAACATGTCATTTCATTTCATTTGTATTGTTGTCTGTCATTTCATCCCATTTCATTTAATTTTATTCATTTCATTACGGACTGGAGCACCGTGGACATGGAGTTGTTCTGCCGGCACTTTGGGGGCCTACGTTCGCCACTGTGCGCCATATGCCAGTCAGCGACCCACACCGCCGTCTGGTGTGCCAACGCAGCCTCTGTCCACCAGGTAGACAACACGGCCACTTCTAGCACGGGTCAGGGTCAGCAAGCCCCTGCACAAGGGCGGAAGATGGACAAACTAGGACGACTAGTTTGGACGGCCAGGGGAGCAGCAATTTGCAACAACTATAATTATGGCTCCTGCAACTTTAGCCAGTGCTGTTTACTACATGTATGTACCCTATGCCAGAGGGCACACCCCAGGCTCCTATGTGAGGTCAAGCAGAGGAAGGCATGACTAAGCCGGGTCAATCTCGTATGGCTCGGCATCTACTTGACCTCACATCCCACTCCATCCCTGGCCGTCTACCTCATCTGAGGCTTCACAGATGGGTTCCACACCGGGCTCATCTCCCTGCCCCACACCACCCACGAGTGCAGGAATCTACGTTCAGCGGCCACAGATGAACAAACTATCGACCAACTCCTCCAGACAGAATTAGACCGGGACTTTATGATAGGCCCTTTCAATCCAGCCCCCGTTCAACACATGGAGGGTTAGCCCTTTCAGGCTTGTACAAGAAAAGTTCTCTGAAAAAAAAAAAAAGAAAACGTCTAATTTACAACTTGCCAGCGCCACATTCTTCCTCCATTCCCAGTCTCAACTCTCTTACCCCCTCCGAGGAGTTCTCCCTTAAAATACGCCTCAGTGGACATGGCCATCCAAGCCATACTCAAGACAGGTGTAGGCACCGGGCTTTCCAAGGCAGTCATATCAAATGCCTTCAAGTTGTTGCCCATACATCCCTCCCTTTGGTGCTGGCATGGCATCAAAGGGAAGGAGGCATATTATTTTGCCACCAAATTGACCTTCG
Source organism: Lithobates sylvaticus (assembly GCA_028564925.1). NCBI lineage: Eukaryota > Metazoa > Chordata > Amphibia > Anura > Ranidae > Lithobates > Lithobates sylvaticus. Next base: position 29,111,156 of record CM053035.1, on the reverse strand, counting down.
GGTCCAAAAGTAGCCCCTGGCTATTTAACACGTTCGCCGAGACCCTCTCGTGGATCCTCCTGCAAAAAGCACAGTGCCAGGAGGTTGTCCACTACCTGGACGACTTCCTGCTCATAGAACCATCCGGGACAACCCCAGGGGAAGCTAAGGGTCGTTTTTAACAACTTGAACGTCCCCATCGCGGAACACAAGGTTGACGGCCCAGCACGTAAGATCATGTTCCCGGGCGTCAACCTGGACATCCAAGTCATGCAAGCCAGCCTTACCCCAGACAAACTGGACCGCATCAGAACGGTTCTTCGGGAGTTCACTCGTGCCGGGGGATGTACTCAGAAGCAACTTCAGTCCCTTCTCGGGATGCTGAACTTTGCGTTGAGGATCATCCCCCAGGGCCGCTCCTTCGTGTCCCGGCGGCTGGTATACCTGTCCCTCACCCAGGACCCAGATCAGGTCATCAGGCTTGATGCCGCAGCCGTAGCAGACCTGGCCATGTGGGAGGAGTTCCTTTATAACTGGAACGCCGTGTCACTCTTCATTGTGACAGACGCGGCGGCTTCCATAGGGTGTGCCGCCATTTTTGGCCATTTATGGTTTGCAGCCCCCTGGCCTCCACAGGCACTAGCCACACCCGGCTTCACCACAACGTCTGCCTCTTTGAGCTCTACCCCATCGTGGCAGCCGCTCACCTATGGGGCCACAGCTGGTCCGGACAGACCGTAGTGTTTACAACCGACAACCTGGCCACAGCAGAGATCATCAGCAAAGGTAGGTCCAAGTCCAGGCCCGTCATGTCCTTCCTTCGTAGGCTGGTTCAGTTGTCCCTTCAGCACCAATTTAACATCTGCTGTTCATCCCGGGGAAGCGCAACTTAGCAGCGGACGCGCTTTCCCGTTTTAACTATGTTTCCTTCTTCAAACAGATGCCTGGAGCCAGTCCCCGGTCGGACACTATCCCGGACTGGTCACAACTGACCCTGGATTAACTCAGCACCTACAGTCAGCTACCAACCTCGTCAACGCATCACTCTCCCGCAATACCCACAAGGCCTATCAGACAGCCTGGAGGGCATTCAACAAATTCTTGCCTCAATACCCCCGAGAACCATCCAGCATCAAACTGATTCTGGCCTTTATTTCCTACTGCCACTCACACCTGGCATTATCTCACAATACCATACGGCTGTACCTGGCTGGCATACAGCACTACATGTCCCTCCAGGACCCCACAAGACCTTCCGTATTCTCGTTCCATGCAGTATGGGCCATCCTGCGTGGAATTCAGAAACGTCAGCCTGTAGTTGGCCCTAGCGACTACCGATTACCGGAGAGATCTTCAGGGACATGTCCACCATCCTGGACAGGTCCCTGTTCTGTCTTCTCCCCAGCACGGTTCCACAAGCCGCCATACACTTGGCCTTTTACCGGTTTCTACGACCCAGCGAGTTTACCTGCAACCACCCGGCTGGTCCAGTGTTACGCAAAGTAACTTAGTCCGCCACCAGGATCATTTCGTCCTACACCTGACTGTGTCAAAGACTCAGCAGCTAGGTGCAGGAACGAACATACACCTCTTCAAAACCCACAATAACTGGTGCCCAGTCTCCACACTGAACCGGTTGATGACACTTCTGTCCGATCGACCAGACACCAGCCCTCTTCTTCCTTTTCCTGTGAAACCACTCAACACGTCCCAGTTCATGGAACATACCCGGATTGTCCTCAGCAACCTACACCTGAACCCCAGTCGGTACTCCAGGCATTCATTCCGGACCGGGGCAGCCACAACAGCATCTCGGCAGGGCATCCCGGACCACATCATCAAGAAGCTAGGTAGATGGAAGTCAGCCTGCTTCTCCCGCTATATACCTAATCCACAAGTGGAAATGGCCCAGGCTTTTCCAAGCTTACCCAGTGACTTGTCTCATCAATTAAGCTATTCCCTACCTGAAGGTTTTGCCCCCTTATTTTGGTGTACCATACGATAGACCAAGGCACACTTTCAGGTCCATTTCATGTTGGTAAGTTTGTGTTAAACCTGTATGTAATCTTTACTCGTATCGACCATAGGGCTCTAAACCATAAATTAGAAGGCCAGTATGGTGGCCTGAAATTATGGGAGGAGCCCGGAGGGTATTTAACCAGCCCACAGGCTGACGGTCTTTGTCGGTTTCCTGTGCGAGATACCCACCCTCCCTTCTCCTTTTTAGGCCATTTCTCAAGTATTCTTACTCCTCAACAGAATACTCATTTCACATAATTTCATAGCTACTCTCATTTCATCATTCCTTATCTAGGGTATGCCCCCTTATTTTGGTGTACCATACGATAGACCAAGGCACAATTTCAGGTCCATTTCATGTTGGTAAGTTTGTGTTAAACCTGTATGTCATCTTTACTCGTATCGGCCATAGGGCTCTAAACCATAAATATATATATATATATATATATATATATATATATATATATATATATATATATATATATATATATATATACACACACACACACTATATTGTCAAAAGTATTGGGACGCCTGCCTTCACACGCACATGAACATTAATGGCATCCCAGTCTTAGTCCTTTGGGTTTCATATTGAGTTGGCCCACCCTTTGCAGCTATAACAGCTTCAAATCTTCTGGGAAGGCTGTCCACAAGGTTTAGGAGTGTGTCTATGGGAATGTTTGACCATTCTTCCAGAAGTGCATTTGTGAGGTCAGGCACTGATGTTGGATGAGAAGGCCTGGCTCACAGTCTCCACTCTAATTTATCCCAAAGGTGTTCTATCAGCCTGAGGTCAGAACAGTCAAGTTCTTCCACCCCAAACTCACTCTTCCATGTCTTTATGGACCTTGCTTTGTGGACTGGTGTGCAGTCATGTTGGAACAGGATGGGGCCATCCCCAAACTGTTCCCACAATGTTGGGAGCATGAAATTGTCCAAAATGTCTTGGTATGCTGATGCCTTAAGATTTCTCTAAACTGGAACTAAGGGGCCAATCCCAACCCCCTGAAAAACAACCCCACACCACAATCCCCCCTCCACCAAATGATTTGGAGGGGTGGCCCAATACTTTTTGGCAATATAGTGTGGATGAGCGAGTTTGACTGGCCTGCACAGAGTCCTGACACCTCAACCCAATAGATCACCTTTGGGGTGAATTAGAGCGGAGATTGCAAACCAGGCCTTCTCATCCATATCAGTGCCTGACCTCACAAATGGGCTTCTGGAAGGATGGTCAAACACATATATATATACTCTATATATAGAAATATATACAACTGCTGATATGGCTCAAACTTTTGGCTCACAGCCAGCAAAACCTTGTCCCTTAACAGAGTCTGAAGTCCCCATCTACTTGAAGAAAAGTTCAGCACAGTCCAACAAGGTCTCAGTAGCCCATTCACTACAAGCATGTACTGTTCTGCCTCACACCTCATGGACACCTGCTGATCGTCTTATGCCCTTTTCAGCCCTCTCCCCTGCAGGTAAGGCTACCCCTTAAGGGCCACTGTATGTGTAGTGAGGATCTAAGGCTCTTGCCGACCCAAAAAGCTTTCCAAGCCTTGGAATTCTGGGTCCCATATGAGGACTTAATAATCCTGGGAAAGCTGCAAATCAACCAGGGCCAAACAGAGACTGAATCCTATCAGATGCAGTGTCATTGTATTCAGGTAGCCACAGGTGGTGGGGATGCTGAATACAATAGTCGGCATTGGAGATTCCTCCATCTATGCTGTTTTGCATGGATAGGGAAATTGACTGACCCACACTGTAAAATATAAATGTATTATCTTTTATTACAGGTACTTATATAGCTCTGTTAATCTACCCAGCTCTTTACATATATATTGTACATCCTCACCAGTCCCTCCCCTTGAGGAGCTTACAATCTAATATATGGGTCTATGTATGAAAAGATTTTTGTGGGGAAGTCTTCACTAGGGATGAGCCGAACACCCCCCCGTTCGGCTCGCACCAGAACCCGCGAACGGACCTAAATTCCGTGCGAGCTTTAGAACCCTATTAGTTATAATGGATGCGAACGTTCAAAATCAAAAGTGCTAATTTTAAAGGCTAATATGCATGTTATTGTCATAAAAAGTGTTTGGGGACCTGGGTCCTGCCCCAGGGGACATGTATCAATGCAAATTTTTTTTTTTTTAAACGGCCGTTTTTTCAGGAGCAGTGATTTTAATAATGCTTAAATTGAAACAATAAAAGTGTAATATTCCTTTAAATTTTCGTACCTGGGGAGTGTCTATAGTATGCCTGTGAAGGGGCGCATGTTTCCTGTGCTTAGAACTGTCCCTGCAAAAAGTGTAATTTTTGCAGGAAAAAAATCACTTGCAGCTAATTTGAATTGACGGCTCCCGTAAACAGTCATTCATTGAACAGTCATTCATTGAAAGTCATTCATAAAAAAAAAGTAATTGATAAAAAATAGGCCGCAGGAAAAGAGGGGGGGACGAGAGCGCCCCCCCTCCCTCCTGAACCGTACCAGGCCACATGCCCTCAACATTGGGAGGATGCTTTGGGGGTCTGAGACCCCCAAAGCACCTTGTCCCCATGTTGATGAGGACAAGGGCCTCGACCCCACAACCCTGGCCGTTGGTTGTGGGGGTCTGCGGGCAGGGGGCTTATCGGAATCTGGAGGCCCCCTTTAACAAGGGGACCCCCAGATCCCGCCCCTCCCCCTGTGTAAAATGGTAAGGGGGTACAAAAGTACACCTACCATTTCACCAAAAAAAACGTGTCAAAAATTGTAAAAATGACAGGAGACGGTCTTTGACAATTCCTTTATTAAAATCTTCTTTCTTCTGGTCTTCCTTTCTTCATCCTTCGGTTTCTTCATCTTCTCTTTCCGGCATCTTCTTCCATCTTCTTCTTCCATCTTCTTCTTCCTCCGATCCGCTTCTTCTTGCGCTGGTCTTCTTGTCCTTCTCGTCCGGCATCTTCTTCCATGGCGTCGGCGTCTGTTCTTCTGTCGGGCCGCTCCTCGCAATGGGAGGCTCCGCTGTGTGAGGCTTCGCTCCGTCTGACAGGTCTTTTATAACGGAGGGCACCTGGTGACCCCACCCCCCTCTGACGTCATGGGGAAAGCCATAGGGAATTCCCATGACGTCCCCGTGCGTCAGAGGGGGCGGGGTCACCAGGTGCCCTCCGTTATAAAAGACCTGTCAGACGCAGCTTAGCCTCACACAGTGGGAGCCTCCCATTGCGAGGAGCGGCCCAAGAAGAGACACCGACGCCGACGCCATGGAAGAAGATGCCGGACGAGAAGGACAAGAAGACCAGCGCAAGAAGAAGCGGATCGGAGGAAGAAGATGATGGAAGAAGAAGATGGAAGAAGATGCCGGAAGAAGATGCCGGAAGGAGAAGATGAAGAAACCGAAGGATGAAGAAAGAAGAAAGAAGATTTTAATAAAGGAATTGTCAAAGAACGTCTCCTGTAATTTTTACAATTTTTGACACTTTTTTGGTGAAATGGTAGGTGTACTTTTGTACCCCCTTACCATTTCACACAGGGGGGGGCCGGGATCTGGGGCTCCCCTTGTTAAAGGGGGCTTCCAGATTCCGATAAGCCCCCCGCCCGCAGACCCCCACAACCAATGGCCAGGGTTGTGGGGAAGAGGCCCTTGTCCTCATCAACATGGGGACAAGGTGCTTTGGGGGTCTCAGACCCCCAAAGCATCCTCCCAATGATGAGGGCATATGTCCTGGTACGGTTCAGGAGGGGGGGGCCGATCTCGTCCCCCCCTCTTTTCCTGCGGCCTGCCAGGTTGCATGCTCGGATAAAGGTCTGGTATGGATTTTGAGGGGGACCCCACGCCATTTTTTTGGCTGGGGTTCCCCTTAAAATCCATCCCAGACCTCAAGGGTCTGGTGTGGATTTTGAGGGGGACCCTACACCATTTTTTTTTTTTTGGCTGGGGTCCCCCTTAATATCCATCCCAGACCTGAAGGGCCTGGTTATTGAATTTGGGGGGACCCCCATGCTTTTTTTTTGTTTTTTATCAATGAATGACTGTTCTCTGTGTTACGAGAGCCATCAATTCATTAGCCGCGCGTGCTTTTAAATAGCTTTTTTTCCTGCAAAAATGACACTTTGTGCAGGGACAGTTCTAAGCACAGGAAACATGCCCCCCTTCACAGGCATACTATAGACACCCCCAGATGTGATACTGCAATGCTGTACTAACAGCACGCACACACTAATCCCCAGAAATACAGCACATATTGTCAGCAGTCAGCAGCACACTGACACGCTGACACTAAACACAATATGCAAGGCCGCCGTGGGGCGTGTACTAAAGCCCCTGAGCTATAATTGGCTACAGGCATCCTGCCTGTAGCCAATTATGGCCCTCCTCGCTGCCGGCTCTGTGATTGGCCAAGCATGCGGGGTCACAGTCCATGCTTGGCCAATCATCAGCCAGCATTGCACTGCGACTGTCGCAATGCATTGCGGGCCGCTCGCATCACACGAATGTGATGCGAGCGGCCCAAATAGTTCTGGGCTTGCCGAACGGGCGAACGCCCGATGTTCGATTCGAACATGGGTTTGAATCGAACACCGGGCCCATCCCTAGTCTTCACCATTCACACAGGTGCAAAGAATTATTACTGTTTTGTTTGTAATATGAATACCTCCTATGATTGTCAGCTTCATCTAGTGGACATAATGTGGTAATTGTTTTGGTTTGAAGTATTTTAGAAAATGGCCATTAGATGGAGCTGACGATCATAGGAGATGATTAGGTTACAAACAATACGGTGGTAATTCATTGTACCCGGGTGTAAACTGAAGACATCTGTAGGGTAAGTTTTTTTTACACATGGACCCCTCGTTTTCAGACATTTGAGGTTATTTATTTTTTTTTATTTTAAAAAAGACAGAAACACAACAATTAATTTGTTAACTAATTCAATGAAAGGTGTCTTTTTTTTTTTTTTTTACTCACAACAAGCCTAATATTACATTTGATACAAAAGGGACAGAAACTGTCATGGCATTTATACATCTTTTTAAATGTTCTCTAATGTACAGTATATATATATATATATATATATATATATATATATATATATATATATATATATATATATATATATATATATATTTGTTTGTTTTTTTAATCTTACCCACGATGTTCTGTTCAATTTGTGTTGCGCATTTAAAAGTATCTTTGCCACACTCTTCTAATTCCCCATCACAGTTTTTTGGAATTGTTCCATTTGTTATGACTTTACAAGTGACACATTTCAGGGCATTGCCTACAAAACAAAATACAGCGTGTTACATCACACAAGACACAGAGAAATCCACTATTCAAATCTGCTTGTCTATCCTTATATCTATCTATTATCATCAAATGTATCCATTTATTGTCATCAAATATCTATCTATCTATCTATCTATCTATCTATCTATCTATCTATCTATCTATCTATCTATCTATCTATCTATCTATCTATCTATCTATCTATCTATCTATCTATCTATCTATCTATCTATCTAACTATCTAACTATATATCTGTCTGTCTATATATCTATGCCTCTTTAGTTTATTCTATCTGTCTATCTATATATCCCTCTATAATAATATTATTATTATTTCAGGTACTTACATAGAGCTGTAAATTTACGCAGTGCTTTACATATACATTGTACATCTAGATAGTGTACATCTATATATCTTTTTATATATCCATGCCTTTTTAGATTATTCTATCATCTATCTATCCCTCTATATTCCATATAACTATCTATCTATCTATCTAGCCCTCTATATTCTATCTATATCTATAAATATATATATGTATCCAATTATTGTCATCAACTATCTATCTATCTATCTATCTATCTATCTATCTATCTATCTATCTATCTATCTATCTATCTATCTATCTATGCCTCTTTAATTTATTATATATGTCTATCTATATATCCCTCTATAATATTATTATTTCAGGTACTTACATAGCGCTGTCAATTTACGCAGTGCTTTACATATACATTGTACATCTAGATATTGTGTATCTCTTTATCCATGCCTCTTTATCTATCCCTCTATATTCCATCTGTCCATCTATCCCTCTATATTCCATCTATCCCTCTATATCTCATCTATCCCTCTATATTCCATCTATCTATCTATCTATCTATCTATCTATCTATCTATCTATCTATCTATCTATCTATCTATCTATATATGTCCCTCTATAATATACAGCATCTCACAAAAGTGAGTACACCCCACACATTTTTGTAAATATTTTCTTCTATCTTTTCATGTGACAACACTGAAGAAATGACACTTGTCTACAATGTAAAGTAGTGAGTGTACAGCTTGTATAACAGTGCAAGTTTGCTGTCCCCTCAAAATAACTCAACACACAGCCATTAATGTCTGAACTGCTGGCAACAAAAGTGAGTACACCCCTAAGTGAAAATGTCCAAATTGGGCCCAATTAGCCATTTTCCCTCCCCGGTGTCATGTGACTTGTTAGTTTTACAAGGTCTCAGGTGTGAATGGGGAGCGGGTGTGTTAAATTTAGTGTTATCGCTCTCACTCTCTTATACTGGTCACTGGAAGTTCAACATGGCACCTCATGGCAAAGAATTCTCGGAGGATCTGAAAAAAAGAATTGTTGCTCTACAAGAGATGGCCTAGGCTATAAAAAGATTGCCAAGACCCTGAAACTGAGCTGCAGCATGGTGGACAAGACCATACAGCGGTTTAACAAGACAGGTTCCACTCAGAACAGGCCTCGCCATGGTCGACCAAGAACTTGAGTGCACTTGCTCAGCGTCATATGCTCAGACAGTGCTCAGACCATACGCCGCACACTGCATCAAATTGGTCTGCATGGCTGTCATCCCAGAAGGAAGCTTCTTCTAAAGATGATGCACAAGAAAGCCCGCAAACAGTTTTCTGAAGACAAGCAGACTAAGGACATGGATTGCTAGAACCCGACATCACATGACATCAGAAGGGGCGGGGTCACCCTGTTACATCACCGGGTGGCCCCGCCCTTGGCTATGTAATAGCTGTCACTGCGAAAAGATGGCAGTAGGTGGGACGCCTCCCATGGAGGCGGAGTTTTTTCGCTTTTTTCTTGGGACCACCGGCGCTGTGATTGATGATGGATTTACATCGCGGGACACTTTTTTCTTTTTTTCAAATGATTTGTCAAAAACTGTCTGCTGTAGTTTTTACCTTTTTGACACTTTTTTGGTGAATGATTAGAGGTCAATGTACCCCTACCCATTCACATAGGGGGCGGGATCTGGTGGCCCCCTTGTTAAAGGGGGCTTCCAGATTCCGATAAGCCTCCCACCCGCAGACCCCCACAACCACCGGGCAAGGGTTGTGGGGATGAGGCCCTTGTCCCCATCAACATGGGGACAAGGTTCTTTGGGGGTGACCCACAAGCACCCTCCCCATGTTAAGGGCATGTGGCCTGGTATGGTTCAAGAGGGGGGCGCTCTTTTGTCCCCCCCACTTTTCCTGCGGCCTGCAAGGTTGCATGCTCGGATAAGGGTCTGGTATGGATTTTGGGGGGACACCACAGCATTTTTTTTTATTTGGTGTGGGGTTCCCCTTAAAATCCATACCGGACCTGAAGGGCCTGGTATGGATTTTCGGGGGGACCCCCATGCCATTTTTTCTTTAAATTGGTGTGGGGATCCCCTTAAAATCCATACCAGACCTGAAGGGCATGGTATGGTTTTTTTTGGGGGGAGGGGGGGCACGACATTTTTTTTAATTCTGTCTCTTTCAGCAGAGCTCACTGTGATTGGCCAAAGCATGCAGGTTAGGTGCATGCTTTGGCCAATCATCAGACACTAATACACTTTGATCTCGCACCCTGCCTTTGGCTAATTATGGCTCTCGCAGCAGAGCGCACTGTGATTGGCCAAAGCATCCAGGTCAGGTGCATGCTTTGGCTAATCATCAGATGTCAATGCACTGCGATCTCGCAGTGCATTATGGGGCATTCTGCAGGTGCTCGAATTTGCAGCGAACGCCCCATAAAACTGGAAATTCAACGAAAGTGCTAACACCGACTCGAACCGCCCATCTAGCTGAGCTCATTCTGGTCAGGCATTCCAATTTCATTAGGTGCAATGTAGGACCAGTAGACACGAGACAGGCATAGGCTGTCAAAAAGTGTGGCATGGTGGAACTGTCCACGCTACCACAATCAGCGGGGAGGAACCCTGCAAGTCATACTTTCTATTACTTCCCCTCTAGATAGGCATTATAGCCTGCATGTTTGTGAGGACAGCCTGATTTCACTTTTTGGGTACCCCAAGGTTGGGCTTTATAGCTTCTTCTCTTTGATCATTTCAGCTGTTCCTCCCAGAACTGGAAAAAGTACTGCTCTGGGCCAAAACCTCCACTCCAAGCCACTTGCCAGTTTTGATGGTCCCTAAACAATTAAAAGGTCAAATGCACTCAATGGTCCCTTCATGTCCATTGCCAATTCATTATTGCTTCTCTAACTCTCTGGCGATATGATTCTGGTTTTGAATGAAAATATTTTGCACAGAGGTAGATTTTTAAAGCACAACTAAACCCCCTTATCATTTTTCAGCCAAGGAGGCTGCCATTTTGGCCTCTGATCTTCAACTGCCATGATACTGCACATGTGATCAGTTATGACATCAACCATTTGATGGTTTGACAGCTTGGTTGAGAGCACGAGTAAATTTGATAGTTAGCATTCCCAATATATATAAATACCTAAAAATAACTGTCACTTATCCTGGTTTGTAAAATCAGAACTAAACCCATATATTCAACAGTTTCAAAAAACAGTTGCATTCCCGGGAACGTGCCAGGAATAAGAAGATTTAGTTCTGCTCAAACTTTATGAATTAAGCTGATTTTCTGGAATGGATCACTGTGTAGACTGACCTAATAATGGGATAATTACTTGGTCATTATTATTAGATACATAGAAAAAGGATCCCTTTCTGCAGCTGCTGGCAGGTTACAGGCTTTTCTACTCAGGATCTGGCTCATGTTTAAAGAAAACTGTAAGATTTTGCACACTATTTTTTTTATGCACTTGGAATGTATTTAGCTAATTTAAACTGAAAATTAAATTACACTTTGAGATTGAACAAAAGGCACATACCGAATCAAACTAATGCAACTCCGTGTTCATTATTATGATTTATTACACTATTGCATTGCCTACACCAGGCATTTTCAACCAGGATTCTGTGGAACCCTAGGGTTCTTCCAGGGGTGGCTAGGGGTTCCTTGATCTGTGGCTAACTGACCTCCCTTCTGATGGTGCCCACATGGTTCAAGGTGCAACCCCACTTGGCATAGTCAGTGACCTCAAGGTTGTCATTCTGGCCACCCCTGTAAAAGGGTGGCATTCTTCCCACTTATCACTATCAATGTAAGGGACATTTTTCCCACAATCTCAGATGGACTAATCTTACCAGGGGTTCCCTGAGACCTGAATATTATTTCAAGGGTTCCTATTGGGTATAAAAGGTTGAGAAAGGCCGGCCTACACTATTGAACTATTATGTAGCACTTGACATATTGTCCCTGCCCTTGAGGAGCTTCAATCTAAGCTCCTTATTTTACATACTAGGGCCAACTTATACAAGAGCCAATTAAGCCATTAGCATGTCTTTGGGGTATGAGGGAAAACCCACACAAGTACAGGGAGAACATGCAAACTCCTTGCAGGTGGTACAAAGCAGGAGTCCTAACTACTAAGCCACCCTATAGCATAATATGTTAGGAATTCACTCATGCAGACCTGTAAAATTACAGAAAGGTAAATGTTAAAAAAAAAAATACTTAATAATTTGTTACCTGTAGAAATTACACCGCTGAAGATTAAGAAGGCAAGGATGTAATTCATGGTTATGGAAACCAGAATTCAGATTTGTAGGTTGTTGAGTTGATTAGACAAGTCTGCTCGCTCCTGTGTAATGGATATCCGTAGCATTTGTTATTTATATATTTTTGAGTGCCCTGTTATTAAACAATTCTTGGCAAAAGCCATAGTCTCTTAATTACATTTTGGGAGAACTGGTTATCTATGTAAGCAATGACGTGTAAAGTTTGAACACCTGTGTGGAGACAGGAAGAATTGGAACTCTTTATGACTTCCTTTGAAGCAGGTAGATATTCATCACATGTACTAGTTTGTACTTTGCCCAAGGCAATTGGATCAGAAGGGTGTTCTGCAGATGGCATACTGAAGAAGGTCTTCAGAAGTGGATAATATCAATAATATATGTGGGCTTTCTGTGTCACCAATGGTGGACAAGGGCATCCTTAACCACTTCAGCCCCGGACCAATTGTCAGCTTAAGGACCAGAGGTCTTTTTTCAATTTCGCACTGCACTACTTTAACTGGTAATTGCGCGGTCATGCAATTTTGTAACCAAACGAAATTTGCGTCCTTTTCTTCCCACAAATAGAGCTTTCTTTTGATGGTATTTGATTGCCTCTGTGATTTTTATTTTTTGCGATATAAACGGAAAAAGAGCGAAAATTTTGAAAAAAAAAGAGATTTTCTACTTTTTGTTATAAGAAAAATCTAATATTTTAGATTTTAGATTCTAAAATTCTAATTTTAATTTATGACTGCCTATTTCATTTCTTGAGGTGCTAAAATGGCAGGGAAGTACAAAACCCCCCCAAATGACCCCATTTTGGAAAGTAGACACCCCAAGCTATTTGCTGAGAGGCATGTTGAGCCCATTGAATATTTTTTTTTTTAGTCCCAAGCAGTGTTGGTCATCTTACTTTAAAAAAGTAATTAGTTACATTACAAATTACTTCTCCCAAAAAAGTAATTGAGTTAGTAACTCAGTTACTACATTGGAAAAGTAATTAGTTACTCAGAAAAGTAACTGTGATTTTTTTTAAATATTTTTAGGGGCGAGTCTAGTATTACTGTAAGCAAGGGGCGCGTTCCCCCCTGCACGTCTATTTCCCCTCTGCACCCCCCCCTGCACGTCTGTTCCCCCCAACCCATATATCTGTTTCCCCTCTGTACCCCACTACACATCTGTCCCTCCCACACACTTATATCTGTTCCCCCTCTGTACCCCACTACACGTCTGTTCCCCCCCCACACACATATATCTGTTCCCCCTCTGTACATCTGTCCCCCCCAAACTCACGGATCGGATCGTTGCTTGGATCAGAGTCACGGATCGGATCATTTTTCAGATCAGCAAATAATAATTGAATTTGCAAAAACCTGTGAAAATTCCACCACCATAAAGCCCCCACTGTAATATCCACAATCTCACCCACTGTAATATCCACGTCATCTCCTCAACTGTAATATTGGCTGAGTACGGCTGAGCATGGCTGGGTACGGCTGGGTACGGCTGGGTATCGCCGAGTATGGCTGGGTATTACCGTGTATTGCAGAGTATGGCTGGGTATTACCGAGTATTGCAGAGTATGGCAGAGTATTGGCAGGGTGTTGCAGAGTATTGGCAGGGTGTTGCAGAGTATTGGCAGGGTGTTGCAGAGTATTGGCAGGGTGTTGCAGAGTATTGGCAGGGTGTTGCAGAGTATTGGCAGGTTGTTGCAGAGTATTGGCAGGGTGTTGCAGAGTATTGGCAGGGTGTTGCAGAGTATTGGCAGGGTGTTGCAGAGTATTGCAGAGTATGGCTGGGTATTACTGAGTATTGCAGAGTATTGCAGAGTATGGCTGGGTATTACCGAGTATTGCAGAGTATGGCTGGGTATTACCGAGTATTGCAGAGTATGGCTGGGTATTACCGAGTATTGCAGAGTACGGCTGGGTATTACCGAGTATTGCAGAGTATTGCAGAGTATGGCTGGGTATTACCGAGTATTGCAGAGTATGGCTGGGTATTACCGAGAATTGCAGAGTATGGCTGGGTATTACCGAGTATTGCAGAGTATGGCTGGGTATTACAGAGTATTGCAGAGTATTGCACAGTATGGCTGGGTATTACCGAGTATTGCAGAGTATGGCTGGGTATTACAGAGTATTGCAGAGTATGGCTGGGTATTACAGGGTATTGCAGAGTATGGCTGGGTATGGCAGAGTATTGCAGAGTAGGGCTAGGTATTACGGGGTATTGCAGAGTATGGCTGGGTATGGCAGAGTATGGATGGGTATTACCGAGTATTGCAGAGTATGGCAGAGTATTGGCAGGGTGTTGCAGAGTATTGGCAGGGTGTTGCAGAGTATTGGCAGGGTGTTGCAGAGTATTGGCAGGTTGTTGCAGGGTGTTGCAGAGTATTGGCAGGGTGTTGCAGAGTATTGGCAGGGTGTTGCAGAGTATTGGCAGGGTGTTGCAGAGTATTGCAGAGTATGGCTGGGTATTACCAAGTATTGCAGAGTATTGCAGAGTATGGCTGGGTATTACCGAGTATTGCAGAGTATGGCTGGGTATTACCGAGTATTGCAGAGTACGGCTGGGTATTACCGAGTATTGCAGAGTACGGCTGGGTATTACCGAGTATTGCAGAGTACGGCTGGGTATTACCGAGTATTGCAGAGTATTGCAGAGTATGGCTGGGTATTACCGAGTATTGCAGAGTATGGCTGGGTATTACAGAGTATTGCAGAGTATGGCTGGGTATTACGGGGTATTGCAGAGTATGGCTGGGTATGGCAGAGTATTGCAGAGTATGGCTGGGTATGGCAGAGTATTGCAGAGTATGGCTAGGTATTACGGGGTATTGCAGAGTATGGCTGGGTATGGCAGAGTATGGATGGGTATTACGGGGTATTGCAGAGTATTGGCAGGGTGTTGCAGAGTATTGGCAGGGTGTTGCAGAGTATTGGCAGAGTATTGGCAGAGTATTGGCAGGGTATTGGCAGGGTATTGGCAGGGTATTACCTGGTATTGCAGGGTATTGGCAGAGTATTACCTGGTAATGCAGAGTATTGGCAGGGTATGTGCTGGCATCCATCTCCCCTCCACTGTACAGATCTGTACACAGAGGGGAGAGAGGAACCGGCATCATCTTGACGCCGGTTTGTTTACAAGTGATCGCTCCGTCATTTGACGGAGCAATCACATTGTAAACTTCCGACGGGTGCACCAAGATGGCCGCCGCTCCGGAGCTAGGCCGAAGCCGCGGCCTTTCCTAAGGCCGAGGCCGCGGACGGCTCCGCGGATCGCGGTAAGTAATTGCGGTAACGCCGCCCCAGTAATGGGAACGGCGTTACCGCGAGGGGCAGAGTAATCGGTTAGATTACTCGTTACCCTTTAACGTAACGCCGTTTACTTTAATCGCGTTCCTTACATCACTGGTCCCAAGTGATTGAATAAAGACAAAAATAAAAAATAATTTTTTTTTTTTTTTCAAAAAGTTGTCACTAAATGATATATTGCTCACACATGCCATAGTTATATGTGGAGATGCACCCCAAAATACATTTTGCTGCTTCTCCTGAGTATGGGGATACCACATGTGTGGGACTTTTTGGGAGCCTAGCCGCGTACGGGGCCCCGAAACCCAAGCACCGCCTTCAGGATTTCTAATGCCGCGTACACACGAAGGGACAATCCCACGGGATTATCCGCTGGACTGAAGTCCAGCGGATAATCCCCTCGTGTGTGGGCGCCGGCGGACTTTTTGGCGCCAAAGTCCGGCGGACCAAAGTTTTAAGTTTGGTTTTAAAATTATCCGCTGGACTTGGCAGTCCAGCGGACAATCCCGCCGTTAGTAGGCAAGTCCGCGGGACTTTTGAAAATGAACGGACTTGCCCACACACGGAGCAGTCCGTTCATTTCGAACGTAACTTCAGGTACGTAGCTAGCGTAGGCAGTAAATGCCGGCGCGCTAGCTCCGTCACCTGTCATGGATTTAAAGGGAATCCCCACGCCGAAAAACGGCGTGGGGGTCCCCCCCAAATCCATGTCAGACCCTTATCCGAGCACGCAGCCTGGCAGGCCAGGAAAGGGGTGGGGACGAACGAGCGCCCCCCCCTCCTGAGCCGTACCAGGCCGCGTGCCCTCAACATGGGGGGTGCCCTGGGGAAAGGGGGGCCGTGCGGCCCCCCCACCCCCAAAGCACCTTGTCCCCATGTTGATGAGGACAAGGGCCTCTTCCCGACAACCCTGGCCATTGGTTGTCGGGGTCTGCGGGCGGGGGCTTATCGGAATCTGAGAGACCCCTTTTATAAGGGGGCCCTCAGATCCCGGCCCCCCACCCTATGTGAATGAGTATGGGGTACGGTGTACCCCTACCCATTCACCTAAGGTGTAAAATGTAAAGTAAAAAAAAACACACACACTTTTGAAAAAATAGTTTATTGCACTGCTCCGGGGTCTTCTTCCGTCTTGGGGGTCTTCTCGCCGGACTCCCCCGCCATTTACCAAGCTCTTTTACCGAGCGGGGGAAGTCCGGCTACCTTCTTCGTCGTCGCCGCCGTCGTCTGGGGTTCTCGATCCGCCTTCGGGGGTCTTCCGGGGGTCTCTTCTGTTCTTGCGGCGGTCGTCGTCTTCCGCGCCGCCGGCGCCTTGTCCTTCTTCTTGTCCTTCTTCTTGTCCTTCTTCTTGTTCTTCTTCTTCTTCTTCTTCCGATGTTGACCCGACGCTCTCTCTGCCCGGAATGCCTGTGCCGCTCTGCGCTAGGGCTTATATAGGGGCATGGGGACAGGGTCACATGTTCATGTCACATGGTGACCCCGCCCCCTTGTGTTGTCACAGTCCCGGAGGATGCTGGGACTGTGACATCGCAAGGGGGCGGGGTCACCATGTGACATGAACATGTGACCCTGTCCCCATGCCCCTATATAAGTCCTAGCGCAGAGCGGCACAGGCATTCCGGGCAAAGAGAGCGTCGGGTCAACATCGGAAGAAGAAGAAGAACAAGAACAAGAAGAAGGACAAGAAGAAGGACAAGAAGAAGGACAAGGCGCCGGCGGCGCGGAAGACGACGACCGCCGCAAGAACAGAAGAGACCCCCGGAAGACCCCCGAAGGCGGATCGAGAACCCCAGACGACGGCGGCGACGACGAAGAAGGTAGCCGGACTTCCCCCGCTCGGTAAAAGAGCTTGGTAAATGGCGGGGGAGTCCGGCGAGAAGACCCCCAAGACGGAAGAAGACCCCCGGAGCAGTGCAATAAACTATTTTTTCAAAAGTGTGTGTGTTTTTTTTACTTTACATTTTACACCTTAGGTGAATGGGTAGGGGTACATCGTACCCCATACTCATTCACATAGGGTGGGGGGCCGGTATCTGGGGGCCCCCTTATTAAAGGGTGCTCCCAGATGCCGATAAGCCCCCGCCCGCAGACCCCGACAACCAACGGCCAGGGTTGTCGGGAAGAGGCCCTTGTCCTCATCAACATGGGGACAAGGTGCTTTGGGGTGGGGGGGGCGCACGGCCCCCCTTTCCCCAGGGCACCCCCCATGTTGAGGGCACGCGACCTGGTACGGCTCAGGAGGTGGGGGGGCGCTCGTTCGTCCCCACCCCTTTCCTGGCCTGCCAGGCTGAGTGCTCGGATAAGGGTCTGACGTGGATTTGGGGGGAACCCCCACGCCGTTTTTTCGGCGTGGGGAGTCCCTTTAAATCCATGCCAGCTTACGGAGCTAGCGCGGCGGCATTTACTGCCTACGCTAGCTACGTAATCTGAAGTCACGTGCTAAATGAACGGACTTGCCGATGAGCGGCAAGTCCGTTCATTTTCAAAAGTCCCGCGGACTTTGGCCAGCGGATTATCCGCCGGAGAAGTCCGTGCGTGTGTGGGCAAGTCCGCACGTGTGTGGGCAAGTCCACACGCTCGGAAAGTCCAGCGGACCCAGCTGGAAAGTCCGGCGGGATTGTCCGCTGGACTAGGTCCGCCGGCAAAAGTCCGCACGTGTGTACGCGGCATAAGGGTGCAAATTTTTGATTTCACTCCTCACTACCTATCACAGTTTCGAATGCCATAAAATGCCAAAATAGCACAAAACCCCCCCAAATGACCCCATTTTGGAAAGTAGACACCCCAAGCTATTTGTTGAGAGGCATGGTGAGTATTTTACAGCTCTCATTTGTTTTTGAAAATGAAGAAAGTAAAGAAAAAAAAATGTTTTTTTTCTTTTTTTTCAATTTTCAAAACTTTGTGACAAAAAGCGAGATCTGCAAAATACTCACCATACCTCTCAGCAAATAGCTTGGGGTGTCTACTTTCCAAAATGGGGTCATTTGGGGGTGGTTTGTGCCATCTGGGCATTCCATGGCCTCCGAAACTGTGATTGGCAGTGAGAAGTGAAATAAAAAAATGACACCCTTAGAAAGCCTGAAGGCGGTGATTGGTTTTTGGGGTTCCGTACGCAGCTAGGCTCCCAAAAAGTCCCACACATGTGGTATCCCCGTACTCAGGAGAAGCAACAGAATGTATTTTGGGGTGTATTTCCACATATGCCCATGACATGTTTGAGCAATATATAATTTAGTGACAACTTTTTGTAAAAAAAATATATATTTTTTTTTTTTTCATTATTCAATCTCTTGGGACAAAAAAAAAAAATATTTAATGGGCTCAACATTGCTCTCAGCAAATAGCTTGGGGTGTCTACTTTCCAAAATGGGGTCATTTGGGGGGGGGGTTTGAACTGTCCTGGCATTTTATGCACAACATTTAGAAGCCTATGTCACACTTCACCCACTCTTCTAACCACTTGAAGACAAAGCCTTTTCTGACACTTTTTGTTTACATGAAAACATATTTTTTTTTTGCAAGAAAATTACGTTGAACCCCCAAACACTATATATATTGTTAAAGCAAAGGCCCTACAGATTAAAATGGTGGGTGTTGCATTTTTTTGTTCCACACAGTATTTGCGCAGCGATTTTTCAAACACATTTTTTGTGGAAAAAATACACTTTTTTTTATTTTAATGCACTAAAACACACTATATTGCTCAAATTTTTGATGAAATAAAAAGTATGATCTTAGGCCGAGTACATGGATACCAAACACGACATGCTTTAAAATTGCGCACAAACACGCAGTGGCGACAAACTACATACATTTTTAAAAGCCTTTAAAAGCCTTTACATGATACCACATTAGATTCACGGAGGAGGCCTACTGCTAAAATTACTGCCCTTGATCTGACCTTCGCGGTGATACCTCACATGCATGGTGCAATTGCTGTTTACATATGACGCCAGACCAACGCTTGTGTACGCCTTTGCGCAAGAGAAGGGGGGGCAGGGGTGCTTTTTTTTTTTTTTTTTTTTTTTTTTTTAGCTTTTTTATTTTATTTTTAAACTGTTCCTTCCATTTTTTTTCTTTGTTATGATTTTTATTGTTATCTCAGGGAATGTAAATATCCCCTATGATAGCAATAGGCAGTGACAGGTACTCTTTTTTTGAAAAAATTGGGGTCTATTAGACCCTAGATCTTTCCTCTGCCCTCAAAGCATCTGACCACACCAAGATTGGTGTGATAAAATGCTTTCCCAATTTCCCAATGGCGCGGTTTATATCCGGGAGGGGGGACATTCCCTCCCACTGCTTGTAAAAGCAGTCTAGAGGCTAATTACCCGCTAGAATTGCTTTTACATGAAAGCCGATCACTGGCTGAAAAGAATGATACCAAGATGATACCTAAACCTGCAGGCATCATTCTGGTATAACCATTCAAAGTCCAGCAACATACTGGACATATATTGTAATCTTTTTTTTTTCATGCAGCCTCTTGGCTGAACGAAAAAAAGAGATTGATTGGTGGGTATGCCCACCATTAGAATACCTCCCTTCATCCACCCACTTCTAATGATGGGCATACATGCACCATTTATATATGCCGATGCACGGGGGCATCCTCCCGCAAAAGTTATGCCGTGTACACACGGTCGGAATTTCGACCGTATGTACGTGGCATTAGGAGCCAATCGCTCCTCCCCCCCACTGCTGCCCCCATGCTTCGGCACATATGCTCTTTTTTTTAACTGTGGTGGTGAAATCACCTCCTACAGCGTTGGAGTCGCGGCTTTATGTATCGTGGGAGCAAACGCTGTTGCTGTCAAGATAAATAAATCCGCGCTGCAACTGAATGGCGCACCTGAAAACAAAAAAATGCTTAACACTAAAACACAGTAAACAAAATTACTTACCTGAAAAGCAAGCATGATAAAACATAATAAAACATTGCAGAATAGAATGGAGTAAAAAAAGAGCAACAATAGAGAGAGAATAGAGAGAGAGAGAGAACAATAAAACGACAACTATTTTTGTTTTTTTTATTTTTTTGAGATTCACAGGTAAAAAAGCTCCTGACTGTTAGCGACTGAATCAAAACGCTACCACAAAAAAAATGTTAGCGATCGCAGGGATCAGGCCTGACTCTGCGAACGCTGCAGTTATGTGTGCTTAGTGTTTTGTAAGTGACAGTGATCGATCGATACTGCATTTGGGTGGGCTGGGCTGGGCGGAGGGGGAAAACGCAGGTGCTAGCAGGTATCTGGGCTGATCCCGCTAACAATGCGTTTTTTTGGAACCCTAAACTGCTGGGACGCTAGTATAGATCTGATCAGATCAGATATTGATCTGTTCAGATACTGTGCCACTAAGGGAGGTGTATGCTTTGCGCGTGGGTGTTTGCGGTACTGGCACTAACCTGGGGCGACGCAGACCTTATTTGACCCTAAAACCTAATTGATATCACCCGCCGGGCGATCAGGGGGTTAAACCGTTATTGGGTAATAAATGGCGGGTGCCCTGACAGTATAAAAAACAAGCTAACTAACCAGCGTCACCCGTAACAGTAATACAAAAAAAAACTGGCTACCTAGCGGCACCAGTGACACTAATGCAGTGATCAGAAAAACAATCGCTTAGTGACACTGGCAAAAGGGGGTGAAAGGGTTAACTAGGGGCAATCAGGGGGTTAAACCTTTATTAGGTAATATATGAGGGTACCTGACGCTATATAAAAACCTGACGGGGAACCTAAATAACGAAATAACTAACTGGCTAACCAGCGTCACCAGTGACAGTTATACGGTGATCACTGGTGAAAGGGTTAACTCTAGGGGCAATCAGGGGGTTAAAACCTTTATTTAGGTTGTAATATGGGGGTACCTGACCTATAAACCTATTTATGAACCTATATAAACATGGCGGTTAAACTAAAAAAAAACTGGTTACCTAGCGACACTAATGCAGCGATCAGAAAAACAATCGCTTAGTGACACTGGCAAAAGGGGGTGAATGGGTTAACTAGGGGCAATCAGGGGGTTAAACCTTTATTAGGTAATATATGGGGGTACCTGACGCTATATAAAAACCTGACGGGGAACCTAAATAACGAAATAACTAACTGGCTAACCAGCGTCACCAGTGACAGTTATACGGTGATCACTGGTGAAAGGGTTAACTCTAGGGGCAATCAGGGGGTTAAAACCTTTGTTTAGGTTGTAATATGGGGGTACCTGACCTATAAACCTATTTATGAACCTATATAAACATGGCGGTTAAAATAAAAAAAAAATGGTTACCTAGCGACACTAATGCAGCGATCAGAAAAACGATCGCTTAGTGACACTGGCAAAAGGGGGTGAAGGGGTTAACTAGGGGCAATCAGGGGTTAAACCTTTATTTAGGGGGGGGGGGGGGGTAGGGGGCTACCTTGGACCTAAAACTAACTGCCCTGACAGTTATTACAGTCACACTGACACTAAATGCAGTGATCAGTAAATAAATGATCACTGCAATTAGTGACACTGTGACTGGGGGGGCAGGGGGTGATCTGTGGGGTGATCAGGGGGTGACAGGGGGGTGGATTGTGTGCCTATGTGTACTGGTGTCAGTGTACTGTTTGTGCACTAACCTGTACATCTTCACTCCTCGGCGTTCCGGTCACATAGACCGGCGCACCGAGCGTGACATCACTTCCGCCTTCCTGTCTATACAATAGACAGGAAGGGGAAGCTTTTCATTCGCCAGGAGCGATCGCGAGGGGGTGGCCAGAAACCACTGGCCGTCCCCTCGTCCCGGATCGCTCCTGAAGCGATGCCGACCGTCCCCGCCGGCAGAGGGGGTTCCGATCGGACACCCCACCCGCCGGAAGAATGTCACGTACAGGTACGTGATTTTGCCTCTACGTGCCATTCTGCCGACGTATATGTACATGGGGCGGTCGGCAAGTGGTTAAAGTAGATCTAAACCCAAACAGTATAATTTGATTCATTTTGATAAATTAGATTTTCTGCTCGTGCCATTAGCTAAAACTTCATAGATTGCTCCGACAATGTGAGAAGTGAACATTAGCATCTTCAATCATTCACTGTGATACCTTTGTAAATAAGTGTTGGTGTAGGTTGAAAGCGGGGGAATAGGGCATGTGTATATACAATATACAGTGCCTTGAAAAAGTATTCATACCCCTTGAAATGTTCCACATTTTGTCATGTTACAACCAAAAACGTAAATGTATTTTTTTGGGATTTTATGTGATAGACCAACACAAAGTGGCACATAATTGTGAAGTGTAAGGCAAATGATAAAAGGTTTTCAAAATGTTTTACAAATTAAAGTGTGAAAAGTGTGGCGTGCATTTGTATTCAGTCCCCTTTACTCTGATACCCCTAACTAAAATCTAGTGGAACCAATTGGCTTCATAAGTTACCTAATTAGTAATTAGAGTCCACCTGTGTGTAATTTAATCTCAGTATAAATACAGCTGTTCAAATACACCTGTTCTGTGAAGCCCTCAGAGGTTTTTTACAGAACCTTAGTGAACAAACAGCATCTTGAAGGCCAAGAAACCCACCAGACAGATCAGGGATAAGGTTGTGGAGAAGTTTTAAAGCAGGGTTAGGTTATAAAAAAAATATCCCAAGCTTTGAACATCTCACGTTGCTCTGTTCAATTGATCATCTGAAAATGAAAAGATTATGGCACAACTGCAAACCTACCAAGACATGGCCGTCCACCTAAACTGACAGGCCGGGCAAGGAGAGCATTAATCAGAGAAGCATGTTAAAGGGGGCTTCCAGATTCCGATAAGCCCCCCGCCCGCAGACCCCCACAACTAATGGCCAGGGTTGTGGGGAAGAGGCCCTTGTCCTCGTCAACATGGGGACAAGGTGCTTTGGGGGTCTCAGACCCCCAAAGCATCCTCCCAATGTTGAGGGCATGTGGCCTGGTACGGTTCAGGAGGGAGGGGGGGCCGATCACGTCCCCCCCTCATTTCCTGCGGCCTGCCAGGTTGCGTGCTCGGATAAAGGTCTGGTATGGATTTTGAGGGGGACCACGCCATTTTTTTGGGCTGGGGTTCCCCTTAAAATCCATCCCAGACCTCAAGGGTCTGGTATGGATTTTGAGGGGGACCCTACACCATTTTTTTTTTGGCTGGGGTCCCCCTTAATATCCATCCCAGACCTGAAGGGCCTGGTTATTGAATTTGGGGGGACCCCCACGCTTTTTTTTTTTATCAATGAATGACTGTTCTCTGTGTTACGGGAGCCATCAATTCATTAGCCGCGCGTGCATTTAAATAGCTTTTTTTCCTGCAAAAATGACACTTTTTGCAGGGACAGTTCTAAGCACAGGAAACATGCCCCCCTTCACAGGCATACTATAGACACCCCCCAGATGTGATACTGCAATGCTGTACTAACAGCACGCCCACACTAATCCCCAGAAATACAGCACATATTGTCAGCAGTCAGCAGCACACTGACACGCTGACACTGAAACACAATATGCGAGGCCGCCGTGGGGCGTGTACTAAAGCCCCTGAGCTATAATTGGCTACAGGCATCCTGCCTGTAGCCAATTATGGCTCTCCTCGCTGCCGGCACTGTGATTGGCCAAGCATGCGGGGTCACAGTCCATGCTTGGCCAATCATCAGCCAGCATTGCACTGCGACTGGCGCAATGCATTGCGGGCCGCTCGCATCACACGAAAGACAGAAACACAACAATTAATTTGTTAACTAATTCAATGAAAGGTGTCTTTTTTTTTACTCACAACAAGCCTATATTACATTTGATACAGGGACAGAAACTGTCATGGCATTTATACATCTTTTTAAATGTTCTCTAATGTACAGTATATATATATATATATATATTTGTTTGTTTTTTAATCTTACACACAACGTTCTGTTCAATTTGTGTTGCGCATTTAAAAGTATCTTTGCCACACTCTTCTAATTCCCCATCACAGTTTTTTGGAATTGTTCCATTTGTTATGACTTTACAAGTGACACATTTCAGGGCATTGCCTACAAAACAAAATGCAGCGTGTTACATCACACAAGACACTATTCAAATCTGCTTGTCTATCTTTATATCTATTATCACCAAATGTATCCATTTATTGTCATCAAATATCTATCTATCTATCTATCTATCTATCTATCTATCTATCTATCTATCTATCTATCTATCTATCTATCTATCTATCTATCTATCTATCTATCTATCTGTCTATCTATCTGTCTGTCTATCTATCTATCTATCTATCTATCTATCTATCTATCTATCTATCTATCTATCTAACTATATATCTGTCTGTCTATATATCTATGCCTTTTTAGTTTATTCTATCATCTATCTATCCCTCTATATTCCATATAACTATCTATCTATCTATCTAGCCCTCTATATTCTATCTATATCTATATATATATATGTATCCAATTATTGTCCTCAACTATCTATCTATCTATCTATCTATCTATCTATCTATCTATCTATCTATCTATCTATCTATGCCTCTTTACAGTTTTTCTCCATTGGTTTGGCTCATTTCTTGAAACAGAAATTACATTCTCAAAACAACATGGACAAATCTCCAAACCACTTGGCAATTGTTCACAACTGAATTGAATTTCTCATTCATTTCTTCAAATTGCAAATGTCTCAGTACATGTCTCAATGTCTCAGTACATCTTTCAAATGATTAAGTACAAGTAGCCTACATTTAGCACAATTTCCAAGTAAATATATCTTGTTGATCTAAACTGATTATCAATTCTCAGTCTAATGGTTGTTCACTCCAAAACGTATCAGCGTCATTTCATTGTTTAAGTCATCACATGCACAATAGTCTGTTCAATTGTCAAAATTATTCAGGAACATAATACCATGAATACCATATATGAATCTCTTGGAACATTTGATAAAATGATCACAGCAATTGACAGTCAGGTGCAACTACAACTTGACTAACGAAGGAGGAGTTGGAGTTGGTCTCAGATGACCGATCAAACAGTATGTTTAGTTACCTGACAGGTGCTGTCCATGATTGTGAATGCTGCCAAACATGTATATATAGAGCTTGACCATGCAGGACCAGTACAATTTCTGAACATGGAGGCACCTAACCAAGTAAATGAACAAGGGCAACTGCCTGCTCGAGGAAGAGGAGGAGGAGTAATGCCCCGTACACACGGTCGGAAATCCCGACCACAAAATCCATCAGATTTTTTCCGACGGATTTTGTCCGACGCTGGTGTTGCATACACACAGTCCGACGAAGTTGTTGGAAAATACGATCATTCTGAACGTGGTGACGTTCGTTGCGTACAACAAAACTACGTAGAGGCTAGTAGCCAATAGCTTTGGTTTGGTAATTTGATCTGAGCATGCGTGGCACTTTGTCCGTCGGAATTACCTACACACGGTCGGAAAAAGTCTGATCGGATTTTGTTGTCGGAAAATTAGAGATCCTGCTCTCAATTTTTTTCCGGCGAAAATTACACACGATCGGATTTTCCGACAACATAATCCGATTGGACTTTTTCCATCGGAATAAGATACGGGGCATAACATTTCAGTAAGTCTACTCGTTGATAATTTTTCCCCTCCCCTTTCTGTCAAATACCCCCTGTAGTACCTCTGCATAGGGTACATGTACCCCAGGTTTGGAACCACTGGAATACTGGCTAGTAGTATATTGAACTTGTGTAGAACATAGAACATTCCTATGTAACTGTCTGTAACTGTGTCACGTACCGGGTACGGCGGGGAACAGGAGGTGGATCCCCTATGCCAATGGGGCGATAGCACGGGTTGTATTGGAGGACCGGTTCTAATGTTGCTACTGGTTTTCACCAGAGCCCGCCGCAAGGCGGGATGGACTTGTAGCGGCGGTAGCAACCAGGTCGTGTCTTCCAATAGCAACTCGACCCCACTGACAGCTGAGACAGGCGCGGTACACAAGGATTAGGCAGAGGCAAGGTCAAACGTAGCAAAGGGTCAAGGCAGGTGGCAAAGGTTCGTAGTCGGGGGCAACAGCAAAGGTCTGGATACACAGAAGGAGCAAAACACACAAACGCTTTCACTGGGCACTAAGGCAACACAAGATCCAGCAAGAACAGGAAGGGGAAGTGGGTTTTTAATGGGATTGGGAAAACTGTAATTGGACCAGGCACTAATTGATAGTGCACTGGCCCTTTAACTGGGGGCGGAGTCGCGCGCGTGCGCCTGGGGAGCGGGGGCGCGCGCACGCCGAAGACAGCCTGCAGGGGACAGGTGAGAGGAGCGGGATGCGATCCCCGGGCGGACCGAGGATCGCATCCCGGAAACAAAGCAGCGCCTGCGGTCAGGGGAGCTGACCGAGGCGCTGCAGGGCAGAGACCGCCGTGAGCGCTCCGGGGTGGAGGGGATGCCCGGAGTGCTCGGCGTTACAAACTGCAGTGTATGACTCTTCTGTATGACTAATTTGATGTTTTCTTGTTTTACTCTATTGTAGAGAATAATGGCATTGGAAGGAAACGAGACCTCTCACATACTCGTGTATGTGGATGAGACTGGCTTCAACCTGGCCAAGGGCCGAAGACGTGGCCGTAATTTTATTGGCCATGGTGGATGTCCCAGGTCAGCGAGGGGGCAATATAACTATGTGTGCTGCCATTTCTGAGTGGTGTGGCCACTCACATCCCCAGTCTTGGCCCATACAATACACAGGAGCTCCTCATCTTCTTGGACCGCCTTCATTTGGATTTGATCCCTGAAAATGAGAGAGGTCCCATAGGGCGTCACCTACCACGATATATAATTGTATGGGACAATGTGAATTTCTATCGTGGCCCGCTTATCAGGGCCTGGTTCACTGCTCACCCAAGGATGGATATGGTGTTCCTACCACCTTACTCTCCTTTCCTCAATCCTATTGAGGAGTTTTTCTCCGCTTGGAGGTGGAGAGTGTATGAGCATCGGGCTCAAGACCAGAGGTCCCTGCTCCATGCAATGGACGCTGCCTTTGAGGATATTACAGGATATCAGTGTAGGGGATGGTTGCGACATGCACGTCGTTTCTTCCCTCGTTGCATCGCAAGGGAGGATATACAATGCGAAGAATCTGTGGCCAGACAGACAGCAGCGTGTGGATGGGCAGGAGGGTGAGGACGGTGGCCAGTGAAGAGATGTTACAGTAGTTGTGAAACTCCAGCTTTATTTACAGCATTGTAGGCTAAATTTAATTTTCCTTGTTTTTTGTTTGTGTGTTTATATTTCTGTATATTACAGTTTTTCTCCATTGTTTTGGCTCATTTCTTCAAACAGAAATTACATTCTCAAAACAACATGGACAAATCTCCAAACCACTTGGCAATTGTTCACAACTGAATTGAATTTCTCATTCATTTCATCAAATTTCAAATGTCTCAGTACATGTCTCAATGTCTCAGTACAGCTTTCAAATGATTAAGTACAAGTAGCCGACATTTAGCACAATTTCCAAGTGAATAGATCTTGTTGATCTAAACTGATTGTCAATTCTCAGTCTAATGGTTGTTCTCTCCAAAACTTGTCAGCGTCATTTCATTGTTTAAGTCATCACATGCACAATAGTCTGTTCAATTGTCAAAATTATTCAGGAACATAATACCATGAATACCATATATGAATCGCTTGGAAGATATGATAAAATGATTACAGCAATTGACAGTCAGGTGCAACTACAACTTGACTAACGAAGGAGGAGTTGGAGTTGGTCTCAGATGACCAATCAAACAGTATGTTACAGTAATTACCTGACAGGTGCTGTCCATGATTGTGAATGCTGCCAAACATGTATATATAGAGCTTGACAATGCAGGACCAGTACAATCTCTGAACATGGAGGCACCTGGCCAAGTAAATGAACAAGGGCAACTGCCTGCTCGAGGAAGAGGAAGAAGAAGAGGAGGAGGAGTAAGGGTGCGTGGTGGTGGAATAGGGGGAAGAGGCCGAGGAGCACGAAGACACCATGCTGTCCCTGATGAAATTTGGGCTACAATTATAGACCATGTCAACAACCATGGCCTCACAATGGTGGAGGCAGGTCGCCGAGTGCAGCCTAATGTGCCTCGCTCTACAGTCCCCTCTATCATCCAAACCTTTTCGCAGGGTAAACAGGTATGTAGTCAGTCAATGATGGAATTATATAATGTATAGGACAGGACACTGTGCATAGAGCAACAAATATGTTTATTTACTTTATTTACAGTAGTATTCCAGTCACTGTGCAGTGATGCATTAGAATTGTGGTAAAGTTACTGTAAGTAAAACAACAATACAATTACATTGGTAACTCATTCTGTACGGTATACATAAGGTATAAATTACAAATGGAGCGTTGTCTTTTGAATTCTATGTCTAGGATTGGACGACAATCTGGCTCGGGTGGCCGAGGAAAACTTCTCAATGAACAACAAGAACAAGAGATCTGTAACATGGTGTTTGCAAATAATGCCATCCCATTGAGACAGATCCGCACTGCAATCCTACAAGACAATGCCATATTACAAAATGTCAAATCTATATATCTCCACAATAGCCGCATATTGAAGAAGCATCAAATGACAATGAAGCAAATTTACAGGGTACCCTTTGAGAGGAACTCTTACAGAGTGAAAGAACTGCGGTACCAGTATGTACATGTAAGTCAGTCACTGGTTGTCCATCAAGATAGCCTTTTTACAATTATCGTAAGCAGTGGTTCCCAAAATGTATTGGTTTCAGTACCCACTTTACCTGATTTCTGAATCCAGGTAATCCAGGTATGAAAGTATTACAGTAGTGCCTCCCATGGAAATCTATCTAATACTGTGGGTTTTACTGTAACATTTCAGTAAGTCTACTCGTTAATAATTTTTCCCCTCCCCTTTCTGTCAAATACCCCCTGTAGTACCTCTGCATAGGGTACATGTACCCCAGGTTTGGAACCAATGGAATACTGGCCAGTACAAGTGAACTTGTGTAGAACATTTCTATGTAACTGTCTGTAACTGCAGTGTATGACTCTTCTGTATGACTGATTTGATGTTTTATTTTTTTACTCTATTGTAGAGAATGATGGCATTGGAAGGAAACGAGACCTCTCACATACTCGTGTATGTGGATGAGGCTGGCTTCAACCTGGCCAAGGGCCGAAGACGTGGCCATAATTTTATTGGCCACCGGACCACGGTGGATGTCCCAGGCCAGCGAGGGGGCAATATAACTATGTGTGCTGCCATTTCTGAGAATGGTGGGGCCACTCACATCCCCAGTTTTGGCCCATACAATACACAGAAGCTCCTCGTTTTCTTGGACCGCCTTCATTTGGATTCGATCCCTGAAAATGAGAGAGGACTTATAGGGCCTCACCTACCACAATATATAATTGTATGGGACAATGTGAATTTCCATCGTGGCCCGCTTATCAGGGCCTGGTTCACTGCTCACCCAAGGATGGATATGGTGTTCCTACCACCTTACTCTCCTTTCCTCAATCCTATTGAAGAGTTTTTCTCCGCTTGGAGGTGGAGAGTGTATGAGCATCGGGCTCAAGATCAGAGGTCCCTGCTCCATGCAATGGACGCTGTCTGTGAGGATATTACAGGAGATCAGTGTAGGTGATGGTTGCGACATGCACGCCGTTTCTTCCCTCGTTGCATCGCAAGGGAGGATATACGATGCGATGTTGACGAGAATCTGTGTCCAGACAGACAGCAGCGTGTGGATGGGCAGGAGGGCGAGGACGGTGGCCAGTAGTTGTGAAACTCAAGCTTTATTTACAGCATTTTAGGCTAAATGTAATTTTCCTTGTTTTTGGTTTGTGTTTATATTGCCAATTTGCCATATATTATGCTGTATACATTTTCATTTTACTCTGATGTATGGAAGTTACTTTGTGTGTGAATGATAATGGTTACAATACTGTAAAGTAATTTTTCCTTGGCAGTATGAGTGCAATGTGTGATGTCAAACCTTGAAGGCTACTCTTACCCTAAAATCTTTTCTTTTTTTTCAGTTTTATACACAATTGTATTCAGTTAGGTAGACCAAAACTGTACAGTAACCATTGTCAATGAAGGACTGGGCTAAGACTCAAAGGTGGACATGAGGGATATTTCAATGGTCCTCTGCCATAGAGACAAAACATCTTAACATTTTGACTTGCAGTGCTTACACAATGCCAAAGGGATGAAGCATTTTGGGGGCACTGACTGTTTGAATGAGAAAGAAATTTATTTTTGACACATGAGTGAACTGTTTTGGGAAAGATATGAGCTTTTGAAGGTGAACCATGGTGTTGTGCCGAACCATCCAGGTTATTTTGGCAAAAGCACCAAGAGAGTTGGGAATGTCTGGTCTGTTTCAAGAAATGAGCCAAAGCAATTGAGAAGAATCTTTGCCATTTTGGGTGCACTGACTCTTTATATGGGAAAGGAATATGGTTTTGAAGCATGAGTGATCAGTTTTGGGAGAGATATGAGCTTTTGCACGTGAGTTATAGTGTTGTGCTGAACTGTAAGACTGTTTAGCCAAATGATCTTAGAGTTTTGAGAATGTAATTTCTGTTTCAAGAAATGAGCCAAAACAATGGAGAAAAACTGTATGCTGTATACATTTTCTTTTTACTCTGATGTATGGAAGTAAAGTAATTTTTCCTTGGCAGTATGAGTGCAATGTGTGATGTCAAACCTTGAAGGCTACTCTTACCCTAAAATCTTTTCTTTTTTTTCAGTTTTATACACAATTGTATTCAGTTAGCTAGACCAAAACTGTACAGTAACCATTGTCAATGAAGGACTGGGCTAAGACTGAAAGGTGGACATGAGGGATATTTCAATGGTCCTCTGCCATAGAGACAAAACATCTAAACATTTTGACTTGCAGTGCTTACACAATGCCAAAGGAATGAAGCATTTTGGGGCCACTGACTATTTGAATGAGAAAGAAATTTATTTTTGACACATGAATGAACTGTTTTGGGAAAGATATGAGCTTTTGAATGTGAACCATGGTGTTGTGCCGAACCATCCAGGTTATTTTGGCAAAAGCACCAAGAGAGTTGAGAATGTCTGGTCTGTTTCAAGAAATGAGCCAAAGCAATTGAGAAGAATCTTTGCCATTTTGGGTGCACTGACTCTTTATATGGGAAAGGAATATGGTTTTGAAGCATGAGTGAACAGTTTTGGGAGAGATATGAGCTTTTGCACGTGAGTTATAGTGTTGTGCTGAACTGTAAGACTGTTTAGCCAAATGATCTTCGAGTTTTGAGAATGTAATTTCTGTTTCAAGAAATGAGCCAAACCAATAGAGAAAAACTGTAATTTATTATATATGTCTATCTATATATCCCTCTATAATATTATTATTTCAGGTACTTACATAGCGCTGTCAATTTACGCAGTGCTTTACATATACATTGTACATCTAGATATTGTGTATCTCTCTATCCATGCCTCTTTATCTATCCCTCTATATTCCAACTATCCCTCTATATCTCATCTATCCCTCTATATTCCATCTATCCCTCTATATCTCATCTATCTATCTATCTATCTATCTATCTATCTATCTATCTATCTATGTATGTCCCTCTATAATATACAGCATCTCACAAAAGTGAGTACACCCCACACATTTTTGTAAATATTTTCTTCTATCTTTTCATGTGACAACACTGAAGAAATGACACTTGTCTACAATGTAAAGTAGTGAGTGTACAGCTTGTATAACAGTGCAAGTTTGCTGTCCCCTCAAAATAACTCAACACACAGCCATTAATGTCTGAACCGCTGGCAACAAAAGTGAGTACACCCCTAAGTGAAAATGTCCAAATTGGGCCCAATTAGCCATTTTCCCTCCCCGGTGTCATGTGACTTGTTAGTTTTACAAGGTCTCAGGTGTGAATGGGGAGCAGGTGTGTTAAATTTAGTGTTATCGCTCTCACTCTCTTATACTGGTCACTGGAAGTTCAACATGGCACCTCATGGCAAAGAATTCTCGGAGGATCTGAAAAAAAGAATTGTTGCTCTACAAGAGATGGCCTAGGCTATAAGAAGATTGCCAAGACCCTGAAACTGAGCTGCAGCATGGTGGACAAGACCATACAGCGGTTTAACAAGACAGGTTCCACTCAGAACAGGCCTCGCCATGGTCGACCAAGAACTTTAGTGCACTTGCTCAGTGTCATATGCTCAGACAGTGCTCAGACCATACGCCGCACACTGCATCACATTGGTCTGCATGGCTGTCGCCCCAGAAGGAAGCTTCTTCTAAAGACGATGCACAAGAAAGCCCGCAAAGAGTTTTCTGAAGACAAGCAGACTAAGGACATGGATTGCTAGAACCCGACATCACATGACATCAGAAGGGGCGGGGTCACCCTGTTACATCACCGGGTGGCCCCGCCCTTGGCTATGTAATAGCTGTCACTGCGAAAAGATGGCAGTAGGTGGGACGCCTCCCATGGAGGCGGAGTTTTTTCGTTTTTTTCTCTGGACCACCGGCGCTGTGATTGATGATGGATTTACATCGCGGGGCACTTTTTTATTTTTTTTAAATGATTTGTCAAAAACTGTCTGCTGTAGTTTTTACCTTTTTGACACTTTTTTGGTGAATGATTAGAGGTCAATGTACCCCTACCCATTCACATAGGGGGGCGGGATCTGGTGGCCCCCTTGTTAAAGGGGGCTTCCAGATTCCGATAAGCCTCCCACCCGCAGACCCCCACAACCACCGGGCAAGGGTTGTGGGGATGAGGCCCTTGTCCCCATCAACATGGGGACAAGGTTCTTTGGGGGTGACCCAAAAGCACCCTCCCTATGTTAAGGGCATGTGGCCTGGTATGGTTCAAGAGGGGGGGGCTCTTTTGTCCCCCCCACTTTTCCTGCGGCCTGCCAGGTTGCATGCTCGGATAAGGGTCTGGTATGGATTTTGGGGGGACACCACAGCTTTTTTTTTAATTTGGTGTGGGGTTCCCCATAACCACTTCAGCCCCGGACCAATTGGCAGCCAAAGGACCAGAGGTCTTTTTTCAATTTCGCACTGCACTGCTTTAACTGGTAATTGCGCGGTCATGCAATGTTGTAACCAAACGAAATTTGCGTCCTTTTCTTCCCACAAATAGAGCTTTCTTTTTATGGTATTTGATTGCCTCTGTGATTTTATTTTTTGCGATATAAACGGAAAAAGACCGCAAATTTTGAAAAAAAATGATATTTTCTACTTTTTGTTATAAGAAAAATCTAATAAACTCAATTTTAGTCAAACATTTGGGCCAAAAAGTATTCAGCCACATGTCTTTAGTAAAAAAAAATGCCAATAAGCGTATATTTATTGGTTTGCGCAAAAGTTATAGCGTCTACAAACTAGAGTACATTTTCTGGAATTTACACCGCTTTTAATTTATGACTGCCTATCTCATTTCTTGAGGTGCTAAAATGGCAGGGAAGTACAAAACCCCCCAAATGACCCCATTTTGGAAAGTAGACACCCCAAGCTATTTGCTGAGAGGCATGTTGAGCCCATTGAATATATTTTTTTTTTTAGTCCCAAGTGATTGAATAAAGTTGTCACTAAATGATATATTGCTCACACATGCCATGGTTATATGTGGAGATGCACCCCAAAATACATTTTGCTGCTTCTCCTGAGTATGGGGATACCACATGTGTGGGACTTTTTGGGAGCCTAGCCGCGCACGGGGCCCCGAAACCCAAGCACCACCTTCAGGATTTCTAAGGGTGCAAATTTTTGATTTCACTCCTCACTACCTATCACAGTTTCGAAGGCCATAAAATGCCAAAATAGCACAAACCCCCCCAAATGACCCCATTTTGGAAAGTAGCCACCCCAAGCTATTTGCTGAGAGGCATGTTGAGTACATGGAATATTTTGCCACAAGTTGCGGGAATATTACAAACTTTTTTTTTTTTTTGCCCAAAGTTGTCACTAAATGATATATTGCCCACACATGCCATGGGCATATGTGGAATTACACCCCAAAACACATTCTGCTGCTTCTCCTGAGTACGGGGATACCACATGTGTGGGACTTTTTGGGAGCCTATCCGCATACGGGCCCCCGAAAACCAAGCACCGCCTTCAGGATTTCTAAGGGCATAAATTTTTGATTTCACTCCTCACTACCTATCACTAACTATCACAGTTTTGAAGGCCATAAAATGCCAAGATGGCACAACCCCCCCCCCCCCAAATGATCCCATTTTGGAAAGTAGACACCCCAAGCTATTTTCTGAGAGGCATGTTGAGCCCATTGAATATTTTTTTTTTTAGTCCCAAGTGATTGAATAAAGACAAAAAAAAAATGTATTCAAAAGTTGTCACTAAATGATATATTACTCACACATGCCGTGGTTACATGTGGAATTGCACCCCAAAATACATTTTGCAGCCTCTCCTGAGTATGGGGATACCACATGTGTGGGACTTTTTGGGAGCCTAGCCGCGTACGGGGCCCCGAAAACCAAGCACCGCCTTCCTCACTACCTATCACAGATTCGAAGGCCATAAAATGCCAAAATAGCACAAAACCCCCCCAAATGACCCCATTTTGGAAAGTAGACACCCCAAGCTATTTGTTAAGAGGCATGGTGAGTATTTTACAGCTCTCATGTGTTTTTGAAAATGAAGAAATTAAAGAAAAAAAAAAAAAATTTTCTTTTTTCAATTTTCAAAACTTTGTGACAAAAAGCGAGATCTGCAAAATACTCACCATATCTCTCAGCAAATAGCTTGGGGTGTCTACTTTTCAAAATGGGTTCATTTGGGGGTGGTTTGTGCCATCTGGGCATTCCATGGCCTCCGAAACTGTGATTGGCAGTGAGGAGTGAAATAAAAAAATTACACCCTTAAAAAGCCTGAAGGCGGTGCTTGGTTTTTGGGGTCCCGTACGCGGCTAGGCTCCCAAAAAGTCCCACGTACTCAGGAGAAGCAACAGAATGCATTTTGGGGTGTATTTCCACATATGCCCATGACATGTTTGAGCAATATATCATTTAGTGACAACTTTTTTTTTTTTCATTATTCAATCTCTTGGGACAAAAAAAAAAAAAAATTTAATGGGCTCAAGATTGCTCTCAGCAAATAGCTTGGGGTGTCTACTTTCCAAAATGGGGTCATTTGGGGAGGTTTGAACTGTCCTGGTATTTTATGCACAACATTTAGAAGCTTATGTCACACATCACCCACTCTTCTAACCACTTGAAGACAAAGCCCTTTCTGACACTTTTTGTTTACATGAAAACATATATTTTTTTTTGCAAGAAAATTACGTTGAACCCCCAAACACTATATATATTGTTAAAGCAAAGGCCCTACAGATTAAAATGGTGGGTGTTGCATTTTTTTTTCCACACAGTATTTGCGCAGCGATTTTTCAAACGCATTTTTGGTGGAAAAAATACACTTTTTTTTATTTTAATGCACTAAAACACACTATATTGCCCAAATGTTTGATGAAATAAAAATATGATCTTAGGCCGAGTACATGGATACCAAACACGACATGCTTTAAAATTGCGCACAAACACGCAGTGGCGACAAACTACATACATTTTTAAAAGCCTTTAAAAGCCTTTACAGGTTACCACATTAGATTCACGGAGGAGGTCTACTGCTAAAATTACTGCCCTCGATCTGACCTTCGCGGTGATACCTCACATGCATGGTGCAATTGCTGTTTACATATGACGCCAGACCAACGCTTGTGTTCGCCTTTGCGCAAGAGAAGGGGGACAGGGGTGCTTTTTTTTTTTTTTTTTTTATTTCGCTTTTTTATTTTATTTTTAAACTGTTCCTTCCATTTTTTTTGTTATCATTTTTATTGTTATCGCAGGGAATGTAAATATCCCCTATGATAGCAATAGGCAGTGACAGGTACTCTTTTTTTGAAAAAAATGGGGTCTATTAGACCCTAGATCTTTCCTCTGCCCTCAAAGAATCTGACCACACCAAGATCAGTGTGATAAAATGCTTTCCCAATTTCCCAATGGCGCGGTTTATATCCGGGAGGGGGGACATTCCCTCCCACTGCTTGTAAAAGCAGTCTAGAGGATAATTACCCGG
Source organism: Lithobates sylvaticus (assembly GCA_028564925.1). Lineage (NCBI taxonomy): Eukaryota > Metazoa > Chordata > Amphibia > Anura > Ranidae > Lithobates > Lithobates sylvaticus. The sequence goes on along the minus strand of CM053035.1, from coordinate 29,074,873 downwards.
TAGAATTGCTTTTAAATGAAAGCCGATGACTGGCTGAAAAGAATGATACCAAGATGATACCTAAACCTGCAGGCATCATTCTGGTATAACCATTCAAAGTCCAGCAACATACTGGACATATATTGTAATCTTTTTTTTTCATGCAGCCTCTTGGCTGAACGAAAAAAAAGAGATTGATTGGTGGGTATGCCCACCATTAGAATACCTCCCTTCATCCACCCACTTCTAATGATGGGCATGCATGCACCATTTATATATGCCGAAGCATGGGGGCATCCTCCCGCAAAAAAGTTATGCCACGTACACATGGTCGGACTTTTCCACGGGCAAGTCTCCGTCGGAATTTCGACCGTATGTACGTGGCATTAGGAGCAAATCGCTCCTCCGCCCCTGCTGCCCCCATGCTTCGGCATATATGCTCTTTTTTTTAACTGTGGTGGTGAAATCACCTCCTACAGCGTTGGAGTCGCGGCTTTATGTATCGTGGGAGCAAACGCTGTTGCTGTCAAGATAAATAAATCCGCGCTGCAACTGACTGGCGCACCTGCTAAGCAAATAATGGTTAACATTAAAACAAAGTAACATTACAGTATAACAGTAAGACCTTACCATACCATACCTGCAAAGCAAATACCAAAAAAAAACATAGTAAAAAATAAAACATTTTGTTAACGCAACCGGTGCCTAAAATATATATATGCCGAAGCATGGGGGCATCCTCCCGCAAAAAAGTTATGCCACGTACACATGGTCGGACTTTTCCACGGGCAAGCCTCCGTCGGAATTTCGACCGTATGTACGTGGCATTAGGAGCAAAATCGCTCCTCCGCCCCTGCTGCCCCCATGCTTCGGCACATATGCTCTTTTTTTTAACTGTGGTTGTGAAATCACCTCCTACAGCGTTGGAGTCGCGGCTTTATGTATCGTGGGAGCAAGCGCTGTTGCTGTCAAGATAAATAAATCCGCGCTGCAACTGAATGGCGCACCTGAAAACAAAAAAATGGTTAACAATAAAACACAGTAAACAAAATTACATACCTGAAAAGCAAGCATGATAAAACATAATAAAACATTGCAGAATAGAATAGAGTAAAAAAGAGCAACAATAGAGAGAGAATAGAGAGAGAGAGAACAATAAAACGACAACTATTTTTGGTTTTTTTATTTTATATTTTTTTGTTTTTTTTTTTTACTTTTTTTTTATTTATTTTTTTTACACTTTTTTTTTTAAACTATAACTATAATTTTAACTGTAACGGTCAGGTCTCAAAATGCGATGGCATTCTTGAGACCCTGTAACTATAATTTTAACTAACGGTCGGGTCTCAAAATGCGATGGCATTCTTGAGACCCTGTGAAAGTGTATCCTAGCCTGTGAAATGCTGTACCCTACGCTAATACCTCACTAGTGAGTGGTAGCGTTCAAAACATTCACCAATGCAGAGACCAGGATTGTCAGGACAGCGTGGACAATAATAACGGCTGTCACGCCTTGATCCGCGCTTGCAACAGACAGGACATCTTTTTTGGGGGGCTCGATTGGTAGGGGTACTCGGGAGGACATAAGAATTAAGCCTCTCATGCAGCCGGCTAACTGCATTTGGTTGGGAATGGTGAGGTGCAGAACCGTCTGGAAACAGAAGGTCTGTGAGAACCTCTTCCTGGAATTCAAGGAAGGGTAAAGTCCCGCCTGAAGCTCCGTATAGCACATGAGCATTCAGAAAAGCCAATTGGAACAAATAAATAGACACTTTTTTGTACCAGCGTCTAGCCTTACGGGCAACTAGGTACGGCGCCAACAACTGGTCGTTGAGGTCCACCCCTCCCATATTTTGGTTATACTCGTGGACACAGAGGGGTTTCGTCACCACACCAGCCGCCGTATGAATTTGGACTGTCGTGTCTGCATGAAGGGAGGTAAGAACGAAAACATTCTTATTATCCCTCCACTTCACAGCGAGCAAATTATTACACTTGAAGCAGGCTCTCTCCCCCAGCCTAAGAGGGGAATCTACAAGCCGCTGGGGAAAGCCCCGGCGATTAGGTCGCACGGTGCCACATGCTCCAATCTGATGATCAAGCAAGTGACTAAACAGTGGCACGCTCGTGTAATAATTGTCCACATACAAGTGGTACCCCTTTCCGAATAAGGGTGACACCAAGTTCCACACTATCTTGCCAGCGCTCCCTATGTAATCTGGACAGTTCTCCGGCTCTACGTAACTATCTTTTCCCTCATAAACCGAAAAGCTCCACTTATAGCCTGTTGCCCTGTCACAGAGCTTGTAGAGCTTGACCCCGTATCCCGGCACGCTTGCTGGGAAGGTACTGTTTGAAAGACAAGCGGACAGAAAACTTAATCAGGGACTCGTCAACGCAGACAACTTGATTGGGAGTAAACAAGGCTGCAAAACGTTGGTTGAAGTGGTTTATGAGGGGCCGAATTTTGTAGAGCCGATCAAATTCAGGGTCTCCACGAGGACGACAGAGTTCATTGTCACTGAAGTGCATGAACCGCAAGATCTGTTCATATCGTGCCCTGGACATGGAGCGAGAGAACACGGGCATATGGTGGACTGCAAGGGTAGACCAATAAGTCCTCAGAGTCGGGAATTTATGCATGCCCATGTTGAGGGAAAGGCCCAGAAAGGACTTAAATTCGGAAACCGTAATTGGTTTCCAATCTCTGGCAAGGGAAGGCACTTGGGGATTAGCGGCAATGTATTGACCAGCGTATATATTACTTTGGTCCACAATAGATCTATAGAGATCTTCCGTGAAAAACAGCGATAAAAAATCGGATGGCTTAAAATCAGCTGTTTCCACCTGAATACCGGGTTGGCCAGTGAATGGGGGAAGTACGGGTTCTGCAGAAGTGGTGGGCACCCAATCAGGATTGGCGAATTCTGCAGGAAGGACACTATGTGATCGACGGGCCTACCTTTGTCTTCTTCTTGGTGGCAGCGGGACACTACTTGTGCTTGCCACCTCGCCAGCTTGAACTGCACTTATGGGACTCGCCACGTCACCACGTGATACTGCAGTGCTGGTTTGACTACGTCCAGGGTGTACTAGGCCGCTGGTGCTTGCCAGTTCACCAGAAGGAATAGCGGCGCTAGTACTTCTCTGCTCCATACGAGAGACCTGCGGTTCCTGCACCTCAACAACAGCAGAAGATCGGGATCGGGTACGCCTGACCCTAGCAGGGACCTCACCTCTGTCGCCAGAGCTATCTGTCATGGAGCCGCTGTCGTCTACTGGATCGTATTCTGAGCCTGATTGTGACAGAAGAGTGACCTCCTCTTCACTATCTGACATACTCAGAAACAAGTAGGCCTGTTCACTAGTGTACTTGCGATTTGCCATTTTGGGCTCTAAATTTAGTAGTACACTAGTGAGATTCACAGGTAAAAAAGCTCCTAGGCTGCTGGCGACTGAATCAAAACGCTACCAAAAAAACTGTTAGCGATCGCAGGGATCAGGCCTGACTCTGCGAATGCTGCAGTTATGTGTGCTTAGTGTTTTGTAAGTGACAGTGATCGATCGATACTGCACTTGGGTGGGCTGGGCTGGGCTGGGCGGAGGGGGAAAACGCAGGTGCTAGCAGGTATCTGGGCTGATCCCGCTAACAATGCGTTTTTTGGAACCCTAAACTGCTGGGACGCTAGTATAGATCTGATCAGATCAGATATTGATCTGTTCAGATACTATACCACTAAGGGAGGTGTATGCTTTGCGCGTGGGTGTTTGCAGTACTGGCACTAACCTGGGGCGACGCAGACCTTATTTGACCCTAAAACCTAATTGATATCACCCGCCGGGCGATCAGGGGGTTAAACCGTTATTGGGTAATAAATGGCGGGTGCCCTGACAGTATAAAAAACAAACTAACTAACCAGCGTCACCCGTAACAGTTATACAGTGATCACTGGTGAAAGGGTTAACTAGGGGCAATCAGGGGGTTAAAACCTTTATTAGGTAATATATGGGGGTACCTGAAGCTATATAAAAACCTGACGGAGAACCTAAATAACGAAATAACTAACTGGCTAACCAGCGTCACCAGTGACACTTATACGGTGATCACTGGTGAAAGAGTTAACTCTAGGGGCAATCAAGGGGTTTAAAACCTTTATTTAGGTTGTAATATGGGGGTACCTGTCCTATAAACCTATTTATAAACCTATATAAACCTGGCGGTTACCTAAAAAATAAACTGGCTACCTAGCGGCACCAGTGACACTAATGCAACGATCAGAAAAACGATCGCTTAGTGACACTGGCAAAAGGGGGTGAAAGGGTTACCTGGGGTGCAATCAAGGGGTTAAACCTTTATTAGGGGGGGTAGGGGGGCTACCTTGGACCTAAAGGGGCCTAAAACTAACTGCCCTGACAGTTATTGCAGTCACAACTGACACTAAATGCAGTGATCAGTAAATAAATGATCACTGCAATCAGTGACACTGTGACTGGGGGGGGCAGGGGGTGATCTGGGGGGTGATCAAGGGGTGACAGGGGGGTGGAATATGTGCCTATGTGTGCCTGGTGTCAATGTAGTGTTGGTGCACTAACCTGATGTCTTCACAGCTCGGCGTCCCGGTCAGAAAGACCGTCACGAGGAGCGTGACATCACTTCCCGTTGCCTGTGTTTACAATTACACAGGCAACGGAGCATCTGATTCGCCAGGAGCGATCGCGAGGGGGTGGTCAAAAACCACTGGCCGTCCCCTCTTCCCGGATCGCTCCTGAAGCGATCCCGACCGTCCCCGCCGGCGGAGGGGGGTCCGATTGGACCCCCCAACCGCCTGAAGAATGGCACGTACAGGTACGTGGTTTTGCCTGTCCGTGCCATTCTGTTGACGTATATGTACATGGGGCGGTCGGGAAGTGGTTAAGGTAGTCACCAATTTTCAGAAAGCATTTATTAAGGCACCAGTGAAATGACTGTGGTGCCAACCCGGGTGGAAACTCTGGATTACAGAAGACAGGAGCTAAAGGTGTGTGTGGGGATGATAAGGATACCCTATGACGTACTCTATCCCAGACTGCCAGTGAATGCGATAAAGAAGGGCATAGTATAGTGGGGCATAATCAGCTGGGGAGCCACATCAATGCTCCTATGGCCAAGGGGTGTCAGGAGAGTGCCTCCAGAGAGACCCAAAGAGGTGCAGGGCCTGTAGCAGTAGTTTGGGCAAGTTGGGAAATTTGGGCGGCTTGAAAGCAGTTTAGTAAATTAGGAAACCCAAGACCCCCTTTAATTTTGGTGCATATAGGATCTGTTTGTTCATGCAAGGTCTTTTATTGCCCCAAATGAAGTGGAGAATCTCGGCTTGTAAACACTGTAGATCTCCGTTCATTTAGAACGTAACTGCAGGTAGACGGGACTAGCGAAGGCAGTGAATGCCGCCGCGCTAGCCCCGTCACCTGGCATGGATTTAAAGGGAATCCCCACGCCGAAAAAACGGCGTGGGGGTCCCCCCAAATCCATCTCAGACTCTTATCCGAGCACGCAGCACGGCAGGCCAGGAAAGGGGTGGGGACGAGCAAGCACCCCCCCTCCTGAGCCCTACCAGGCCGCGTGCCCTCAACATGGGGGGTGCCTTAGGGAAAGGAGGGCCGTGCGGCCCCCCCACCCCAAAGCACCTTGTCCCCATGTTGATGAGGACAAGGGCCTCTTCCCGACAACCCTGGCCGTTGGTTGTCGGGGTCTGCGGGCGGGGGCTTATTGGAACCCGGGAGCCCCCTTTAATAAGGGGGCCCCCAGATCCCGGCCCCCCACCCTATGTGAATGAGTATGGGGTACGATGTACCCCTACCCATTCACCTAAGGTGTAAAAGTGTAAATAAAAAAAACACACATTTTTTAAAATATTTTATTGCACTGCTCCGGGGGTCTTCTTCCGTCTTGGGGGGTCTTCTCGCCGGACTCCTCCGCTCATTTACCTAGCTCTTTTACCGAGCAGAGGAGCCCAGCTACCTTCTTCGTCGTCGTCGCTGTCGTCTGGGGGTCTCGATCCGCCTTCGGGGGTCTTCCGGGATCTCTTCTGTTCTTGCCGCTGTCGTCGTTTTCTGCGCCCCGCCGCCGCCTTCTTCTTCTTCTTCTTCTCCTTCCGATGTTGACTCGTCGCTCTCTCTGGCCGGAATGCCAGAGCCGCGCTGTGCTGGGACTTATATAGGGACAAGGGGACAGGGTCACATGCTCATGTCACATGGTGACCCGCCCCCATATGATGTCACAGTCCCAGCATCCTCCAGGACTGTGACATCACAAGGGGGCGGGGTCACCATGTGACATGAGCATGTGACCCTGTCCCCTTGTCCCTATATAAGTCCCAGCACAGCGCGGCTCTGGCATTCCGGCCAGAGACAGCGACGAGTCAACATCGGAAGAAGAAGAAGAAGAGGAAGAAGTCGGCGGCGGCGCAAAAAACGACGACAGCGGCAAGAACAGAAGAGACCCCGGAAGACCCTGGAAGACCCCCGAAGGCGGATCGAGACCCCCAGACGACGGCGATGACAACGAAGAAGGTAGCTGGGCTCCTCTGCTCGGTAAAAGAGCTAGGTAAATGAGTGGAGGAGTCCGGCGAGAAGACCCCCCAAGACGGAAGAAGACCCCCGGAGCAGTGCAATAAAATATTTTTAAAAAATTGTGTGTTTTTTTTATTTACACTTTTACACCTTAGGTGAATGGGTAGGGGTACATCGTACCCCATACTCATGCACATAGGGTGGGGGGCTGGGATCTGGGGGCCCCCTTATTAAAGGGGGCTCCCGGATTCCGATAAGCCCCCGCCCGCAGACCCCGACAACCAACGGCCAGGGTTTTTAGGGAAGAGGCCCTTGTCCTCATCAACATGGGAACAAGGTGCTTTGGGGTGGGGGGGGGCTGCACGGCCCCCCTTTCCCTAGGGCACCCCCAGTGGCGTAACTAGAACCTTCAGGCCCCGGTGCAAGAAACCATGGAGGGCCCCCCTGACCTCCAGCCAGAGCCCTTCCCACTGATCACGGGGGCAGCAGGACCTGGATAGGAGGGGGAACAAATCCCCTCCATTTTCCTCCGGCCTTCCACTTAATGCCTATCAGAGGGAGAGGACGAGAAGCAGACTTTTAGTGGCTGCTGGAGAAAAATTGAGGGGATTTGTTCCTCCCCCCATCTAGGTGTTCAGGGGCAACATGTGCGCTATTGCAATTGTGACCCCTGTACTTACGCCCCTGGGATGAGTGGCAGAGATGGTGGTGGGGGATGGGATTAGTGGCAGCAGTGGTGGTTGGGGAGAGATACGATCAGTGGCATTGTGGTGGGGGATGGGATGAGTGGCAGTGGTGAGGGAGAGATGGGATGAGTGGCAGTGGTGAGGGAGAGATGGGATGAGTGGCAGTATTGAGGGAAAGATGGGATGAGTGGCAGCGGTGGGGGGGATGGGATCAGGGGTGGTTGGGGGGGGATGGGATCAGTAGTGGCGGCGGGGGGGATGGGATGAGTGGCAAGGGTTGGGGGGGTGGGATCAGTGGTGGGGGGATTGAATGGGATGAGTGGCAGAGGTGGTGGGGGGGAATGGGATCAGTGGCAAGGGTGATGGTTGGAGGGGGATGGGATGGGATGAGTGGCAGCAGTGGGGGACATTGGGTGAAATGAGTGGCAGCGGTGGTGGGAGTATGGGATCCATGGCGAGGGTGGTGGTTGGGGGTGGGATGGGATGAGTGGTGGGAGGGGAATGGTATCAGTGGCAAGGATGGTGGTTGTGGGATGAGATCAGTGGCAGCAGTGGTTATGGTGGTGTGGGGGGTATCTGTGGTGGTGGTGTGGGGGAAGGGGGATATCAGTGGCAGTAGTGATGGTAGTTTGGGGGGTATCAGTGGTGGTGTGGGGGGGAGGGGGGTATCAGTGGCAGTAGTGGTGGTGGTGTGGGGGGGTATCGGTGGTGGTGGTGTGGGGGGAGGGGGGTATCAGTCGCAGCAGTGGTGGTGGTGGTGTGGGGGGTATCAGTGGCGGTGTGGGGGGAGGGGGTATCAGTGGCAGTAGTGCTGGTGGGGTGAGGGGTATCAGTGGTGGTGGAGGTGTGGGGGAGGGGGATATCAGTGGCAGTAGTGCTGGTGGGGTGGGGGGGTATCAGTGGTGGTGGAGGTGTGGGGGAGGGGGGATATTAGTGGCAGTAGTGGTGGTGGTGTGGGGGGGTATCAGTGGCAGTAGTGGTGTGGGGGGGTATCAGTGGTGGTGGTGTGGGGGGAGGGGAGTATCAGTGGCAGCAGTGGTGGTGGTGTGGGGGGTATCAGTGGCAGTAGTGGTGGTGTGGTGGTGTGGGGGAGGGGGGTATCAGTGGCAGCAGTGGTGATGGTGTGGGTGGTATCAGTGGCAGTAGTGGTGGTGGTGGTGTGGGGGGTATCAGTGGTGGTGGTGTGGGGGTGGTGGTGTGGGGGGTATCAGTGGCAGTAGTGGTGGTGTGGTGGTGTGGGGGGAGGGGGGTATGAGTGGCAGCAGTGGTGATGGTGTGGGGGGTATCAGTGGCAGCAGTGGTGATGGTGTGGGGGGTATCAGTGTCAATAGTGGTGGTGGTGGTGTGGGGGAACGGGGGTATCAGTGGTGGTGGTGTGGGGGGTATCAGTGGCAGTAGTGGTGGTGGTGGTGTGGGGGGAGGGGGGTATCAGTGGCAGTAGTGGTGGTGGTGTGGTGGGTATCAGTGGCAGTGTTTATATTGAGGAATGGGTACCACTCACATGCAGATCACTTGGTTCCCTCTCTTTGCTTGGGCGAGCAGAGAGGATGGGCGGGGCCTGTGAGTGAAGGCGGAGCCGGAGAAGATGGGCGGAGCGGGCAGGGACTGTGCCTGTGAGTGCAGGCAGTGACAGAGTAGATGGCCGGGGACTGTGAATGAAGGCGGAGCGGGCGGGGAAAGAGAAGATGGGCGGGGACTTTGCGGGCGGAGAGGATGGGTGGAGAGGGCGGGGACTGTGCCCGTGAGTGCGGGAGCAGAGGATGGGCGGGGACTGTGCAGCGTGCCCGTGAAAGCGGGCGGGGAGGATGGGCGGCCAGCCGGAGATGATGGGCGGAGCGTACCGGGATGGCCGGAGCGTACTGTGAATTACTATCTTTTGGGCGCGGCGGGTGGCGGCCGCGGGCCCCCATACAGTGGCGGAACTGAAGGGCCCAGTCGCAAATGCGACTGGTGCGACCCTGATAATTCCGCCACTGGGCACCCCCCATGTTGAGGGCACGCGGCCTTGTAGGGCTCAGGAGGGGGGGGGCGCTCGCTCGTCCCCACCCCTTTCCTGGCCTGCCGGGCTGCGTGCTCGGATAAGGGTCTGAGATGGATTTGGGGGGGACCCCCACGCCGTTTTTTCGGCATGGGGATTCCCTTTAAATCCATGCCAGGTGACGGGGCTAGCGCGGCGGCATTCACTGCCTTTGCTAGCTCCGTCTACCTGAAGTCACGTGCTAAATGAACGGACTTTCCGATGATCGGCAAGTCCGTTCATTTCCAAAAGTCCGGTGGACTAGCATACTAACGGCGGGATTGTCCACCAGACTGCCAAGTCCAGCGGATAATTTTAAAACAAAACTTAAAACCTAGTCCGCCGGACTTTTGGCGCCAAAATGTCCGCCGGCGCCCACACACGGGGGGATTGTCTGGCGGACTCGAGTCCAGCGGACAATCCCGCGGGAAAGTCCGTTCGTGTGTACGCGGCAGTAGGCTCCTCAGAAATTCCCTGACAGATGAAGAAGCGGCTTCCCGGGACTGTCCATATAGGTCATCATAAAAATTATGGAATTCTTGAAGAATCTTTTGAGGATTTTGGGAAATTTGGCCTCCTGAAAATCTTATTTTGGGTAATGCCGAATGAGTATATCTAGGAGTGAGCTTTTGTGCCAACAGAGATCCTGGGCGATCACACCAAGTAAAGAACCTATGATTGGACCAGCATTGCTTCTCAGCTCTTGTGGTGAGACAAATGTTGAGTTCCAAACGAGCTTGTTCGAGTCTAGTTAATAAGTCGGGGGATGGTGAATCTTTATGTTGGGATGCTAGAGCTTCATATTCCTTAGTTTTGGCATCAATCAACTCGTTTTGTGCTTTTTTGAGCCTAGAAGACAGTTGAATAAGGAACCCTCTAACTGATGCTTTATGTGAAGCCCAATTGATTGCAGGTGTAGTGTCTTCTGCCTTATTAATTTCGAAATAAGTTTTCAGATGGGTAGAAACATCAAGGCTGTAAGTTTCATTACTAAGGAGGGATTCATTTAGGCGCCAGTGTGATTTGGCTATTTTAGCTGTAAGGTCCGAGAACTGTAGTATTATAGGGTCATGGTCTGACCATGGGGTAGAGATTATTATGGCTGAGTGTAATTTGGGTAAAAGTCCAGAGAGGAGAAAAATATGATCAATGCGAGAATAGTGATTATGAGCTCTTGAGAAATGTGAGTATACCCTAGAGATGGGGTTAGCCTCCCTCCAGGCATCTACAAGGTCATAGTGATTTATTAACTGAGCAAATTACGACTTTGTTTAGAAGGGGGTGAATTAATGAATGCAAAACCTTTTTAAATCAATGTAACCATGTTGTATATATATATGACTAAAGTAAATGACTATTTGTATTGTTAATAATAACTTTCAATAAAAATGTATTGTTAAAAAAAAAATCCCCCATTATGATGACACTTGCATCCTTGCTGCTAATCCAAATTGTGATAGGAGGTCCACCTACGCCTCCTCCCTCAGGTTGGGGGGCCTATAGCATACTCCCAGTATTATTTTCCCCTTAGCTTCATGCCTTTGGAGCTCTACCCATAAGGATTCCACCTCCTCCCTAGCTCCCTTAGTAATGTCCTCTCTCACATTCATATGTATTTAGGAGGTTTTCCTTCATAATACTGTAATACTTGTGTGTGTTTGGTTTGCATTTTTTCATTGCATTTTATGGTTGGTTTCAATATTTTGCAGAGGGTGACACCATTATTGTTATATTGCACTTTTTGTGCACACTGCTGTTTTTTTTAGGGGTTTTGCTATACATTCAGGCTTTATATCTCTATAGTATTCGTAGAGGTTGACAACATTATTGCACATATCACATACTGTACACTGGTCTGCAGCGTATTTAAACCCTAGGGGGAGGGGGGTATTTATGATTTTAAAATATATTTTTGGTCTCACTGGGCAGTTTTTGTGTTGTATTTTTTACACATTGTATTCACACATGCAACAAATAGAGTGAAAGCCGAAAATACCCGCCCTTATGGCTCACCCCTCCGCGCTATATTGATATGTATCTCTTCAATATGGATAAAATAAATAAATATATAAATATATAGATGTCAATGTGTAAATATATAAATATACAAATAAATTAAAATAAATGTAGTCCACTACTTCTGGTGATAGCAGCTGCTTAAAATTGTGAAAACATGTAAATACGGCAATATTATAAAAGCAGTCCTTTGAGCACAGTCTCTATATTATTGCAGCAGCGCTTTTGTCCTTATTGTCGCCCAGGACCAATTGGTAAAGAAAAAAAAAAACAATCGGTTGAATCAATATGATCTGATAAAGACGTCCCCACGCAGTGGTCCCTTATATGAAATAGTGACAGCTTCCACTGTATATTTCCAACAGATCTTTCACCACGTGCAGAATAAACTCCCCTATGGGGATGCACTCACCAGACCAACGATAAAAAAAAAGCCTTTGAAATAAGATCACTATGCATCGGCGTTCCTCCACACTCTATCTCCTTTGCAGTAACAATAGCCGGATCATACACCAATTTTCCTCATAAAAACAAAGGGGTTGCAATAGTGTAATACTGTTTCAAAAATAGCCTTTATTAAAGTAAAAAACCTTCCCCCCCTAGTACAATCTGCGTACCATAAATCAATTAACTTTAAGCATTTAAATGTGTATCAGGCACAGTGGCATACACATTTAAATGCTTAAAGTTAATTGATTTATGGTACGCAGATTGTACTAGGGGGGGAAGGTTTTTACTTTAATAAAGGCTATTTTTGAAACAGTATTACACTATTGCAACCCCTTTGTTTTTATGATGGTTTGGCGTAGCATCGTATTGCATTTATTTTTGTCAATTAATTTGATGTGGGGACATATGTGTATGCTGGCAGCCACTCATTAGATATCACACTAGAGAGGTCTGCGCGGTGGTTGTTTAGTTACAGTGCCTTGAAATAGTATTCATTCCCCTTGAAATGGTCCACATTTTGTCATGTTACAACCAAAAATGTAAATGTATTTTATTGGGATTTTATGTGATAGACCAACACAAAGTGGCACATCATTGTGAAGTGGAAGGGAAATGATAAATGGTTTCTAAAATACTTTGTCAGTACCTTGTAGAATCGCCTTTCTCTGCAATTACAGCTGCAAGTCTTTTTGGGGATGTTTCTACCAGCTTTGCACATCTAGAGAGTGACATTTTTGCTTTGCTAAATAGCTCAAGCTCTGTCAGATTGGATGGAGAGAGTCTGTGAACAGCAATTTTCAAGTCTTGCCACAGATTCTCAATTGGATTTAGGTCTGAACTTTGACTGGGCCATTCTAACACATGAATATGCTTTGATCTAAACCATGTCATTGTAGCTCTGGCTGTATGTTTAGGGTCTTTGTCCTGCTGGAAGGTGAACCTTCGCCCCAGTCTCAAGTCTTTTGCAGGTTTTCTTCTAAGATTGCCCTGTATTTGGCTCCATCCATCTTCCCATCAACTCTGACCAGCTTCCCTGTCCCTGCCGTGTGGTGTTTTAGGGGGATGTGCAGTGTTATGCCCTGTACACACGATAGGATTTTCCGACAACAAATGTTGGATGTGAGCTTGTTGTCGGAAAGTCCGACCGTGTGTATGCTCCATAGAACATTTGTTGTCGGAATTTCCGCAAACAAATTTTTGAGAGCAGGTTCTCAAATTTTCTGAAAACAAAACTTGTCGGAAATTCCAATCGTGTGTATATAAGTCCGGTGCACAAAAGTCCACGCATGCTCGGAATCAAGCAGAGAGAAAAAACGGCCACAGCTAAACATACATATAGGACAACACAGCGCGCTAATGACATCTATTGTTATTTGTGCTGAAGGGAGCCACTTTCTGGACAGCTGAGCGGCATGTTGGTTTGACGCTGGGAGGCCGTGTGGCGCTGTGGCACACGCTGTGTTTTCCTATATGTAAGTTTAGCTGTGGCCGTTTTTTTTTCTCTCCGGTTGCGGTCAGGTGTTTTCCTTATGTCAGGTGATTCTATTACATCACTCGAGCGGGCGGGCCTGATGCTTTGATTGGATTACCACAATGAGGCTTGGCTCTCATGTGGTTGTTAATGCATTGTAATCCAAGCCTAGCTCTCAGAGCGAGGCTTGGTTACTGTTTGGCGGCGATGTGCAGTCACAGCACTAGCCGCCGATAGGATTTAATAAGAGAGGCTGCCAGGCAGCCTTAATAAATATAATAAACAGGATGGATTTGCTGTGAGGGTCATTTAGCTGCAGCATTGTTGAGTTTTAGGCAGAACTATGACACTTCCAAAACGCGAGACCGGAAGTGATGTCATAGAGAGTACTTCTGGAGTCATCTACAGCAAAAGTCACCATTCCTTTTTAAGCGATGCTGTTTGGGGGGGTCCACACCCCAGATGAAGACTGTGTAAGTCGAAACATGTTGGGTGGACCCCTTTATAGACATCGCTATTGACTGGTATACGCTATAAACGATCGACTTAAATGTGAGTGTTCAAGTTTATCTTTATATTTTTAATAAATATTTTTAAACTGTATCATGCTATGCAAGCTATTTATTTGCATGGCGTATGATATATGAGCTCCCCATTCCCGTCTGGTAACTGGATATCCTGTGGCAACTACCGGCAAACAGATGGTTTGAAGTCCCCTCTTCTTGAGACGGAATATCTGATCTTCATTGGGTTCATTGTAACCAACAGGCCTGTTCAACTTGGGAGGCGTAAGCCCCGCCAGGTCATTGTGGTCTGGTAAGCCTCCTCCTTTTACTGCGGTGGTGGTGTCATTCTCCTGTCCTTCTAAAGCCCCATACACACGGTCGGACCGTGGACCAACTTTCCCTTGGACTTTTGTCCAAAGGGCGTTGGCCCTCAAGTTGGTACTGCATACACACGGTCGGACTTTTGAGACAACCAACACGAACGTAGTGACGTTTCAACGTACTGACGACACTTCAAAAGAGGACGTTCGAATACTCCAGCGCCACCTTTGGTCAACTTCTATATTGTTGTCTGATCTTTTGCATTGGTTCTGAGCATGCGTGTTTGTACTGTGGACAAAAGTCAGTTGGTACTGCATACACACGTTCGGACTTTGGTCCTTCGGACTTTTGTTGGCAGAAAGTTGGTCCGTTCGCACAGCCAACAAAAGTCCGATGCAACCTGGAAAAAGTTGGTCCGATGGAGCGTACACACGGTCGGATGTTGGTCCAAACCACCTAATTTGCATGTTGGTTGTCAAAAAGTCTGACCGTGTGTACGGGCCTTTAGTGTCATACCAGAGGCTGGATTTTCACCGTTTATCACTTTATATTTGAACTTTATGTCACATCGCACTCTTGGGAGAGTGTGAAGGATTTCATCACTTTAAAAAGACTGTTTTTGAATAAGTTTTTGTATGATTATATCCATTTGCCATTTATTTATATTAATTTTTCTCACTTTCTGCACGTATTGAGTTACATTTTTTAACACTCATATCTGTATTGGGTATACACATGTTTGATTATTGCAACCGAAGCTCTACACTTTTTTTTTGTTCCATCTGATACGCCTTGGAGGGTATACACCATTACAGGCTTCCATAGATCCTCTGTAACGGGGATCACGGGCTTCTGGTAAGAAGTAATTCTCTACACAGCGTTGGTGGATTTAGCACAATTTTTTCTACATCAACATTGGAGCTTTATTTTCTGATGAACTTTTACTTGTTTAATTTGCACAGGTGGATGTCACATAAATGTATTTAGTTACTCCTGAAATTTTTTTTTTATATTATTTTTTTTTTTATTTCGTTAAAAAATGCATTCGTCCGTATATCCGAAATAATTAAGGTTGAATCTGTCATTGAAGGCTTAGCGTGTCTGTCGAATGTTCTAATAAGATTCGACGGGGCAGCTAAACTGTACGACGCCGCACTCGTACATTTCCAGTTGAATGTTCCGTCTACAAGCTATAGTAGAATTCTAATGTTGTCTGACAATAGTAATAGTTATATTTATTAATTATTATTACTAGTCAACCAACATTAGAATTCTTTTATAGCGGATGGGCAGAGCATTTGACCATAAATGTCTGCTCGCGGCGACTGCTTTGTTTAATCTTCGCGTTGAATCTTTTCTCTCTATGTAGAATAATATTTTACTAATAGATTTAGGTTAGGCACATTCGACCTTTTTTGCTATTGTCTCTATAAATGTTGACTCTTTTCTCTCTATGTTGAATCTTTTCTATCTATGTAGAATAATCTTGGACTAATAGAGCTAAGGTTAGGCACATACGACCACAGGTTCGATGGACACAGATCGCTATTGTCAGCGTCATGTCCAATCTCCTATCTATAGCGAACTGTTGTCACAACGAAGATGAAAATAAAGCATTTGTTTATGTCGGATCTTTTTGTCTAATCAATATACACTTATTGGCATTTTTTTTGCCAAAACTATGTAGCAGAATACATATTTACCTAAATGTATGAATACATTTTATTTTTTTTTATTTTTTTTTTATTGGATGTGTTTCATGGCAAAAAGTGAAAAATATATATATATTTTTTTGCTAATATGTCAGTCTTTTTTTGTTTTTAGAGCAAAAAATAAATAAAAAACTATTAAATACCACCAAACGAAAGTTATATTTGTGGGAGAAAAAGTAAATACATTTCATTTATGGACAGGGATGTATGACTGCGCAATTGTCAGTTAACCGATTGCCGACCGGCTCACGCCGATATACGTCGAGAGAAGGGCACGTACAGGCAGACTAACGTACCTGTACGCTCCCCTTTAAGAAGTGGTTTGCGGGCACTCACCTCCGTGAGTGTGATCGTGGATCCCGCAGACTCGATGTCCACGGGGATACCTGTGATCGTCTCACGGAGAGGAAGAACGGGGGAAATGCTAATGTAAACAAGCATTTCCCCGTTCTGCCTAGTGACACTGACACTGATCACAGCTCCCTGTGATCGGGAGCTGTGATCAGTGTCATGTCACACATAGCCCCTCCCCCCACAGTTAGAATCACTCCCTAGGACACAATTAATACCCCTCCAGCGCAACCTAGTGGTTAACCCCTTCACTGCCAGTCACATTTACACAGTAATCAATGCATTTTTAATTGCACTGATCACTGTATAAATGTGGATGGTCCCAAAATCGTGCCTTAAGTGTCCGATCTGTCCGCCATAATGTTGCAGTCATGATAAAAAACGCTGATTACCGCCATTACTAGTAAAAAAAAAAATTATTAAAAAAAATGCAATAAAACTATCCTATATTTTGTAGATGCTATATTTTTGCGCAAACCAATCAATAAACGCTTATTGCGATTTTTTTTTACCAAACATATGTAGAAGAATATGTATCAGCCTAAACTGAGGAAAAGTTTTTTTATATATTTTTGGGGGATATTTATTATAGCAAAAAGTAAAAAATAATGTGTTTTTTTTTTTAAATTGTTGCTATTTTTTTGTTTATAGCGCAAAAAATAAAAACCACAGAGGTTATCAAATACCACGAAAAGAAAGCTCCATTTGTGGGGAAAAAGAGTATGTACACTTTGTTTAGGAGCCACGTCGCATGACCGCGCAATTGTCAGTTAAAGCGACGCAGTGCCGAATGGCAAAAAGTGCTCTGGTTTTTGGGCAGCCAAATGGTCCGGGGCTTAAGTGGTTAAGGTAATGCAGTGCCATATAGCAAAAAATGGCCAAGTCTGCTCTTGCCCCCAGACATTCCTGCACCATATAATGCAAATGCTGGCGATGGTTGCTTGAACCTATCAGCCCTTGGCACTGAGGACTGAAAAATTGTTTAAAGGCATCAGTCAGCCAGCCACCTTCTCCACCGCTCTTCCTCAGAGCTCATGAAGGGGGGTAAATCGTCTTCAGGTCAAGTGGTTAATCAGTTTAGTTTTTAGGATTAGATATGCTTTAAACAATTTAATGATTCAGTTTTATTGTTTATTTGAACTCATATATTGAGGTTTTCTGTAGTAGATCGAGACACCAGAGACAATTTGGTTGCAGAGTAAAGTATTGTTTTATTGAAGCTCATAGCTCAGGACAGAGTCCAGGTACAATATCTTGGCGGTTACAAGAAGTTGCATTTCTCTAGCAGTTGCAAACATATAGAAAAGATTTTCCTGCATGAAAGATCAAATCATCAAAGGCCTAAAAGTCTACCAGCAGTCAAATAAAAATGTATAACCTAACATTAGGAAGCATAAATAGGCACCTCTAGGTTCTTCACCTGGATTGGTGTGCTCTGGGCTTAGGGGCTCCTCCTGGAGTATCAAGGTGGAAGTTGGCACTACATGCATGCACACCGTGGAGCCGTATATCACTTTCCAATGTCAGTTGACAACGTTTCACACACTGCAGGTTTGCTTTAGGGCAGATTAGTAAAGAGTGGTGCAGGGGCGGCGCCGCATGCAGGGCTCATCCTAGGCTGCTCGGGGGTGCAGTGCTCCCGAGCGCCAGAGAGGTGGGGGCGCTGAAGCGCCAGAGTGCTCCCTTCCCTCCACCTCTTGTTCTTTTGCAGAGGCGGCTCGCTCCGCCGCTGTCTTTCTTTGTCAAGCTCCTCCCCGCTCCCTCCTCCTGTCAGAGAAGGAGAGCAGCCGGGATGAGATCGGAGGCGGAGCGGCTGTAGTGTGTGTGGAGCGTGACCAGCGGAGTGACGTCGCGGGGCGGTCCGTGCCTGTCACTATTCCTCCTCTGTCTCTCTCCTGCATGAAGCGCAGGAGTGCTCTCCACCCGGGCGGCGCGGCTGCACATTGTCCTCTTCTCTCCAGCTGCCGCCCGGGTGTTTTTATGTAACATAATGGAGGGGGGATCTGTCCTGGGGGGGGGGTCAGTACTATTGGAGGGGTGGTTTGTCCTGGGGAGGGTCAGTATTATTGGAGGGGGGTGGTTTGTCCTGGGGGGGGGTCAGTACTATTGGAGGGGGGTGGTTTGTCCTCGGGGAGGGGGGGTCAGTACTATTGGAGGGGGGTGGTTTGTCCTCGGGGGGGTCAGTACTATTGGAGGGGGGTGGTTTGTCCTGAGGAGGTCTGTACTATTGGAGGGGGGTGGTTTGTCCTGGGGGGGGGTCAGTACTATTGGAGGGGGGTGGTTTGTCCTCGGGGAGGGGGGGGTCAGTACTATTGGAGGGGGGGTGGTTTGTCCTCGGGGGGGGTCAGTACTATTGGAGGGGGGTGGTTTGTCCTGAGGAGGTCTGTACTATTGGAGGGGGGTGGTTTGTCCTCGGGGGGGGGGGTCAGTACTATTGGAGGGGGTGGTTTGTCCTGAGGGGTCTGTACTATTGGAGGGGGTGGTTTGTCCTGAGGAGGTCTGTACTATTGGAGGGGGTGGTTTGTCCTCGGGGGGGGGGTCAGTACTATTGGAGGGGGGTGGTTTGTCCTGAGGGGGTCTGTACTATTGGAGGGGGGTGGTTTGTCCTCGGGGGGGGGGGGGGTCAGTACTATTGGAGGGGGTGGTTTGTCCTCGGGGGGGGGGGGGGGGGGGGGGTCAGTACTATTGGAGGGGGGTGGTTTGTCCTGAGGGGGTCTGTACTATTGGAGGGGGGTGGTTTGTCCTCGGGGGGGGGGTCAGTACTATTGGAGGGGGGTGGTTTGTCCTCGGGGGGGGGGGGGGGGTCAGTACTATTGGAGGGGGGTGGTTTGTCCTGAGGGGGTCTGTACTATTGGAGGGGGGTGGTTTGTCCTCGGGGGGGGGGGGGGGGGTCAGTACTATTGGAGGGGGGTGGTTTGTCCTGAGGGGGTCTGTACTATTGGAGGGGGGGTTTTCCGGGGGAGGGGTCTGTACTAATGGAGGGAGAGAGAGAACCCCGCTGCCCTGCACCACCAGAGGGAAAGCCCACACAGCCTGGCGCCATCCCTGGCGGAGAATGGAACAGAGTCATTGCAGGAATACCGATCTGGGTGCTACCCAGCATAGTCACCACGGGAAATTCAGAGTGAGCCGACTCCTGATCAGAGGAACCGTTGCTGTATCGCTGGGTCAGGTGAGAGGGCCGATCGGCCATTATTTACTAACGTCCATAGAAACTGCAGTCTCTGACCATCTCCTGTACTATGTCTGCAGTCTCTGACAGTCTCTTGTATCATAATTACAGTCTCTGACCATCTCTTGTATCATGTCTGCAGTCTCTGATCAGCTCCTGTACTATGATTGCATAAAGGACAAGAATGGTGGGTGTGTGTGTGTGTGTGTGTGTGTGGGGGGGGGGGGCGGCATTGAAGGACCCGGCCTTGGGGCGGCAAAGGAAGTAAATCCGGGCCTGCCCAGCATACTGCTTCTGCCACCCCATCAAAGGTTTCTTCACAGTAAGAGCTGTGAAAATATGGTATAGACTCCCTCCAGAGTCGGTTCTTTATTTTTTCCCTAAATGTGGATAATATAACTGGGTACTGACATTTATGGGTAAAGTTGATCCAGGGAATATACGATTGCCTCTCGGGAGATCAGGAAGGATTTTTTTCCCCTGCTGGAGCAAATTGAGTTAGCTGGGGTTTTTAGCCTTCCTCTGGATCAACTGTGGGTATAGGATTGTGTATATGGGATTGTATGATATTATTTTTTATTTATTTATTTGTTTATTTTTATGGTTGAACTAGATGGACTTGTGTCTTTTTTCAACCTGACTATGTAACTTGGTTAGTCATTGCTCAACCTGTTGTGTTCTAAGAAATTGCCTAGTGCCCATGAGACTAGAAACCAACTGGTGGGCTACCCTCACTAACGTTAGGCTAAATAGAGGACTGGAACTGCTTCTTTAAAGTAATGGTAGCACCAGCCCTACTACCAATGCCTCCAACATGATGGTTATTGCTCGGCAATGCAAGTGTAACCCACAGGAGAGAGAAAGCAAGAAGGAGAAGAAGAGGTGGTGGCCTCCAGTATGCTGGGCAGAATCAATGAAAAAGCAAATAACTGAATTACTACACAGCTTTGTTAACTCTGCAATCCATCAAACTTTCCCCTTTAGGCGATGCTGGGGAGGGAGCAATTGTAGTTTTTAGATAAAACCGCAGATCCTGGCAATCCGGCATAGTCCAAAAAGCATGCACCCAGAGAGACACAGCCTTGAATTGCATAGTCCTTGGTAGCTTCCCCTGCAAGAAAGAAAAAAAAAAAAAAGACTTAAAAGAAGAAATGTTGTTAAAGGGGCACACATGATTTTATAAATTCTGTAATTCAGTCTACTGCTAAGGATGTTGTGTAGTAATGATCTGAGCTGCCCTGGGTTCTGTTCGATCAGGGTTCGGTTAACTTCAAAGAAACCCAACCCCATTGATATCAATGGGAGCCCAATCTGTCAAATTGAAAATGCCCATTTTCTGGGCTAATAAGCAAGAGGGTGTCAAAAAAATAGCCTGGAGGTGATGGGGAGCAGTGCCTTGGGGAATGTCTACCAATGCAAAAAAAAAGTAAAAAAAAAATATATTGGACCCGAAGCAGTGCTTTTTTTTATTGCTTAAAAAGGGGAGCTCCACCCAAAAGGGGATGCTCTGCTTGTTCGCACCCCCACTGCCACATTTGGCACGTTTTGGGGGGGAGCCGGTAGACATGCGCACTGACAAAAAATTAGTTAGTTTTCAATTTCGTTTCATTCGTTTTTTTTGCTTTTTTCGGAAATTCTAAAATTAGTACATTTTGTAAAAGTCAGAAATTCAAAAATTTGGAATTCGGAAATCTGAAAATTCGGATTTTCAAATTTTCGCATTTCCGAATTTCTAATTTTTAGATTTTCGAATTTCCACATTTTCGGATTTCTGAATTTCCACATTTTCGGATTACCAAATTTATAATTTCCACATTTTCTAATTTTCTAATTCCAAATTTCCGAATTTTCTGATTTTCGGAATTAGAAAATGTGAAAATTCATAAATCTGAAAAACAGAAACAAAATCTGTAAGATTAAAAATAATAGATAACTAATAATAACTAACTATTAAATTATAGGTATTGGAATTTCCTTTCAAACTTGTCTGTTTGTGAACGTAACAAATACAAATTTATCTGAAGTTTCGAATTATCTGAAATAACGAATGTAATCTAAACAAATGGAATGGAACAAATTAATAATAAATAATAATAATAATAATAATAAAAAGGTTTTATTATAATTATTATTGTTATTAATTAGGGCTGGGAAAATTAAAGATTAATTCCTCGATTAATCGTAAATTATTTTTATCGATCAAATTTTTTTTGAGCGATCAAAATTCTTTTGATTGGTACTCACCTCTCTGCCCGCTTCCGGGTCTTCACAGAGTTCTGTCGGAGATCCAGTATTCCCTAAGTGCCCCCGTCTGCTAACGAAGGGAAGGGGGGAGGAGTCCGGTGACGTTGAAGTTCTGATTGAATGTAACGCATATGGGGGAGGAGCTACTCATGACGTCCCCCGCTGCCCTACAGAACTAACACGATTGTCGGCTTTACATGCTGTGTTTTTATCATCTGTATGTGAGTAGTTTGTGTCTGAACACAAAAATTAAATCTTATACTTAAGCGGTGAGCACTTAGATCTTTTCTTTCTACCCATGACCTGGCGTCCTTGCTGAGATCTAAGGAGACGTGAGAGAAGTTTATGGTCCGTGTTAAACCTTTTAATACCCGCTTGCATGACCACCTGTTTGCACAAGGGTCCATGCCATAAGGTGAGAGTGATTAGTTAGACCGGAGGTGGAGGGATTGTCACGCTACTGTGGAAAAAAAATACTTACGTCAGTGCTACAGTTAGAATTTAAAACGTATTTGTGTGAACTGTGAAGTTAAGTCATGGATTGTGGAAACTAACTAGTGTTGGGTGATTGTATATAGTGTATACCACATTTACCACTGACTAATGCAGAGTTGCAATGCAAGGAGATCAGCTAAAAGTAGTTGGATCTGTATGTGCGTTATAATTAATCGAAATTAGTCGATTAATCGATTAAAAAAAATTGATTAATCGAACACGAAAATTTTAATCAGTAACAGCCCTATTATTTATTATTATTAGATCGTTACGTTCCATTCGTTCAGATACAGCATTTGTTATTTCAGATAATTCGTAACTTTGGATAAATTCGTTCTCGTTAGGTTCACTAACAGCCACATTTCAAAGGAAATTCCAATACCTATATTTCAATAGTTATTATTAGTTAGTTATTATTTCAGATTTTCGGGTTTTCGAATATTAATTCTTTTAAATTTTCAGATTTTCATCCTTATTTTCTGATTTTCAAATTTCCAAATTTTAGAATTTTCAAATTTTAGAATTTTCAAATTTCAGAATTTTGAATTTTTGGATTTCTGAAATTTCGAATTTCTCAATTTTCAAATTTCCAAAATTTTCAATTTTCAAATTTCCTAAATTTAAAATTTTAAAATTTCCTAAATTTTCATATTTTCAAATTTCCTAAATTTTCATATTTTCAAATTTCCTAAATTTAAAAATTTCCGAATTTCCAAAATTCCAAATTTTCAAAATTTTTGATTCTCGAATGTTGGAATTCAGAAATTCGGAAATTCGGAAATTTGAAAATTCAGAGATTTTGAATTAATAAATTTGTAAAATATTCTTAAAAAAACTAATTCGGAAATAAACGAATTGCACATTTCTAGAAGCGGGTACCTGGTTTTGACAGGTATCCGCTCTCACTTCTGGGTAAGATCGATGCACAGCTATCTATGAAATTTCTGGCCCTTACTCCTTCCCCCCGCTGCCTTCTGGGACACACAGAGGTCCCAGAAGATGGCGGGACGATTCAGAAAGTGTGATTCGCGCATGCGCAGTAGGAAACAAACAGACTGTGAAGCTTCACTAACAGTTTCCCTTAGTGAAGATGCCGGCACCTGAAGCCGTTTGAGGAATCAGCTAGGGCTGCCAACATTGCAGGATCCCCGAACAGGTAAGTATCCTTATATTAAAAGTCAGCAGCTACAGTATTTGTATTTTTTTTTTACAGACTGGAACTCCTTTTTAAAGTGAAACAATAAAAATGGCCAACTCTTTTAAAGTGGTTCTAAAGGCAGAATGTTTTTTAATTTAAGGGAATTAACCTTCTACAAGAAGCTCCCCCCCTCCAGCTCCCCCTAGATACTTACCTGAGCCTGAACTTGATCCAATCCAGTGGTGTGCACAAGAGGCTCTCTCAGCTCTCCCCCTACTTGCAGGCTCTGAGAAAGAAGGGGGAGCCATGGGCTCCTGCTGATGTCAATCACAATCAGTGGGGGGGGGGGGGTCAGGGCTCAGCAGTGAGCATGCATGAGTGCCCCCATAGGAAGCAGCTTGCTATGGGGCACTCATCGTGGGGTGGGAGCCAGGAACGCCAGTGAGAAGAGGAGGATCACAGCTACTCTGTGCAAAACCATTACACAGAGCAGATAAATATGACATTTGTTATTATTTTTATTTTTTTATTTTACATTTAGAATCCCTTTAAATAACCTGATATGTCTGAGGGGTGTCCTAATCCTGCCAGTGAAGTGGCACATCTCTGTGATTAGACATGTGCACAATAAAAAAAATTGTCTAGTTTTGTTTCGTTTCTGTTCTTTTCCGTTGATTCGTACTTTCGTAAGATTGATTTATTCGTACTTTCGTAACATTGTTTTCGTAGATTCGTAATCGGAGCATAATTCATAATTTTATGTAATGTGTATGCTATTATTACATTGTAAGAGACACGGAAAATTACGAATCGAAAAAAAAGTTACGAATGTACGAATTTTTTCATTCAATCCATTCGAAGCACGTTAAGCAGCGCCATTGTAAGAGACACGGAAAATTCCGAATCGCAAAAAAAAAAAAAAGTTACGGATGTACGAATTTTTTCGTTCAATCCATTCCAAGCATGTTAAAGCGGTGTTTCACCTGAAAAAAAAATTTTTTTTTAAAGTCAGCAGCTAAAAAAAAAGTCGCTGCTGACTTTTAATAAGTACACTTACCCTCCCAGGGCGCCCGCGATGTCGTTCGTGGAGGCCGAGATGTCCCTCGGCGATCCGGATCCAGCGCCGCCATCCTCAGTAAGGGAAACGTCTTCCCGTTTCCTACTGCGCATGCGCGAGTCGTCGCGCGGACTACTGCGCATGCGCAAGTCGGCGCGCGGCCTACTGCGCATGCGCGAGTCTTATTTGTGAATGGGGAACGCGGTGTGTTGTGGGACACAGTTCCCACAACACACCGCGCCCCATTCACTAGAAAACGGAAGGAGAGAAGATCACTGCGGCGCTGGAGAAGGCAGATTAGGACGATCTGCCTAGCAACAGCCATTTCTGGTAAGTAAGAAAAAAATTTTTTTCAAGTTTTTGTTTTCAGGGTGTCCCACCACTTTAAGCAGCGCCATTGTAAGAGACACGGAAAATTACGAATCGAAAAAAAAAAAGTTACGAATATACAAATTTTTTCGTTCAATCCGTTCGAAGCACGTTAAGCAGCGCCATTGTAAGGGACACGGAAAATTACCAATTCAACAAAAAAAAAAAGTTACGTATGTACGAATTTTTTCGTTCATTTTTATTTTCGTTGTTCCTGTTTTCGTTTTTCAGATTTTCTTCTTTTGTAGTTTCGTTGTCTCTAATTTGGTTATTTCGGATTTTCGTTGTTTTTCATATTCGTTCGATTCGATAATTCGTTATTCGTTAAAATCTTTAGCGAATCATTCGTTCATTCGTACGATAACGAATGAACAAATATAACAAATTTCAACGGAAAATGAATAAAAACGAAACGTATTGCACATGTCTATCTGTGATGTACTGAGAGTGCTGCAGCAGCACTGACATTCACTTGTAATAAATCTATCAATTACGATGCCCAATAACTGCCGACTCGTCGGGGAAAAAAAAAACCTGTCGACCTGGTGCAGGCGACCACAAGCTGTCATCAGCTATATAAGGAAAGGGGAGGGGGTAGTAGTGACGTTGTTGACTAAATGTGGCAATATTTGGTCAATGTTATGGGAGCATGCAGTGAACATGCTCTCAGCACAGAAATCTTGGCCACCCATGGACACATACACTATATTGTCAAAAGTATTGGGATACCTGCCTTTACATGCACGTGAACTTTAATGGCATCAAAGTCTTAGTCTGTAGGGTTCAGTATTGAGTTGGCCCACCCTTTGCGGCTATAACAATGTCAACTCTTCAGGGAAGGCTGTCCACAAGGTTTAGGATTGTGTCTATGGGAAATGTTTGACCATTCTTCCAGAAGCGTATTTGTGAGGTCAGGCACTGATGTTAGACGAGAAGGCCTGGCTGGCAGTCTCCGCTCTAATTCATCCTAAAGGTGTTCTATCGGGTGGAGGTCAGGTGCATAAAAGCAAGGCCCATAAAGAAATGGATGAGCGAGTTTGGGGTGGAGGAACTTGACTGGCCTGCACAGAGTCCTGACCTCAACCCGATAGAACACCTTTGGGCCTTCCCATCCAATTTCACTGCCTGACCTCACAAATGCGCTTCTGGAAGAATGGTCAAACATTCCCATAGACACACTCCTAAACCTTGTGGACAGCCTTCCCAGAAGAGTTGAAGCTGTTAATGCTGCAAAGGGAGGGCCAACTCAATATTGAACCCTACATACTAAGACTGGGATGTCATTAAAGTTTATGTGCATGTAAAAGCAGGTGTCACAATACTTTTGACAATATCGTGTATGTGCAGTATGTGGGCTTTAGAGCCCACCCCCTTTGCCACCACATATATGTGTTATGTGGGTGGAAAGCGGTTAAATTAATATTTTCTTTGTGCCTTCTAACACTTGAGTAGGTGTGTGTGTGTGCGGACATTAGCAGGCTTGCTTGGATTAAAGGGTGTCAACATTACCTGGGCGAGCTGCAAGGCCACTGTATTCTATGCAATTTACTAGATCGCCAAAACATTGTTTATCGGTTGGTGTGCACGTGTCGGAGTCCTCCTGAAAGCAGGTTGGGCATGTAACTTTGTTCGGAGTTGTGTTTTCAGCCGGCTCTTGACGATGTAGAAAATGTAATTAGAAGAAAGAAGGAGAACATAGTCAGTGACCAGCACCAGTAAGAAACCTCCATACAATTTCCATACAAATATCAGAATCTGTAGTTGCATTACAAGGAGAATCAGTTTTTTTGATGCACCTAAAGACACATTGGGGTTGATTTACTAAAGGGGTGGAACATTTTACCTACCAAAGTGGATTTTCCCATGTCTTTGTGAATAAGGTAAAACAGAGTGAAAATTCAATTTGCAAAGAATATCCAATTATGTGCATGGAAAATATACAAGATTTTAGTAATAACAACGGTATCATTAGCAGTAATCAGCATAGATTCATGAAGAATCGTTCTTGCTAAACCAATCTATTAACCTTCTATGAGGTGGAGAGTTGCCATCTAGATAAAGGAAGGCCCGTAGACGTGCTGTATCTGGATTTTGCAAAAGCATTTGACACAGTTCCCCATAAACGTTTACTGTACAAAGTAAGGTCAGTTGACATGGACCATAGGGTGAGTACATGGATTGAAAACTGGCTACAAGGGCGAGTTCAGAGGGTGGTGATAAATGGGGAGTACTCCAAGTGGTCAGGGGTGGGTAGTGGGGTCCCCCAGGGTTCTGTCCTGGGACCAATCCTGTTATAATTTGTTCATAAACTACCTGGAGGATGGGGGTAAACAGTTCAATCTCTGTATTTGCGGATGATACTAAGCTAAGCAGGTCAATAACTTCTCCGCAGGATGTGTAAACCTTGCAAATCTGAACAAATTAATGGGGTGGGCAACTACATGGCAAATGAGGTTTAATGTGGAAACATGTTAAATAATGCATTTGGGTGGCAAAAATATGGAAAAGGACCTGGGGGTCCTAGTAGATGATATCAGCAATGGCATGCAATGCCAAGCTTCTGCAAGCAAAGGGGGGGGGGGGGACCCCGGGGGGAATCAAGGATGGAAAAGGACCTGGGGGTCCTAGTAGATGATAGGCTCAGCAATGGCATGCAATGCCAAGCTTCTGCAAGCAAAGCAAACAGAATATTGGCATGCATTAAAAATGGGATTAACTCCAGAGCTAAAGCGATAATTCTCCTGCCCTACAAGACTCTGGTCCGGCCGCACCTGGAGCATGCTGTCCAGTTCTGGGCTCCAGTCCTCAGGAAGGATGTGCTTGAAATGGAGCAAAATTAAATTTTTTTGCAATGTTTTTCCAATATCACAATACACCGTTTATGAAAACGCAGAAAATGCTATTGGGGACAAAAAACACAACTAATAAAGGGTCTGGAGAAAAAAAAAAAGATATTAGTTATGAGGAAAGGTTACAATGGCTTCTAAGGGCACACTAGTGAAATGATCGTCGATTGGCTGCCCTGCAGCTGTTAAAAAGGCGCCAATACAGCGCCGAACACCGACCCGAACCCGAACTTACAGCCAATAGTTCGGGTTCGGGTCCGGGTCCCGAACACCCAAAAGTCCGGTACGGACCCGAACTTACAGTTCGGGTTCGCTCAACCCTAGTTACAAGCACTGAACTTATTCTCTCTGGAGAAGAGACACTTGAGAGGGGATGATTTCAATGTACAAATACTATACTGGTGACCAGGGTCGATCCTGCACGGGGTGCACGGGGTGCACGGGGTGCAGTGCACCCGGGCACTACAGAGGTGGGGGTGCTGGAGCACCAGAGTGCTCCCCTCCCTCCTCCTCCTCCTCTCTTTGTCCGTAGGTCGGCTCTCTCCGCCTGCCTGTCACTGCCGCCGCTGTGTTTTCTCCCCAAGCCCATCCCCTCTCCCTCCTCCTGTCATTGGAGGAGACAGAAATAGCTGGAGACTGGAGCTGCTGTCTCTGTGTGCAGAGAGACCAGCCGTGGTGGCACAGTGACGGTCCGTGGCCGAGCCCGACTTGTTCCAGTACTTCTCCTGTGTTTAACTCCCGCCTGCTGCCCACCAGCACAAGCCTCACACACGCTCTGTTCTCCACCCAGGCGGCATGGCTGCACACTGTCCTCTCCAGCTGCCGCCCGGGTGTTTTTAATTAGCCTAATGGTGGGGGGGGGTGGTTTTTCCTGGGGGTCTATACTAATGTGGGGGGGTGGTTTGTCCTGGGGGGTCTATACTAATGTGGGGGGGGGGTGTGGTTTGTCCTGAGGGGTCTATACTAATGTGGGGGGGTGGTTCCTCCTGAGGGGTCTATACTAATGTGGGGGGGGTTCGTCCTGGGGGGTCTATACTAATGTGGGGGGGTGGTTTGTCCTGGGGGGTCTATACTAATGTGGGGGGGTTGTTTGTCCTGGGGGGTCTATACTAATGTGGGTGGTGGGCTGGTTTGTCCTGGGGGGTCTATACTAATGTAGGGGGGTTGTCCTGGGGGGTCTATACTAATGTGGGGGGGTTTGTCCTGGGGCTACACTAATGTAGGGGGTGTTCATCTAGGGGGGGGTCTATACTAATGTGGAGGGGGTGGTTTGTCCCGGGGGGTCTATACTAATGTGGGAGGGTGGTTTGTCATGGGGGGTCTATACTAATGTGGGGGGGTGGTTTGTCCCGGGGGGTCTATACTAATGTGGGGGGGTTGGTTTGTCCTGGGGGGTCTATACTAATGTAGGGGGGTTTGTCCTGGGGGGGTCTATACTAATGTGGGGGGGTGGTTCGTCCTGGGGGTCTATACTAATGTGGGGGGGTTCGTCCTGGGGGGGTCTATACTAATGTGGGGGGGTGGTTCGTCCTGGAGGGGTCTATACTAATGTAGGGGGGGTTTGTCCTGGGGGGTCTATACTAATGTGGGGGGGGTGGTTTGTCCTGGGGGGGGGGGTCTATACTAATGGGGGTGGGGGGTTTGTCCTGGGGGGTTTATACTAATGTGGGGGGGTTCGTCCTGGGGGTCTATACTAATGTGGGGGATGGTTCGTCCTGGGGGGTCTATACTAATGTGGGGGGGGTTCGTCCTGGGGGTCTATACTAATGTGGGTGGCGGGGGGGTTTGTCCTGGGGGGTCTATACTAATGTGGGGGGGGTTTGTCCTGGGGGGGTCTATACTAATGTGGGGGGGGGGGGGGGGGTTTGTCCTGTGGGGCTATACTAATGTGGGGGGGTGGTTTGTCCTGGGGGGTCTATACTAATGTGGGGGGGTTGTCCTGGGGGTCTATACTAATGTAGGGGGTGATTTGTCCTGGGGGTCTATACTAATGGAGGGGGGTGTGTCCTGGGGGGGTCTATACTAATGTGGGGGGGTTGTCCTGGGGGTCTATACTAATGGGGTGGGTGGTTTGTCCTGGGGGTCTATACTAATGTGGGGGGGGTTTGTCCTGGGGGGTCTATACTAATGGAGGGGGTGATTTGTCCTGGGGGTCTGTACTAATGGAGGGGGTGGTTTGTCCTGGGGGGGTCTGTACTAATGGAGGGGGGTGGTTTGTCTTGGGGGGTCTGTACTAATGGAGGGGGGTCTGTACTAATGGAGGGGGGTGGTTTGTCCTGGAGGGGTCTGTACTAATGGAGGGGGGGTAGTTTGTCCTAGGGGGTCTGTATTAATGGAGGGGGTTGGTTTGTCCTGGGGGGTCTGTACTAATGTAGTGGGGGTGGTTTGTCCTTGGGGGTCTATACTAATGGAGGGGGGGTGATTTGTCCTGGGGGTCTGTGCTAATGGAGGGGGGTGGTTTGTCCTGGGGGGGTCTGTACTAATGGATGGGGGGTGGTTTGTCCTGGGAGGTCTGTACTAATGGAGGGGTGGTGGTTTGTCCTGGGAGGTCTGTACTAATGGAGGGGGGGTGGTGGTTTGTGGGGGGGGTTTGTAATGTAGGGGGGGTGGTTTGTCCTGGGGGGGTTTATACTAATGGTGGGTGATTTGTCCTGGGGGGTCTAAACTAATGGAAGGGGGTGGTTTGTCCTGGGGGGTCTGTACTAATGGAGGGGGATGGTTTATTCTGCGGGGTCTGTACTAATGTATGGGGGGTTGTTTGTTCTGGGGGGTCTGTACTAATGGAGGGGGGTGGTTTGTTCTGGGGGGTTTGTACTAATGGAGGGGGGCTGTTCTGTACTAATGAAGGGGGGTGGTTTGTCCTGAGGGGGGTCTATACTGATAAAGGGGGGTGTTTTGTCCTGGGGTCTATACTAATGGGGGGGGGGTTCTGTACTGAGGGAGGTGTTTATACTTAGTGGGGGGTCTGCACTGATGGAGGGGGGTCTATACTTAATGGAATGGGGTCTGTACTGAGGGACAATAGTTGGTGGAGTGGGTGATACCATGTTTTACTGCACCGTGACACCAACCCTAGTGACGCCACTGCAGCCGCAGGCTCTTATTTCCCCTCTCTTCCTCGTGCGCTGCTGTACTAATGAGCGGCGCACTATGTTTCTTCCCCCTCCTTCATATCGGCCAGGGAAGAAAAAAACAAAGGAGCAAAGAAGAGGATTGTGGGACATGTGGTCCCAAGGACTGGCAGCCCCACTGTAACACGGAAACTGCAGCCCACACAGCATGCTCAGCTGAATGGAAGAGAGAGAGAGCCAGGAGCCTTGGAAAGTACTGGGTGTACTTTCAGGGAAGGGCACCCAGGACTCCAGAGGGAGAGGACAGTGCTGAGAGAACACCGTCAGAGAGAGAGAAAGCCACACAGCCTGGCGCCATCCCTGGTGAAGAAAGGAATGGAGTTGTTGCTGTATCGCTGGGTCAGGTGATAGGGCCGATCTCTTGTAACATGTCTGCAGTTTCTGACCATCTCTTGTATGTCTGCAGTCTCTGACCATCTCTAGTAGCATGTCTACAGTCTCTGACCATCTCTAGTATCATGTCTGCAGTCTCTGACCATCTCCAGTACTATGATTGCAGTCTCTGACCATCTCTAGTATCATGTCTACAGTCTCTGACCATCTCCTGTACTATGTCTGGGGGCTCTTTCTAACAGACTCTCTAACAGAAGCCCCCTCTGTGTGCATCAGAGAGACTCCCCTCCAGGTCTCATTAGTGTACGCTCTTCCTGTATTTTCTTTATTGGTAAAAGATCATGGGAGGATCCCAGGGTAACGAAGACTTCTTACGGGAACATCTCTGTGTTTAAGTCGTTGTCATAGAAACATTTGTAAAGGGGAGGGGTTAGTTAGATGACCACACCCACGTGGGGGCGCCAGAAATATTTCTGCACCCAGGTGTCTGACATAAAATCACACACATAGGTTCAGTTGGACTAGATGGACTTTTTTTTCAACCTCGACTACTATGTAACTATGTAACACCACCCCTCAAACTCGCCCACTGAGTTCAATGGGGCCGGATCGCAACCACCGGCCTAAAACATGGCGCACAATTATGGCACAGTCCCGCAATGTAAAATTGCCATGCAAATGAGGTGAAACAAATGTAAAAAAAGAGAGACAAATAATTCCACAGTAGAGCATTAAATTAATCTACAAATCTCCAAAATATTAACATTGTGAAATGATCTACATAAAACACCCATACATAATGAAAAGAGTGTCTATATGACATATCCAAAAAATATATATAATATATACTCCAACATATGCAAATCAATATGATAATAAAGTCCAACTTAAAGTGATGCAAAGATAGTGAAACAAAATCTCGTTGATCCACTAAAATTCTTCACCAAGTGATGGGTGCCAATTCCACCCCTAAATAAAACTCACCAGATGCTGTTGCCACTCTGGTGTTTGGCAAATATCACCTTATTACATGTTATTGAAGAGCCGCTTATACACGCCAATCTCCATCCATATTATAAAAGACACTCTCAATATGTGGGGATAGAAATTTAGACAGAGCCTCCAATAGTGTAAAAACACCTTAAGGTCATCAAGTTCTTAAAATCAATGCACTTACATCATAAAAGATTCAAAATCGCTTTGTTAAAATTCCAAACATGTCAGGTGACTCAGTGTTGCGATCTCCTCATAGCTTCCTTCATACACATGGAGTCACCCTCTCAGCGTTGCCGTGTAGCCACGTTCCAACGCGTTTCGTCACTTCGGACTTCATCACAGGGGGTTTTTACATTCACATTTGTTTCACCTCATTTGTATGTTTATTGAATATTAAGTGTTAGCACAAACAGGGATTTTTCATTACAATAACAATGGCAATAAAAAAAAAATAAAAAAATAAAAAAAAAGATGTCAGGAGGGGGCAGTATCACCCCCTGAACACCCTGCTGCTGCTGCTAGACCACCCTCTGGAAAGCGATCCACCACTGACCTCTTTTCAGAGGGTGGTAAGCATTACCTTCTGTCTGAAAGTGTCCAAAGTAAACTTTCTCTTTGAAGGGTGTCTATTGAATTTGCCGCCAAAGTCACCAAAAGTAGTGTAGGAACTACTTTTGGGACGGTGCCGTTGCCGGCAATAGATGGCAATTTGACATGTCAAAACGTCCCGATGTGAAAGTGGGCTTAAAGTGACATAAAACCCTCAGTTTTTTAACCAAGTCCCTTCTAGAGCATTTTTTATTTTTAAATCTGCATTTTTGGCTATAAAATCGGTTGGTGAAATTCATCATGTCAGGATATTTGATCGAAAGCCTATTTTCAGAAAAAATAAAATACAATTAAATACATTTTAGAACAGATAAGCAAAATATAACAACCCTTTTTCTTTTTTTTATTTATTAAGGTGTTGCACTTTTTATATTTTTCAAGCTATAACACTCTTAAATCATTGTGAATAACGATTTGTGTGTTTTCTTATATATATATGATTGTATTTGGAGATTATTGAATACATTTTATGAATTTTAGTGCAAACAAATACAGTATAATACTCACATTTTAAACAGATACCAAACATGTTGAATCTTAAAATTGTTTGCATCCCTGGTATCAAGAAAAATGACGGTACTCAAAAAGCTCTATAAACACCTCCTTGATTGTGCTCCGGGGTCGGGGCGAAACGCGCCAGTGCGTGACTTGGACGAAGCCAGGCTGAATCATTTATATTACATATTATGTGATTACAGTACATTTATGGACTTTGAATTTCATCACGAATAACATTTTGTGTGTTTTATTATACATGATTGTGTTTAGAAATTATTACTATTCCCTATATTCACGGTTACGTTGAATCATTCTGTATTATGGCAACAGAGATGTAGTGAATATTGCAGCCTGAGCTCTATTTTTTTACCTATGCCTGGGGGGACCACCTAATAAACTTTCTGACTGCGCTATAGCTGAATGTCGGCTCCAGTGCGGCCGGCTAGTTCTGGGAGGCCATCATATTACTGCTGATCACAGATTGAGGTAAAGAGCCAATCTTTACCATGTGATCAGCTGTGTCCAATCATGGCTGATCACAGATGTAAACAGAATCCGATTATCGGCACTCCATTCCCCACAATGACAGCATGAGAAGAACAGGAAAAAAAGCCAATAACCGTCTTATGTAAAAAGGACATGTATACCCTGATTATCATTGTCCTGATTATCAGTGCAGTCCCCAACAGTGCCCACCAGTGCTGCCAATCAGTGCCCATTAGTGCCTCCTCATCAGTGTCGCATATCAGTGCCCACCAATGCTGCCAATTCGTGCCCATTAGTGCCTGCTCATCAGTGTCACCTATCAGTGCCCACCAGTGCCCATCAGTGCAGCCTCATCAGTGCCCACCAGTGCCACCTCATCATTGCCCATCAGTGCAGCCCATCAGTGCCCAACAATGCCTATTTGTGCAGCCTATCAGTGCCCTTCAGTGCAGTCTCATCAGTGCCTATCAGTGCAGCCTCATCAGCGCACATCTGTGTAGCCTCTTAGTGTCCATCAATGTCCATCAGTGCCCATCAGTGCAGCCTATCAGTGCCCATCAGTGCTGCCTTTCAGTGCAGCTTCATTAGTGCCCATCAGTGCCTACTCATCAGTGCCACATCATCAGTGCCCATCAGTGTAGCCTATCAGTGCCCATCAGTGCCCACCAGTGCTGCCTCATCAGTGCTCACAAGTGTAGCCTTATCAGCGCACATCAGAGAAGGAGAAATATTACCTTTTGCTAAATTTTATAACAAACTATGAAACTGTTTTTTTTTTTTTACCAAGATTGTTCGGTCTTCATTTATTTAGCAAACAATAAAAAAAAACAGTAGTGATTAAATACCACCAGAAGAAAGCACTATTTGTTTGAAAAAAATGATAAAAACATTGTTTGGGTACAGTGTAGCATGAGCGCGCAATTGTCATTCAAAGTGTGACAGCGCTGAAAGCTGACAATTGGCCTGGCCAGGAAGGGGGTAAGTGCTCAGTAGGCAAATGGTTAAAAAAACAAAAACTGTGCCCAGAGTACTCAGACTTGGAGAGGACGAGGTAGCACTCTAATGCCGCATACACACGGTCGGAATTTCCAACAGTCCGATGGGAGCTTTTCATTGGATTTTCCGACCGTGTGTATGCCCATCGGTCTTTTTCTGTCAGAATTTCTGACAGACTTCGGAATGAGAACCTGTTCTTATTTTTTCAGACGGAATTTTTTTTTCCGATCGTGTGTATGCAATTCCGACACGCAAAATTCCGACGCATGCTCGGAAACAATTTGACGCATGCTCAGAATCATTAAACTTCCCTTTTATAGTGACGTTGAACGTGTTGTACGCCGTGGTGTTATTGACCAACGGAATTTGGTGTGATCGTGTGTAGGCAAGACAGTTTGAGTGAAATTCCATCGGAATTCCGACGGGAAAACCATCAGAGCTTTTTCCGACGAGAATTCCGACCGTGTGTACGCGGCTTTAGTCAACCAAACTTTACTTCTGAGACCAAATGGAGCTTGCTGATTGGAAAACAGAGCACAGAAGCATCTTCATTAGCAGGCTCCTTCACTATCCAATCACAGTGTTCATCAAGCTGTACTGTTTTCCACTGCAGCAGAGAAAAATAAATGATCAGGACCTGGCCACAGTATCTGGCAGAGGTGCCTGGATTGGAAAACTGATGAAAAGAATGACATCTCTCTCAGGCAGGTAAGAATATATGTAAACTGTACACCAAACTGTTTGCTTTCACTCATGCTTAAAAAAGTCATACTTACTTTGGATTGGGTCTGTATTACAACCGTCTATTATATCGCAGCATTTTGTGAATACGGAAAGGACAAATCTATCAGGAGCATTTAATGCTAAATAACGTTCACAATAAGGACTGTATTTTTCAGGGAAGCATCCTTTTTTGAGTGTAGTTATTGCAAGGGGGCGGGGTCCCATGTGACATGAACATGTGACCCTGGCCCATGTCCCTATATAAGTCCGAGCTCAGAGCGGCACAGGCATTCCGGGCAGAGAGAGCGTCGGGTCAACATCGGAAGAAGAAGAAAGAAGAACAAGAAGAACAAGAAGGACAAGAAGAAGGGCGAAGAAGGTAGCCGGAACACCTCCCCTCGTGAAAGAGCTAGGTAAAAGAGCAGAAGAGTAGGAATGTCGACTGACGGCGGCGACGACGAAGAAGGTAGCCGGACTTCCCCGCTCGGTAAATACAGTCGGCGAGAAGACCCCCAAGACGGAAGAAGACCCCGGAGCATTAGGTCATTTTACAGGAATGGGTAACAGACCCCATATTCATTCAATAGGGTGGGGGGCCGGTATCATGGGGGCCCCCTTATAAAGGGGGTTCCCAGAGATGCCATGCCCTTGTCCTCATCAACATGGGGACAAGGTGCTTTGGGGTGGGGGGGCCGCACGGCCACCCTTTCCCCAGGGCACCCCCCATGTTGAGGGCACGCGGCCTGGTACGGCTCAGGAGGGGGGGGGGCGCTCGTTCGTCCCCACCCCTTTCCTGGCCTGCCAGGCTGCGTGCTCGGATGAGGGTCTGACATGGATTTGGGGGGAACCCCCACGCCGTTTTTTCGGCGTGGGGATTATGGGTCTTACATTATGGGGCACATGCACATTATGGGGCAGATAGCACATCAGGGCACATTTAGCAGACACACATTATGGCACATTATGGGGCACATAGCACATCAGGGCACATTATGGGGACACAGCACATCTCCAGCACATCTGGGCACATTATGGGGCATGGGCACATTAGGGCATCAGGGTTCATTAGGGCATCAGGGCATATTGCAGTTGGCTTGCCACCGTCTTTGCAGCTCACGCTGCCCGCTCCCTAACAGTGACAACGTATGACAGATAGACGCTTCCTGCGCTACTCTGCATCTCATTCGGCTCTGGTCTCTGCAGGCAAATCCCCCAGGCACTATATACAGTATTATGGTCAAGGTTAAAGATGATGATTTTACACACACACACACACACACACACACACACACACACACTATACTGTCAAAAGTATACACTCACACTCACTGTAGGGTTCAGTATTGAGTTGGCCCACCCTTTGCAGCTATAACAGCTTCAACTCTTCTGGGAAGGCCGTCCACAAGGTTTAGGAGTGTGTCAATGGGAACGTTTGACCATTCTTCCAGAAGTGCATTTGTGAGGTCAGGCACTGATGCTGGACGAGAAGGCCTGGCTCACAGTCTCCACTCTAATTTATCCCAAAGGTGTTCTATCAGGCTGAGGTCAGGACAGTCAAGTTCTTCCACCCCAAACTCACTCTTCCTTGTCTTTATGGACCTTGCTTTGTGGACTGGTGTGCAGTGATGTTGGAACAGGAAGGGGCCATCCCCAAACTGTTCCCACAATGTTGGGAGCATGAAATTGTCCAAAAGTCTTTGTATGCTGATGCCTTAAGAGTTCCCTAAACTGGAACTAAGGGGCCAATCCCAACCCCCCGAAAAACAACCCCTCACCATAATCCACCCTCCACCAAATGATTTTGGAGGGGTGGCCCAATACTTTTGGCAATATAGTGTGGATGAACGAGTTTGACTGGCCTGCACAGAGTCCTGACACCTCAACCCAATAGATCACCTTTGGGGTGAATTAGAGCGGGGATTGCAAGCCAGGCCTTCTCGTCCATATCAGTGCCTGACCTCACACATGGGCTTCTGGAAGGATGGTCAAACACATATATATACTGTATATATACAAATACATACAACTGCTGATAGGGCTCAAACTTTTGGCTCACCGCCAGCAAAACCTTGTCCCTTAACAGAGTCCGAAGTCCCCATCTGCTCGAAGAAAAGGTCAGCACAGCCCAACAAGGTCTCAGTAGCCCATTCACTACAAGCATGTCCTGTTCTGCCTCACACATCATGGACACCTGCTGATCGTCTTATGCCCTTTTCAGCCCTCTCCCCTGCAGGTAAGGCTACCCCTTAAGGGCCACTGTATGTGTAGTGAGGATCTAAGGCTCTTGCCGACCCAAAAAGCTTTCCAAGCCTTGGAATTCTGGGTCCCATATGAGGAGTTAATAATCCTGGGGAAGCTGCAAATCAACCAGGGCCAAACAGAGACTGGATCCTATCAGATGCAGTGTCATTGTATTCAGGCAGCCACAGGTGGTGGGGATGCTGAATACAATAGTCGGCATTGGAGATTCCTCCATCTATGCTGTTTTGCATGGATAGGGAAATTGACTGACCCACACTGTAAAATATTAATTTATTATCTTTTATTAGGCCCCTTTCACACTGGGGCGGGGAGCCGCGGTGACGGTAAAGCAGCGCTGCTTTACCGTCGTTTTAACCGCGGTATTCGGCCGCTCGCGGTGCGGTTTTACCCTCGCGAGCGGCCGAAAAAGGGTTAAAGACCCCCCGCAGAGCGCCGCCGTAGCGGCACTTTGCGGCGGTATTGCCACGGTTTTACCGCGGTTTCCCATTAAAATCAATGGGAAGGAGCGGTATAGGAGCGGTGAACACACTGCTTCTATACCGCTCCAAAGATGCTGCTAGCAGGACTTTTTTTGCCGTCCTGCTAGCGCACCGCTCCAGTGTGAAAGCCCGCCCGCCGAGGTGAATGGGGCAGGATTTTTTCAGGCGGTATACAGGCGCTATTTTTAGCGCTGTACCGCATGAAAAAACGCCCCAGTGTGAAAGGGGCCTTACAGGTACTTATATAGCTCTGTTAATCTACCCAGCTCTTTACATATATATTGTACATCCTCATCAGTCCCTGCCCTTGGGGAGCTTACAATCTAATATATGGGTCTATGTATGAAAAGATTTGTTGTGGGGAAGTCTTCACCATTCACACAGGTGCAAAGCATTATTACTGTTTTGTTTGTAATATGATTGTCAGCTCCATCTAGTGGACATAATGTGGTAATTGTTTTGGTTTGAAGTATTTTAGAAAATGGCCATTGGATGGCGCTGACGATCATAGGAGATGATTGGAATACAAATAATACGGTGGTAATTCATTGTACCTGGGTGCAAACTGAAGACATCTGTAAGGTAAGTGTTTTACACATGGACCCCTCGTTTTCAGACATTTGAGGTTATTTTTTTATTTTTATTTTAAGAAGGACAGAAACACAACAATTAATTTGTTAAATAATTCACTGAAAGGTGTCTTTTTGTTTAACTCACAACAAGCCTAATATTACATTTGATACAAAAGGGACAGAAACTGTCATGCCATTATACATCTTTTTAAATATTCTCTAATGCACAGTATATATATATATATATATATATATATATTTTTGTTTTTTTTTAATCTTACCCACGATGTTCTGTTCAATTTGTGTTGCGCATTTAAAAGTATCTTTGTCACACTCTACTAAATCCCCATTACAGTTATCTGGAACTGTTCCATTTGTTATGACTTTACAAGTGACACATTTCAGGGCATTGCCTACAAAACAAAATGCAGCGTGTTACATCACACAAGACACAGAGAAATCCACTATTCAAATCTGCTTGTCTATCCTTATATCTATCTATTATCATCAAATGTATCCATTTATTGTCATCAAATATCTATCTATCTATCTATCTATCTATCTATCTATCTATCTATCTATCTATCTATCTATCTATCTATCTATCTAACTATCTATCTGTCAGTCTATATATCTATGCCTCTTTAGTTTATTATATCTGTCTATCTATATATCTATGCCTCTTTGGTTTATTATATCTGTCTATCTATATATTATTATTATTATTACAGGTACTTACATAGAGCTGTCAATTTACGCAGTGCTTTACATATACATTGTACATCTAGATAGTGTATATCTATCTATCTATCTATCTTTCTATATAGCCATGCCTCTTTAGTTTATTCTATCATCTATCTGTCCCTCTATATTCCATATACCCATCTAAAATCTATCTATCTATCTATCTATCTATCTATCTATCTATCTATCTATCTATCTATCTATCTAGTTATATCTCTCTATCTATCTATCTATCTATCTAGTTATATCTCTCTATCTATCTATCTATCTAGTTATATCTCTCTATCTATTATTATTTCAGGTACTTACATAGAGCTGTCAATATACGCAGTGCTTTACATATACATTGTACATCTAGATCAGGGGTCTCAAACTAGCGGCCCTCTAGATGTTGCAAAACTACAAGTTCCATGAGGCATTGCAAGGCTGACAGTTACAAGCATGACTCCCACAGGCAGAGGCATGATCTACTTGTAGTTTCTCAACAGCTGGAGGGCCGCCAGTTTGAGACCCCTGATCTAGATATTGTGAATCTATCTATCTATCTTGCTATATAGCCATGCCTCTTTATTTATATATTTATTATATCTATCTATCTATCTATCCCTCTATATTCCATATACCCATCTAAAATCTATCTATCTATATATCTCTCTATCTCTCTATCTAGTTATATCTCTCTATCTATCTATATCTCTCTATCTCTCTATCTATTATATCTCTCTATCTATCTATCTAGTTATATCTCTCTATCTATCTATCTAGTTATATCTCTCTATCTATCTATCTAGTTATATCTCTCTATCTATCTATCTAGTTATATCTCTCTATCCCTCTATAATATATAGCATCTCACAAAAGTGAGTACACCCTTACATTTTTGTAAATATTTTATTATATTTTTTCATGCGACAACACTAAAGAAATGACACTTTGCTTTACAATGTAAAGTAGTGAGTGTAAAGCTTGTATAACAGTGTAACAGTGTTTGCTGTCCCCTCAAAATAACTCAACACACAGCCATTAATGTATAAACCGCTGGCAACAAAAGTGAAGTGAAAATGTCAGAATTGAGCCCAATTAGCCATTTTCCCTCCCCGTTGTCATGGGACTTGTTAGTGTTACAAGGTCTCAGGTGTGAATGGGGAGCAGGTGTGTTAAATTTGGTGTTATCACTCTCACTCTCTTATACTGGTCACTGGAAGTTCTACATGGCACCTCATGGCAAAGAATTCTCGGAGGATCTGAAAAAAAGACTTGTTGCTCTACATAAAGATGGCCTAGGCTATAAGAAGATTGCCAAGACCCTGAAACTGTGCTACAGCCTGGTGGACAAGACCATACAGCGGTTTAACAAGACAGGTTCCACTCAGAACAGGCCTCGCCATGGTCCACCAAAGAACTTGAGTGCACTTGCTCAGCGTCATATGCTCAGACAGTGCTCAGACCATATGCTGCACACTGCATCAAATTGGTCTGCATGGCCGTCATCCCAGAAGGAAGCCTCTTCTAAAGATGATGCACAAGAAAGTCCACAAACAGTTTGCTGAAGACAAGCAGACTAAGGACATGGATTGCTAGAACCCAACGTCACATGACATCTGAA
Source organism: Lithobates sylvaticus (assembly GCA_028564925.1). Classification (NCBI taxonomy): domain Eukaryota; kingdom Metazoa; phylum Chordata; class Amphibia; order Anura; family Ranidae; genus Lithobates; species Lithobates sylvaticus. The sequence continues at coordinate 29,034,059 of CM053035.1, read as the reverse complement.
GGGACGGGATCACCCTGTTACATCACCGGGTGGCCCTTGGCTATATAACAGCTGTCACCGCGAAAAGATGGTAGTCGGTGGGACTGAGTTTTTCAGTTTTTTTCTCTGGACCACCGGCGCCGTGATTAATGATGGATTTACGCGGGACACTTTTTTTTTTTTTTTTAAAGGATTTGTCAAAAACTGCCTGCTGTCGTTTTTACCTCTTTGACACTTTTTTGGTGAATGATTAGGGGTCAATGTACCCCTACCCATTCACATAGGGGGGCGGGATCTGGTGGCCCCCTTGTTAAAGGGGGCTTCCAGATTCTGATAAGCCTCCCACCCGCAGACCCCCACAACCACCGGGCAAGGGTTGTGGGGATGAGGCCCTTGTCCCCATCAACATGGGGACAAGGTTCTTTGTGGGGACCCAAAAGCACCCTCCCCATGTTGAGGGCATGTGGCCTGGTATGGTTCAAGAGGGGGGGCGCTCTCTTGTCCCCCCCACTTTTCCTGCGGCCTGCCAGGTTGCATGCTCGTATAAGGGTCAGGTATGGATTTTGGGGGGACGCCACAGCATTTTTTTTATTTGGTGTGGGGTTCCCCTTAAAATCCATACCAGACCTGAAGGGCCTGGTATGGATTTTCAGGGGGACCCCCATGCCATTTTTTTCTTTAAATTGGAGTGGGCATCCCTTTAAAACCCATACCAGACCTGAAGGGCTTGGTATGGTTTTTAGGGGGGGGCACGCCATTTTTTTTATTTTGTCTCTTTCAGCAGAGCTCACTGTGATTGGCCAAAGCATGCAGGTCAGGTGCATGCTTTGGCCAATCATCAGACACTAATGCACTGTGATCTCACACCCTGCCTTTGGCTAATTATGGCTCTCGCAGCAGAGCGCACTGTGATTGGCCAAAGCATCCAGGTCAGGTGCATGCTTTGTCCAATCATCAGACGTCAATGCACTGCGATCTCGCAGTGCATTATGGGGCGTTCTGCAGGTGCTCCAATTTGCAGCGAACGCCCCATAAAACTGGACCTTCGACGAAAGTGCAAACACCGACTCAAACCGCTCATCTAGCTGAGCTCATTCTGGTCAGGCATTCCAATTTCATTAGGTGCAATTTAGGACCAGTAGTCACGAGACTGGCAGAGGCCGGCAAAAAGTGTGGCATAGTGGAACTGTCCACGCTACCACAATCAGCGCGGAGGAAGCCTGCAAGTCATACTTTCTATTACTTCCCCTCTAGATAGGCATTATAGCCTGCATGTTCATGAGGACAGCCTGATTTCACTTTTTGGGTACCCCAAGGCAGGACTTTATAGCTTCTTCTCTTTGATAATTTCAGCTGTTTCTCCCAGAACTGGAAAAAGAACTGCTCTGGGCCAAAACCTCCACTCCAAGCCACTTGCGAGTTATGATGGCCCCTAAACAATTAAAGGTCAAATGCACTCAATGGTCCCTTCCTGTCCATTGCCGATTTATTATTGCTTCTCTAACTCTCTGGCGATATGATTCTGGTTTTAAATTAAAATATTTTGCACAGAGGTAGATTTTTAAAGCAGAACTAAACCCCCTTATCATTTTCTGCCAAGGAGGCTGCCATTTTGGCTTCTGATCTTCAACTGCCATGATACTGCACATGTAATCAGTTATGACATCAACCATTTGATGGTTTGACAGCTTGGTTTAGAGCACGAGCAAATTTGATAGTTAGCATTCCCAGCATGCCAGTAAAGTAAATTTTTTTTTATTTTTTTAACTGTTAAATTATATATATATATATCTATATATATATATATATTTACACATACCTAAGGCACTCTATTTGCAGCCAAGCTACTTGAATTTTCAACTCTCATTGGAAATATCTAAAAATAACTGTCACTTATCCTGGTTTGTAAAATCAGAACTAAACCCATCTAGTTTCAAAAAACAGTTGCATCCCCGGGAACGTGCCAGGAATAAGAAGGTTTAGTTCTGCTTTAACTTTATGAATTACTGTAAGCTGATTTTCTGGAATGGATCACTGTGTAGGCTGACCTAATAATGGGATAATTTCTTGGTCATTATTATTAGATACATAAAGAAAGGATCCCTCTCTGTAGCTTCCGGCAGGTTACAGGCTTTTCTACTCAGGATCTGGCTCATGTTTAAAGAAAACAAACTATAAGATTTTGTACACTATTTTTTTATGCACTTGGAATGTATTTAGCTAATTTAAACTGAAAATTAAATTACACTTTGAGATTGAACAAAAGGCAGATACCGCATCAAACGAATGCAACTCCGTGTTCATTATTATGATTTATTACACTATTGCATTGCCTACACCAGCCATTTTCAACCAGGATTCTGTGGAACCCTAGGGTTGCTCCAGGGCTGGCTAGGGGTTCCTTGATATGTGGCTAACTGACCTCCCTTCTGATGGTGCCCACATAGTTCAAGGTGCAACCCCACTTGGCATAGTCAGCGACCTCAAGGTTGTCCTTCTGGCCACCCCTGTAAAAGGGTGGCATTCTTCCCACTTACCACTATCAATGTAAGGGACATTTTTCCCATGATCTCCGATGGACTAATCTTACCAGGGGTTCCCTGAGACCTGAATATTATTTCAAGGGTTCCTATGGGGTAAAAAGGTTGAGAAAGGCCAGCCTACACTATTGAACTATTATGCAGCACTTGACATATTGTCCCTGCCCTTGAGGAGCTTCAATCTAAGCTCCTTATTTTACATACTAGGGCCATCTTATACATGAGCCAATTAAGCCATTAGCATGTCTTTGGGGTACGAGGGAAAACCCACACAAGTACAGAGAGAACATGCAAACTCATTGCAGGTGGTACAAAGCAGGAGTCCTAACTACTAAACCACCCTATAGCATAATATGTTAGGAATTCACTCATGCAGACCTGTAAAATTACAGAAAGGTAAATGTTAGAAAAAAAAAAATACTTCTTAATAATTTGTTACCTGTAGCAATTACACCGCTGAAGATTAAGCAGGCAAGGATGTAATTCATGGTTATGGAAACCTGAATTCAGATTTGTAGGTTGTTGAGTTGATTAGACAAGTCTGCTCGCTCCTGTGTAATGGATATCCGTAGCATTGGTATTTATATATTTTTGAGTGTCCTGTTATGCCAGAACTTAAACAATTCTTGGCAAAAACCATAATCTCTTAATTACATTTTGGGAGAACTGTTTATCTATGTAAGCAATGACGTGTAAAGTTTGAACACCTGTGTGAAGACAGGAAGAATTGGAACTCTTTATGACTTCCTTTGAAGCAGGTAGATATTCATCACATGTACTAGTTTGTACTTTGCCCAAGGCAATTGGATCAGAAGGGTGTTCTGCAGATGGCATACTGAAGAAGGTCTTCAGAAGTGGATAATATCAATAATATATGTGGGCTTTCTGTGTCACCAATGGTGGACAAGGGCATCCTTAAAATATATCTAAACCCAAACAGTATAATTTGATTAATTTTGATAAATTCGATTTTCTGCTCGTGCCATTAGCTAAAACTTCATAGATTGCTCCGACAATATGAGAAGTGAACATTAGCATCTTCAATCATTCACTGTGATACCTTTGTAAATAATTGTTGGTGCAGGTTGAAAGCCGGGGAAGAGGGCATGTGTATATACAATATACATTGCCTTGAAAAAGTATTCATACCCTTGAAATGTTCCACATTTTGTCATGTTACAACCAAAAACGTAAATGTATTTTATTGGGATTTTATATGATAGACCAACACAAAGTGGCACATAATTGTGAAGTGTAAGGCAAATGATAAAAGGTTTTCAAAATGTTTTACAAATAAAATGTGTGAAAAGTGTGGCGTGCATTTGTATTCAGTCCCCTTTACTCTGATACCCCTAACTAAAATCTAGTGGAACCAATTGGCTTCAGAAGTAACCTAATTAGTAATTAGAGTCCACCTGTGTGTAATTTAATCTCAGTATAAATACACCTGTTCAAATACACCTGTTCTGTGAAGCCCTCAGAGGTTTTTTACAGAACCTTAGTGAACAAACAGCGTCATGAAGGCCAAGGAACCCACCAGACAGGTCAGGGATAAGGTTGTGGAGAAGTTTAAAGCAGGGTTAGGTTATAAAAAAAATATCCAAAGCTTTGAACATCTCACATTGCACTGTTCAATTGATCATCCGAAAATGAAAAGATTATAGCACAACTGCAAACCTACCAAGACATGGCCGTCCACCTAAACTGACAGGCCGGGCAAGGAGAGCATTAATCAGAGAAGCAGCCAAGAGGCCCATGGTAACTCTGGAGGAGCTTCAGAGATCCACAGCTCAGGTGGCAAAATCTGTCCACGGGACAACTATTAGTCGTGCTCTCCACAAACCTGGCCTTTATGGAAGAGTCGCAAGAAGAAAGCCATTGTTGAAAGAAAGCCATAAGTCACATTTGCAGTTTGCGAGAAGCCATGTGGGGGACACAGAAAACATGTGGAAGAAGGTGCTCTGGTCAGATAGAATCAAAATTTTACTTTTTGGCCTAAAAGCAAAACGCTATGTGTGGCGTAAAACTAACAATGCACATCACCCTGAACACACCATCCCCTCCATGAAACATGGTGGTGGCACCATCATGTTGTGGGGATGCTTTTCTTCAGCAGGGAAGCTGGTCAGAGTTTAAGGGAAGATGGATGGAGCCAAATACAGGGCAATCTTAGAAGAAAACATGTTATGCCGTGTACACACGATTGGAATTCTTGGCGAAAAAGCCTTGGATGGACGGTCACACCAATTTCCGACCGTCAAGAACGCGGTGACGTACAACACTATGACGAGCCACGAAAATTAAGTTCAATGCTTCCGAGCATGCGTCGGCAATTTTGTGCGTCGGAATTGCCACGGAATTTACGATAGAAAGGCTGAAATTCCGCCAGCAAAAGTCCGATGGAGCCTACACACGGTCGCATTTTCCGACCAAAAGCTCACATCGGTCTTTTGCTGGCGAATTTCCGATCGTGTATACGCAGCATTAGAGTCTTCAAAAAGACTTGGGACTGGGGTGGAGGTTCCCCTTCCAGCAGGACAAGGACCCTAAACATACAGCCAGAACTACTATGGTTTAGATCAAAGCATATTCATGTGTTAAGGCCCATACACATGATCAGATTTTTTGACAACAAACATGCAAATTACCGTATTTATCGGCGTATAACAAGCACCCCAAGTTTAGGAGTGAATTTAAAAGAAAAAAACTTTTAGGATGGAATTTTAAGGAAAACAACTTACATTTAAATGCCCATTAATGCAGCCTTGTCAGTGTCATTTGCAGCCTTGCATGGCAGCCTTGTCAGTCATTTTCAGCCTTGTCAGTCATTTGCAGCCTTCCATTGCAGCCCTGTCAGTTATTTGCAGCCTTCCATTGCAGCCTTGTCTGTCATTTGCATTATTGTCAGTCATTTGCAGCCTTCCGTGTCATTTGCATTCTTGTCAGTGTCTTTTTTTTTTTTTTAAATGGCGCGGCTTTCGGGTATTTTCGGCCGCACTCGGCCGTTCCGAAAGCCGCAGAGGACGGCCGAAGATAGCCGAGAACAGCCGAAGATAGCTGAGAACGGCCGAAGATACCCGATCGCCGCCGAGAACGGCAGAAGAGCCTCCCATCGATCAGAAAAGCTTCCAGACTGCAGTGGATCGGCGTATAACACACACCCCTGATTTTCCCCTGATTTTAAGGGGAAAAGGGTGCGTGTTATACGCCGATAAATACGGTAGCTGTTTTAAGGCAACATCCGACCGCGTGTACGCTCCATCGGACAAACTTTTTCGGTTTTCGTCTGACTTTTGTTGGCTGTGCGAACGGACAAACTTTACGGCAACAAAAGTCTGATGGAGCAAAGTCTGATCGTGTGTACAGAAAACCGTAGGACTTCTGTACAAAGTACAAACACGCATGCTCAGAACCAATGCAAAAGATCAGACAACAATACAGAAGTTGACCAAAGGTGGCGGTAAAGAGCAGAAAAAACACGTGATTTGGTGAAAGTTGGCTGAAAAAGTCCTGCCGTGTGTATGCAATACAAGTTCACGGCCGACGCCCTTTGTACAAAAATCCATGGGAAAGTTTGTACAAAGTCCGATCGTGTGTGTGGGCCTTTAGAATGGCCCAGTCAAAGTCTATACTTAAATCCAATTGAGAATCTGTAGCAAGACTTGAAAATTGCTGTTCACAGAGGCTCTCCATCCAATCTGACAGAGCTTGAGCCATTTTTCAAAAATTAATGGGCAAAAATCTCATTCTCTAGATGTGCAAAGCTGATAGAGACATCCCCAAAAAGACTTGCAGCTGTAATTGCAACAAAAGGTGGTTCTACAAAGTATTGACTTGGGGGGCTGAATACAAATGTACCCCACACCTTTCACATATTTATTTGTAAAAAATGTTGGAAACCATTTATCATTTTCCTTCCACTTTACAATTATGTGCCACTTTGTGTCGGTCTATCACATAAAATCCCAATAAAATTAATTTAAGTTTTTGGTTGTAACATGACAAAATGTGGAAAATTTCAAGGGGTATGAATACTTTTTAAAGGCACTGTATATCTATATATACCCATCAGCCCTATCTTTATAACCAGTGACAGGTTAAGTGAACAACATTGATTATCTCATTATAATGGCTTCTGAAAGTTTGTGGGATATTGTAGGCAGCAAGTAAACATGTTGTGTCTGAAGTTGATGTGTTGAAAAGCAGAAGACACACTAAAATAATTTATTAATCATATTAATGAGAACATCTATGGAATAAGATTCACAGTAAATGCTCATAGACAGTCCATTGACTTCTTGGATCTGAAGATATTCAAAAATCGAAGACATGCTTGGTACCAAAACAAATATTAAAAGTACTGACCGGAATATCTACATCCCTATCAGGAGCTACCACCATCCGAAATGGAAAAAGGCCATTCCGAAGAGGCAATTTCCGACTGTGTGTATGCAACACCAGTGAAGGAAGAAGGAGCTGTAGTTTAGATAAATATTATATTGAACAAACCGTTGCACTTATACAAAGGTTCCAAGAGAAGGGATATCAACTTGATGACCTACTGGCAGTAAGGTAATTGGTGGGAGAAATGCAAAGGGCCAAATTATTGGAAAATAGGACAAGAGACCAAAAACCCTATTATGTGGCTTTTATCACAGGGTTTAATAAACAATATAACAAATTTGGAGAAATGTATAAAAAAAATATTGGCCTATTTTATGAAAGGACCCCACCATCAGCAAAATTTTATCTAACAACACCTCCCTTATATATCGTAGCACACCAGGATTAAGAACTAAGTTGGTTCACAATATTATAGATCCCCAAAAAGAGGACAACTATGTTTAACTTAGAAGGTTTCTTTCGGTGTGGCAAATGTGGCCCCTGTAGGCATTCTAAACCAATGCCTAAGAAAAAGAGATCCTTTCTGTTGTATTAGACATTAAAGCAGCAATATCCCATAAAGGGCTTTGGTCTGTGCAATGGGGGGGGGGGCTTTGGTCTTTGCAATGTGCAAGGGGGGGCTTTGGTCAGTCTAATGCGCAGGGGGGGGGGGGGGGGGGGCTTTGGTCTGTGCCATGTGCAGGGGGGGGGGGCTTTGGTCTGTGTAATGTGCAAGGGGGGCTTTGGTCTGTGTAATGTGCAGGGGGGGGGCTTTGGTTTGTGCAATGTGCAGGGGGGGCTTTGGTCTGTGTACCTCCCAACTTTTTGAGTGGGGGGCTTTGGTCTGTGCAAAGGCACCCTTGGGGGGGGCTTTGGTCTGTGCAATGTGCAGGCAGGGGGGGGGGGGGCTTTGGTCTGTGCAATGTGCAGGGGGGGGGCTTTGGCATACCTCCCAACTTTTTGAGATGGGAATGAGGGATTGCAATGTATGTAGTACCCCTTGGTCTGTGCAATGTGGGTGCAGGGGGGGGGGGGGGGCTTTGGTCTGTGCAATGTGCAGGGGGGGGCTTTGGTCTGTGCAATGTGCAGGGGGTGTGCTTTGGTTTGTGCAATGTGCAGGGGGGGGGGGGGGCTTTGGTCTGTGCAATGTGCAGGGGGGGGGGGCTTTGGTCTGTGCAATGTGCAGGAAGGGGGGGCTTTGGTCTGTGCAATGTGCAGGGGGGCTTTGGCATACCTCCCACATTTTTCAAGATGGGAATGAAGGATGCCTATTAGCAAACGTATGTAGGCATAGGACACACCCCTGCCACGCCCCCTTAAAGGAGAAGTCTACAAAACAAATGATTGGTTAAACCCACAAGTGCTTTTTTTTACCACTACTATTCCTTCATATTTCCTTTGGAATTTACAAATGCAGCAATTTAGAAAATTGGATGAAAGGTTTAGCACTGGGAAACACTTTTTGAAAGATAAAAAGTGCATTTATATACAACTATATAGATCAGAGCAAAATGAGGGACTAATGAGGAGGAAGGAGGGACAGAGGGACTTTGTTCCAAATAAGGGACAATCCCTCAAAATCAGGGACAGTTGGGAGCTATGACTTTGGTCTGTGCAATGTGCAGGGGGGCTTTGGTCTGTGTAATGTACAGGGGGGGCTTTGGAATGTAAAAGGGTCTGCGGAAAGTTTTTTTCCTGAAACTTCCCTCCTAAAATTAGGGTGCGTGTTATACGCAGATAAATACAGTAATTATAAATATACAAAGAAAAAAATACAGCGAAAAATATTATAAACCTATACACATCTGAAAACTATGTAACTACATATTCTGTATAGTTCTAAAAGTCCTTGTAGCAACAAGTGTTTATCAAAATGTCTAGTGCATATTCAAGATTAAAAGGGAGGGGAAGTGAGACGTTCCTATATAATATATAGGTTGTAGAAGACGTTTCAAAGAGTATTGAAGTTGAGGGCTTTAACAGCCTTAGGGAAAAAACTGTTGAGCAGTCTGACAGTCCGGGTTTTGATACTCCTGTACCTTCTACCTGATGGCAAGAGCTGGAAGAGACTGTGGGAGGGATGGATAGGACCCTTCATAATACTAATAGCTTTGCTGGAGCATTGTGTATGGAAAATGTCCATGATGGAGGAGAGAGAGACACCAATAATATTTTCAGTCGTCTTCACTAGCCGTTGCAGGGTCTTGCGGTCAGCAGAGCTGCAGTTCCCATACCAGACAATGATGCAGCTGATCGGCACGCTTTCAATGGTTCCCCTATAGAATGAAGTAAGGATGGGTGGAAAAATGTGAATAAATATAGAGTGCGGCGCTCCTAAAGTGTGTCAAAAAAATAATATTTGAACAGGTAAATAAATAAAACTATTATAATATAGATTGTGAATGAATAGTGAAAAATCAATATATGCTGAAAATTATTAATAATAAATATGCTGAAGGATATTAATAATAAATATTCATAATCAATTAGAAGTGATTATATGAGACAATAATAAAAAGCAACAATATTACACCAAAAATAGTGATATAGGTGTGTGTAAAATATTATAAAGTGACTTGTGCGGCTTGTCTGAAGTTTTCAATAACCAACTGGACAAAAGGCTTACCGACTTTCGTGGACTCAGTAGGCTTATGCCGTGTGAGTCAAACGTGCTGAATGGTGTTTAGACTACACCTAGATGAGCAGCTGTTCCAGGATTATGATGCAGTGAAGACCCTGGATAAATGCAGACAGTGGACCCTCAATGGAAGCCCAAGATGGGGATGGTGGAAGGTGTACAGTGTAGTTCATCCCCAGCAGTATTACCGGCAAAAAAGGAATGAGGCCATATAGTGTGATACCGTATAGGCTAATAAAATTTATTTTTAAAAAAAGCAGATGGGTACTCACATGTGCAGAGAAAATGCAAGCATATATGGAAAGAATTGGCAGCAGTGGCATCAGCAAATTAGTCTCCCGACATGTTTCGCCTTATAGAGGCATCACCCCCAGATGTTTGCATTTATCCGGGGTCTTCACTGCATCATAATCCTGGAACAGCTGCTCATCTAGGTGTAGTCTAAACACCATTCAGCACGTTTGACTCACACGGCATAAGCCTACTGAGTCCACTAAAGTCGGTAAGCCTTTTGTCCAGTTGGTGATTGAAAACTTCAGACAAGCCGCACAAGTCACTTTATAATATTTTGCACACACCTATGTCACTATTTTTGGTGTAATATTGTTGCTTTTTATTATTGTCTCATATAATCACTTCTAATTGATTATGAATATTTATTATTAATATCCTTCAGCATATTTATTATTAATAATTTTCAGCATATATTGATTTTTCACTATTCATTCACAATCTATATTATAATAGTTTTATTTATTTACCTGTTCAAATATTAATTTTTTGAAACACTTTAGGAGCGCCGCACTCTATATTTATTCACGTTTTTCCCATACAATCATTGTTGTGCAGGCTGCTACATTCACCATTGTTCGATAGCGCGGTTTTTCATCTTTCTATTTAAGAATGGGTGGAAGGAGACTGGATTTTTTAAGATAGAGGAGAAAATATAGGCGCTGTTGTGCCTTTTTGGTTAGTGACGTGATGTTGTTTGTCCAGGGAAGATCCTCTGATGTCCCGTACACACGATCGGACTATCCGGCGGGATTGTCAGCCGGACTAGAGTCCGCCGGACAATCCGAACATGTGTGCGCTCCGGCGGACTTAGTAAGAAGTTTTGACTCAAAATTGTCCGCCGAACTCAGCAGTCCGGGTGCTAGTCCGCGGGACTTTTGAAATGAACGGACTTGCCCACACACGGAGTAAAGTCCGTTCATTTATAACGTGACTCCAGGCATCCTCCGGGACTGTGACATCATAGGGGGGCAGGGTCACTATATAACTGGCCACGCAACACGTCTGGGCCATTAGAAGTGGAGACAGCATTGTGTCAATATCGGATGAAGAAAGAAGAACAAGAAGCAAAAGCAGAAGGCGGCGGCAACAGCTACGGCGTCAGAAGACCGGGCCACCGCTAGTAAAAGAGCTGCAAGAAGAAAGCGGAGGCCCGGCAAGAAGAACAGAAGAGCGGCACAAGACCCCCGAAGTCAGAACAAGACCCCCAGACGGCGGTGGCGACGAAGGAGAAAGCTGGGCTTCTCCGCTAGTAAAAGAGCTAGCAGAAGATAGTGGAGGAGTCCAGCGAGAAGACCCCCCCAAGACGGAAGAAGACCCCCGGAGCTGTGTAATAAAGTATTTTTAAAACTTGTGTTGTGTTTTTATTTACACTTTTTTTTACCAGGTGTATTGGTAGGGGTACATCGTACCCCATACTCATTCACATAGAGTGGGGGCCGGGATTCCGATAAGCCCCCCGCCCGCAGACCCCGACAACCAACGGCCAGGGTTGTCGGGAAGAGGCCCTTGTCCTCATCAACATGGGGACAAGGTGCTTTGGGGTGGGAGGCCGCATGTTGAGGGCATGCGGCCTGGTACGTCTCAGGAGGGGGGGCGCTCGTTTGTCCCCACCCCCTTTCCTGACCGGCCAGGATGCGTGCTCGAATAAGGGTCTGATATGGATTTGGGGGGACCCCCACACCGTTTTTACGGCGTAGGGATTCCCCTTTAAATCCATACCAAAAATGCACTTGCAGGAAAAAAAAGCTATTTAAAATCACTTGCGGCTATTGCCGGCAAATGAATTGTCGGATCCGTAACACAGAGAACAGTCATTCATTGAAGTCATTGATAAAAAAAATGCACTACATATCTGCAACATGTAAATTGCACATATCTGCATTCTGCAACCTGTAAATTGCACATATCTGCAGTCTGTAAATCGCACATAACTGCATTCTGCAACCTGTAAATCGCACATATCTGCATTCTGTAAATCGCACATAACTGCATTCTGTAAATCACACAGATCATGCTTCGAATGATTCGAATGATTCGAGATTCAGTATATCTAATATAGAGAAATGTTCCCGCACAGTGTCATTTTTGCAGGAAAAAAAAGCTATTTAAAATCACTTGCGGCTATTGCCGGCAAATGAATTGTCGGATCCGTAACACAGAGAACAGTCATTCATTGAAGTCATTGATAAAAAAAATGCACTACATATCTGCAACATGTAAATTGCACATATCTGCATTCTGCAACCTGTAAATTGCACATATCTGCAGTCTGTAAATCGCACATAACTGCATTCTGCAACCTGTAAATCGCACATATCTGCATTCTGTAAATCGCACATAACTGCATTCTGTAAATCACACAGATCATGCTTCGAATGATTCGAATGATTCGAGATTCAGTATATCTAATATAGAGAAATGTTCCCGCACAGTGTCATTTTTGCAGGAAAAAAAAGCTATTTAAAATCACTTGCGGCTATTGCCGGCAAATTAATTGTCGGATCCGTAACACAGAGAACAGTCATTCATTGAAGTCATTGATAAAAAAAAAATGCACTACATATCTGCAACATGTAAATTGCACATATCTGCATTCTGCAACCTGTAAATTGCACATATCTGCATTCTGTAAATCGCACATAACTGCATTCTGCAACCTGTAAATCGCACATATCTGCATTCTGTAAATCACACATAACTGCATTCTGTAAATCACACATAACTGCATTCTGCAACATGTAAATCGCACATATCTGCCGCCGCCGACGGCCGAAAATGTGAAAACAAGTTTTTAAGACCTCCAAAATGTACTAATTTTATCTATCCAGTTTTTATCTATCCAGCAAAATCCCATTGCAATTCAAAAAAAAAAATTATTTGAGCAAAAGCCTGAGACAGCGAAGAAATTAAATTACAGAATTATTGTGTAGCTACACTGCCCAGTATTGTTAATATTTTTCCAGAATGTGAATACCTATTTTTTTTTGCAATACACATTAAGGCATGACTCATGTTAATGTGCATGCAATAATGCATAGCAACAGAGCAGAGAAATAAAGGGGCTCTAAACATCTGACTCCTGCCTAGGAGCCTGTTTATGGGAACATTAGAGCTGAACTCAAGGGGGATAAGAAAGAAATTTGATAAATGCTCTGACATGATGATAAGAGCAGTTAATACTAGACATGTGCGATTTGTTTCGTACGAATTCGTAATTCGTACGAATTTTTTTTTTTTTTTTTTTTTTTTCGAAATTCGTACGAATTTTTCGAAATTCGTACGAATTTTTCGAAATTCGTACGAATTTACGAATCCGCAGTACGAATTTTTTTTAATACGAATTCCGTACGGAATACGAAATTCCGTTTACGAATTTCGTCGCCGAATGATTCAAATGAATTCGAATGAATTCGAATGGATTCAAATGAATTCGAATGACAAAGTGTAATTTTTGCAGGAAAAATTCCGTTTACGAATTTCAGCTCCAAATTATTCGAATCCAACTACCAATATCGAATTTCAACTAATTCGAACAAAATTATTATAGCAGATATAACGAATGAATTCGAATGACAAAGTGTTATTTTTGCAGAAAAAAAGCTATTTAAAATCACTTGCGGCTATTGCCGGCAAATGAATTGTCGGCTCCATAACACAGAGAACAGTCATTCATTGATATAAAAAAAAAAAAGCATTCAATAACCAGGCCCTTTAGGTCTGGTATTTTTAAATAGCTTTTTTTTCCTGCAAAAATGACACATTGTACAGAGAGAGTTCTAAGCACGGGAAACATGCCCCCCCTTCATAGGCATACTATAGAGTATATAGTATATAGAAGGGGGTCATGTTTCCCGTGCTTAGAACTGTCTCTGTACAATGTGTCATTTTTGCAGGATAAAAAAGCTATTTAAAATCACTTGCGGCTAATTGCCGATTCCCGTAATACAGAGAACAATTCGAATACAACAACTAACAAATATCTAATTTCAACTAATATGAAAGAAATTATTATAGCGGATATAACGAATGCTTCGAATGATTCGAATGATTCGAGATTCAGTATATCTAATATAGAGAAATGTTCCCGCACAGTGTCATTTTTGCAGGAAAAAAAAAGCTATTTAAAATCACTTGCGGCTATTGCCGGCAAATTAATTGTCGGATCCGTAACACAGAGAACAGTCATTCATTGAAGTCATTGATAAAAAAAAGCATGGGGGTCCCCCCAAATTCAATAACCAGGCCCTTCAGGTCTGGGATGGATATTAAGGGGACCCCAGCCAAAAAAAAAAATGGCATAGGGTCCCCCTCAAAATCCATACCAGACCCTACGCCAGACCCATACCAGACCCATGTTTTTAATCAATGAATGACAGTTCTCTGTGTTACGTAGCAGACTTTTTATTAGCCGCAAGTGTTTTTAAATAGCTTTTTTTCCTGCAAAAATGACACTTTGTGCAGGAACAGTTCTCTATATTAGATATACTGAATCTCAAATTCATTCGAAGCATTCAAAGCATTCGTTATATTCGCTATTATAATTTCTTTCATATTAGTTGAAATTCGATATTTGTAGTTGGATTTACTAACGATTCGTAACTATTCGTAACGATTCGTAACGATTCGTTACTTGAAATTGAAATTCGATATTTGTAGTTGGATTCGAATTGTTCTCTGTGTTATGAGAACCAACAATTCATTAGCCGCGTTAACGATTCGTAACGATTCGTAACGATTCGTAACTTTACTAACGATTCGGAAAAAAAATTACGATTTGTCCGAATTTCGTATTTCGTACGAATTCGAACGGAATTTCGTACACGAATTACGAATTACGAATTTTTTTTATATACGAAATGGGACGAAACAAAACAAACTTTTTGACAGTTCCCATGTCTAGTTAATACTTACTGTGCTGCTGATCCTACCTTGTCCAATTAGCATACTGAAAATGTGTCTGAGCAGTGATCAATATGTGCTGCTGCAGCGGAGGTCCTGGATGTGTTGTCTGGCAGGCGTGTTTGGATTAGGAAACTGACAGCACAAATTTACAAATCATCAGACAAGTAAAACAGTCCCCATATTTATATATAAGCTGTGCATGAAGCTGCTTGCTTACAGGTGTTTGGTGCCGCTGATCTCCGAAAATGAACCAAGTTGTTGACCGGGGGGGAGAATGTGAACTGAGATAAGTGAGGGGTAGGGGTTTGCAGCCGACCTCCGAAAAAAAAACATCATTTTGTTGAGGGGGGTGGGGGATTTTCCACAGCTGTACAGCATGGCTTACCTCTGATCCTCTCAGGCGGGAGCACTGAGCAGCAGAGTGCAAACATCACTTCCTGGAGTGACGTCGGAAGCGCCGCCCATGTTAACTCTAAGTGCAAGTCTATGAACTCGCCCGGCCAGTCCATTGCGCCGGAAGCTGTGTCGCGATCGACCGTGCCACAGAGCGTTTTTTTTGGGGCAAATGATGTGCCTCGTCTGCAATCTCGTGATTGCACAGACGTGGCGCTTCCCATATTGCACTGCGCCCAACACCCGGCGCCGGGACTAAAGGGATGTTATTGTGCGCTTTCACTTCTATGACAGCAAAGAGGCTCTGAGTTTAGCCGCACGCAAAAAATCACAAATCTCTTATAAGGGTGCCAAGCTACAAATATTCAGCGACCTTTCGGCCATCACCCTGGCAAAGAGAAGAAACCTTCGCCCGATTACAGCACACCTACAACAGCACCGGGTCCCATATTACTGGGGTTTCCCTTTCCGTCTTGTTGTCTCAAAAGATGGCGTTCAAGCGACCTTTCGGCCATCACCCTGGCAAAGAGAAGAAACCTTCGCCCGATTACAGCACACCTACAACAGCACCGGGTCCCATATTACTGGGGTTTCCCTTTCCGTCTTGTTGTCTCAAAAGATGGCGTTCAACACAGCATGCAAGACCTCCCTCTGTCCTATTATTATACCCCAATCCCACCTCTTTTCCACTATTATACCTCAAATATTTCTAAAGGTATGGAGCTGCCAGCTGTTTCTTTTTCCTGATGACTACATTGTCTTTGGATGCGTGGGAGGACACCTCAGCTTGGACACCCTGACCCCAACTTCCAATGTAAGATTCTGTTTCCACTGTTCTGAGCCATACAACCCCCCTTTTGTTTGAATCAATCCTCTCTCTATTATACTATTAAACCCCAATTCTCCCTCTGTCCTTCAAGTATACCCCAATCTCTCCTGTGTTATTCTTTTGTATCCCAATTCCCCTTCTGGCCCTCTATTATACCACATTTACCCCTATTGTTCCCTAACCCCCCCTTCTGTTTCCTTTTGTACCCCATTCCCCCCTTCCCCATTTAACAGGATGACAACTCAGGTGCAAACGTTGGAGACAGGGACAGAGCAATGCCACTCTATAACTGGAATTAACCTGAACAAGAACTCTTATTGCAGGACAACCAGGTTTAATGAAAGCTACAGATTTATTACCACTGAAAATTACTTTTGAAATTACATTAACATAAAATCCTATATACAGTATAATGTCAGTGACTGGGCTTACATATACCTAAATTCAAAAATTGCTTCCAGTCAGGAATAAATGATGATGCTCTGCTGTAGGCCTGAGGAAGGAGCCCAGTCTGTGTAAAGAGTACCTGTCACATGCCTATTACTGTCACAAGGGATGTTGACATTCCTTGTGACAGCAATAAAAGTGATCAATTTTTTTTTTTAAATGGGACAGTGTGAAAATAAAATAAATAATAGAAAAATACAAAAAAAATATTTAAAGCACCCTGTCCCTGAGTGCTCGCGCACCAAAGAAAAAGCATACGTAAGTACGTACACATACGTTTAAAACGTTTTTAGATCACACATGTGAGGTATCACCACGAAAGCCAGAGCGAGTGCAATAATTCTAGCAAAAGACCTCCTCTGTAACTCTAAACTGGTAACCGTTAAAAAAATTTAAAGCGTTGCCTATGGAGATTTTTAAGTACCGTCGTTTGTCACCATTCCACGAGTGCATGCAATCACAATATACTAAAAAATTGTGCTAACTTTACTGTTTCTTTTTTTTTTATTCCATAAAGTGTATTTATTCCGAATAAATTGCGTTTGAAAGACCACTGCGCAAATACAGAGTGATATAAAATATTACAACAACTGACCAGAGTCTCTGCTAAAACAATATATATATATATATATATATATATATATATATATATATATATATATATATATATATATATATATATAATCTAACCTGGGGGACAGGTAGCAGGTACAAAGCTCCCTGGGATGAGCTGTTATTTAGGCACAGATACCACATCCAGTGAGGTAGTGACAAACAGTGCTGTGTTTATTTGTGTTAAATACAAGTTTATACACAGGTGCTGCACAGTCTTCCAGAAAACATATAAGAACAGAAATAACAAAACAAAAGTCCTAGCCGTGTCTCGGCTCTAACTATACCATAAACAGGCCCTAGCTACCAGGCTGAGCAAGCCTACCACTTGTCAGTTTCTGCATAAACTTCTTAAGAGTTTTTACCAACCTTTTGCTCTTCACAAACCATCAATGTCTGTGTCCCAGGCAGAGAGCAAAGGCTGTCTGCTCAGGTGAGCTTAAATTAGCCTGGGGAAGAGGACTAAGATCCGAACTGGATCATGTATCAGAGATTTCTGAATGTGTATGAGGAGACGTATAAACCCCGAACAAGACTTCTCCTGGCTCTCTCTGGGATGCTCTGCTACATATCCTCCCCCTTGTTTCAACCCCAGGGTTGGAACACCTGTGGCCCAACAGGAGTGAACACGGGACAGGGCATCTACATTCCTCATCTCAACGCCTGGCATGTGTTTTACAGAGAAGGAGTAATCCTGTAGAGCCAAAAAACACTGATTAACCCATCTATTAGTCTCCTTCTTTTGGGCCATCCACTTCAGGGGAGCATGGTCAGTTATTAAGTCAAACTGGCACCCTAAGAAATAATACCTGAGCGTGTCCATGGCCCACTTTATGGCTAAACATTCCTTTTCAATGACTGCATACTTTTTCTCATGGTCATTGAGCTTTCTGCTTAGGTACACCACAGGCTGTTCTTCCCCATTGTGTACCTGTGACAGTACTGCCCCGATACCAACATCAGACGCATCCGTCTGAACCAAAAACTCTCTGGAGAAATCGGGAGAGTACTGTACTGGCTGTGCACACAGAGCCTTCTTCAGGACCTGGAAAGACTCCTCTGCTACTGAACACCATTTCACCATTACTGAGTCTTTCCCTTTCGTAAGGTCTGTCAGAGGGGCAGCTATAGTTGCAAAATTTGGAATAAATCTTCTATAATACCCCGCAATACCAAGAAAGGCCCTGTTCGGCTCATCCCTACTCACAACCCCCTAACATTATAAATATATATATATATATATATATATATATATTAGCAGACACCCTAGGAAAAGGGAAAAAAACTAGTTTCATGAATTCAAAAATAACAAAACAGTAAAGTTAGCCCAATTTTTTTGTATAATGTGAAAGATGATGTTACACTGATTAAAAAGATACCCAACACGCTTTAAAATTCCGCACACTCATTGAATGGCACCAATCTTCGGTACTTAAAAATCTCCATAGGCGACGCTTTACATTTTTTTTACAGGTTACCAGTTTAGAGTTACAGAGGAGGTCTAGTGCTAGAATTTTTGCTCACGCTCTAACGCATGCGGCGATACATCATGTGTGGTTTGCGTTTACATATGTGGTCAAGACTTGTGGACGTGTGCGTTCACTTTCTCTTTTATGCCATTTTGTAGAACATCTTCCCTGAAGAGTGTAGGCTGTTCTATCCACAAAGTGGGGGCCAACCTCATAGCAATGGCCATGGTTTTGAAAAGGGATGGCCATTAATCTCATGTGATGGTCTAGTGTTCACATACGTTTGGCCATATAGAATACGTTAAAAGATTCTGTTGAGCAGCAGCAAACTTGCACCTACACTGATGTCACTGAGAGAATTATTTACACTTATAAACATTGATCTGCCAGGTTTTACCATCTGTTCAGAAAACTTTAAGGATACAGGAAGCTTGGCAATGCGTCTGAAGTTGGCTGCGAGACCGTTAAATAGTCACCTCACCCTGGATTATAGAATTTTCTCAAACATTGCCCCAGGCCTGTGCACCTGTTCTTCAGGTCAGCTTCTGCAGAACATCTCTATTCTTTCAAGGCTTGTCACCAGACTTCTTAAAGCCCTCCATTGCACTGTATTTTGCTCA
Organism: Lithobates sylvaticus; assembly: GCA_028564925.1. Taxonomy (NCBI): domain Eukaryota; kingdom Metazoa; phylum Chordata; class Amphibia; order Anura; family Ranidae; genus Lithobates; species Lithobates sylvaticus. The sequence continues at coordinate 29,014,953 of CM053035.1, read as the reverse complement.
TAGTCTTTCCAAGAACCAAAAACACTAAGATACATATTACTTTTATTAATGGCATGATTTTATCATTTACAAAAGACTGTGGTTATTTCAGGCCCATTTCAGGAGACTACCTAGGCAAACGGACCCAGCTTGCCATAACAGACCAGACAAGATATGAATATAGCCACAGTGAGATTAATGGTGAACCTGGGGAAGAAAAACCTAGAGTTTTATGTCCATCTCCACGTGGCTGGGATAGAGCCCCCCTTTCTCTGGGCTTTGATACCATGCTGTGGGATCCCTTCCAATATACTTAGAACCTGTAGGTGTCACACACTACAATTGGCTCTCGGCTACCTTTAGACCGATTCAGTGGTTTACTCTATGCAAATAGGGGTTACATTTAACAATCAAGATAGGGAAATTTCCTCCACACGCTAACTGTACGTCAGGAGCATCCCCATTAAACTTTAGTTAAAAGTCATCACTATACTTATATTTTTGTTGTGGCTCACTGGCTGTTACCTGTAGGGCACCCCCATATCTGCCTTGTGGTCCACATTGGTGTCATGTCTCTGTATCTACTTACTTGTTTTGTCGATATCAATACACTAATCTATACATACGGTTAGGCTCTTGAGGAAGCGATTTTGATCACGCAACAAGTTGAGCAGAAACTGTTACACCCTGGGCTGGAACAGTCCCCAAATGACTGTCACTGGATAGATTCCAATTGTGTCATATGTAATGTCACCCTATATCGGGGCAACTAACCAACCTTATGGGTGCAAGTGGTATATATTTCTGTGGATATACACTTTTGACACTTTCTGATTTAAAAAATTGTTGGGGTTTTTTCTTTTTTGTATATTTTTGCTAAATTAAAGATGTACACACTTTTTTAACCTTAACATTTGTTCCTGAAAAGTCCATCTTCTCTTTGCAAATTCCTTTCCTATTGCAGGCCCATGTTATAATTAATGTCGGTGAATAAATGCAATTATGGGCAATTTTATGTGTAAAAATAAATTACTTCTATTGATGCCTTTTCCATATTTGGCTGTTGCTCCACTTGGTAAAACTGTGGCTTTCATTCATCCCCCCATGGTACTAAAATGTTGAACATTCCACTCTGAGACTTATAATTTTAGCTGTAGTACACTGATCATATTTCATCATTGTACTTTTTCTCTATTCAGAAACCAGAGGTACTGGTCAGAGAGAGAACAGAATGAGTGGGCACTCTAAAGCCCCATACACACGGTCGGATTTTCCGATGGATTCTGTCCTATCAGACAATGTTGTCGGAAATTCCGACCGTGTGTAGGCACCATCGGACAGTTTCCATCGGATTGTCCGACGGACAAAGTCCTATCTCCTGCTGGATAGATTTTTTGACAACAAAGTCCGATCACACCAAATCCGATCGTGTGTAGCGAATTCCGACGGACAAAGTGCTACGCATGCTCAGATCACATTACAAGACCAAAGCTATTGGCTACTAGCCTCTACGTAGTCCCGTCGTAGGCAACAAACGTCACCACGTTCAGAATGATCGGATTTTCCGACAACTTTGTCCGACCGTGTGTACGCAAAACCAACATCGGACAAAGTACGACGGACATGATCCGACGGACCTGGTCCTCGGATAATCTGATCGTGTGTATGGGGCTTAAGGCAATCAATTTAGCTAAGTATTTATCCACTTTCATCTTCTCTGATCTTGCAAGGGACAGTGTGACTTGCTCCCCCCCCCCCCCCCCCCCCCCCAAGCTGGTTTACCTCAGCTTCCCAGAAGACTAGTTTGTAGGGTTGGCCATCAAGGGACAGACTGTATCCAGGAATTCCAAGGCAATATTCCCAAACACACACATTACTGTAGAGATGGCTGTATTTGTAAGTGGAAGTGGATGCTGAAATGACCACCGGTTGGAACCATGTGTAGTCAAAGAGAGTAATGTCACCAGCACACCAAGATCAACAAAAATGAGTCCAAAGCTTTAATCGGCGATCACATCATTACAGCAGAAAGCAAAATTGAGTGCATAAAACAAAGGGGGAGCACCGAAAAGTCACCTTATTTCTCTGCACAGATAATTGTGATAAAGTGTCATCAACTGGATTCTGCACAAGTCACGCTGGGATTTTTTGAATTATGGACATGTATTGCAGATTGTTCTTTATCACAGATTTGGACATTTTTATATGACACCACAGTTATAATTATACATGATTTTCAAATATTTGTTGTAAGCAGCGTCAAATTCCCTTCCTTTTATAATTAACTAATTGGACTTCACTTGTGACTTTTTTTTCAGGGAGGCTGCAGTTTAAGTGCAGAATTGTAGTTAAATATATCCATGAAGACATGGTTTAATGAGTTTGGTATGAAGGAATATAGGATCCCTGATCTCAACTAGGGATGGGCCCGGTGTTTGATTCGAACCCATGTTCGAATAGAACATCGGCCGTTCGACCGCTCGTCGAGCCCAGAACGATGTGGGCCGTTCGCATCAAATTCGTGTGATGCGAATGGTCCACAATGCACTGCGCCAGTCGCAGTGCATTGCTGGCTGATGATTGGCCAAGCATGCACTGTGACCCCGCATGCTTGGCCAATCATAGAGCCAGCGGCGAGGAGAGCAATAATTGGCCACAGGCAGGATGCCTGTGGCCAATTATAGCTCAGGGGGTTTAGTACACGCCCGCACTATATAAGGCCGCCTCACCGGCGGCCTCATATAGTGTGTTCTGGCGTTAGTGACGGTGTCAGTGACATTATCTGCTGTGATTCATTCTGCAGTGCTGACATTATCTGCTGTGATTGATTCTGTGCTGAGTGCTGACATTATCTGCTGTGATTCTGGGGATTAGTGTAGTGTGTGCGTGCTGTTAGTATAGCACTGCAGTATCACATTAAACCACCTTTACCCTTCTGGCCTGTTGTCATCTAAGGCAGCCAGACAGCCATCTGCAGGATTTAGCATGTGTGTGTGCTGTGTGAGTATAGCACAGCACACTAAACCACCTCAGCCTGTATCTGCCCTAAGGCCCTGTTGTCATCTAAGGCAGCCAGACAGCCATCTGCAGGAGTTAGCGTGTGTGTGTGCTGTGTGAGTATAGCACAGCACACTAAACCACCTCAGCCTGTATCTGCCTTTCTGCCCTGTTGTCATCTAAGGCAGCCAGACAACCATCTGCAGGAGTTAGCGTGTGTGTGTGCTGTGTGAGTATAGCACAGCACACTAAACCACCTCAGCCTCTATCTGCCCTAAGGCCCTGTTGTCATCTAAGGCATCCAGACAGCCATCTGCAGGAGTTAGTGTGTGTGCTGTGTGACTCCAGCACAATATACACTACCCACTACAATGTCTGGAAGACCGACAAGGAGAGGCAGACAGTTCCGAGCCAAGAAAACAGGGCAAGCAGGCTCTGTGTCTAGAGATAACAGTGCTGGTCGTGGACGTGGTGCATCGTCATCAGCACCTGGCCATGGGACACGCTTGTCCTTCTTTTTGGCAGCGGGACATGTTGAGCCGCATCATGCCGAAGGCTTGGTAGAGTGGATGACCAAGCCCTCTTCATCCTCCTCATCCTCTCTCACCCAGGCTCAGGGTACTGGCAAAGCAGCTGCCAACGCGTACTCAATGTCATCATCAGGCACCCCTTCCCTAGACCCACCATGTCCTCCTGAGGAGTCCCCCGAACTGTTTTAGCACAGTGTTGGGTACATGCTCCAGGAGGATGCCCAGCGTTTTGAAGGCTCGGATGATGATACCCAGCTAGAGGAAGGCAGTAGCGTGAGCGCAGAGAGAGGGGATGCTCAAGGACAGCAATCTGGCAGTCATGTTCCACCAGCTGCAGCTTACTGCCAGGTTTGCTCCAGTGGTGAAGAGGGAGGGGATGAAGGAGGTCACTGACTCCACGTGGGTGCCTGCGGCACATCTCCAACGAGAAAGGATGCCCTTCGGGGGCCAGCTTGAGGCCAGCACACCAACTGAATCACACCACAGAGCTCCGCCTGTGCAGGGCGCTGCCTCTGCACGTTATTACAAAAGTTCTTTGGTGTGGGCCTTTTTTGAGACGAGTGCATCAGATCGCACCACTGCTATTTGCAACATATGTCTCAAACGTATCTCGCGTGGCCAAAACATCAGCCGCTTGGGCACCACAAGCATGACCAGACATATGTCGACCTGCCATGCAGCTTGTTGGCAAGCACACATTAAAGCCCCGCACCAAAGAACAAAGCGGACCTCTTCTTGCTCCTCATCAGCTGGGATCTCCAACCCCACTATACCTTCAGTCCTCTCTGAAAGCTGCACTGAGAGGAATGAAGGTGTAGAATTAGGTGTGTCACAGCCAAGTACTTGCGGGCACTCTGCTAGCAGTACACCGACGTCCGATTCTACCAGGCAAATTTTCCTGCCCCAATTGCTAGCACTTCAACTGCTGCTTTTTCAGTTGGTAGACTCGGCCCCCTTCCATGAGTTTGTTCAATGTGCGGTTCCTCAGTGGCAGGTTCCCAAACGCCACTTTTTCTCACGGAAGGCGATTCCAGCTCTCTACCGGCATGTGGAAGGCAATGTCCATGCCTCGCTGGACAGGACGGTCAGCGGTAAGGTGCATATTACCGCTGACTCATGGTCCAGCAGGCATGGACAGGGATGTTATCTGTCTTTCACGGCCCATTGGGTCACTCTATTGGCAGCTGGGAGGGATGCAGGACAAGGTGCAGTAGTGTTGGAGGTTGTTCTGCCACCACGCCTCCAAAATGCTTCTAATGGTTGTGACACACGTCTCTCCTCCACCCCCTCCTCTTCTTCTTCCTCCATTGCCTCTTCGAGTGCTCTGTCCTCGGAACCAGCGGTGCTCCGTAGGCGTCCAAGGGGCTACGCAAGTACGCAGGCAAAAAGATGCCATGCCGTGCGTGCGCTGGTGTGTTTGGGGGACAGGAGCCACACTGGGGCAGAGGTTCTGTCAGCTCTGCAGGGGCAGGCTGAGAGGTGGTTGACGCCACGCCAGCTTAAGCCAGGAATGGTGGTTTTTGACAATGGCACCAACCTCCTCTCTGCCCTGCAACAGGGACAGCTGACCCATGTGCCCTGTATGGCTCACGTCCTTAACCTGGTGGTGCAGCGGTTCTTGGGCAGGTACCCAGGCTTACAGGATGTCCTGAGGCAGGCCAGGAAAGTCTGTGTGCATTTCCGCCGATCATATAATGCCAGTGCTTGGCTGGCTGAGCTGCAAAAGGAGTTGAACCTGCCCAAGAACCGCCTTATATGTGACATGCCCACCAGGTGGAACTCAACGTTGGCCATGCTGCAGCGACTGCACACGCAGCAGAGGGCCATCAGATTTTTTCCCCACGCCAGTGGAGCATGATCAGGGATGCATGCACTATCCTGTCACCATTTGAGGAGGTCATGAGGATGGTGAGCAGTGACAGTGCATGCATCAGTGACGCTGTACCTCTTGTCCACCTGTTGCATACGCTGCATGGGATAATGGACAGGGCACTTGAGGCAGAACAGAGGCAGGAAGAGGAGGACTTCCTTGCCTCTCAAGGCTCCCTTTATCCAGACAGTGTTCTTTCTCTCCCACCCATCACACAGGAAGAGGATGAGGTGGAGGAGGAGGATTGTGTCAGCATGGAGGTGGAGCCTGGCACTCAGCATCAGCAGCAGAAGTCTTTTAGGGATAATTTACAGTCCCAAGAAACCAGTGGACTTGTACGTGGCTGGGAGGAGGTGGCTGCGGATCATGTCTTCCTCAGTGACCCAGAAGACTCCGGACCGAATGCCTCAGCTAACCTACGTTGTATGGCCTCCCTGATCCTGCAAAGCCTGCGGAAGGATCCTCGTATTCTTTGGATCAAGGAGAGGGACCATTACTGGCTGGCCAATCTCCTTGATCCACGGTACAAGGGTAAGGTTGCAGACCTTATCTTGCCGTTGCAGAGGGAGCAGAGGATGAGACATCTCCTGGAGGCCTTGCAGAAAGGTCTGTGCAACGCGTTCCCAGAGACTGGGAGGCTACAAACTCCTGGTCCTGGATGACGAGTTGCTGAGGCTTCGGTCAGTAGCAGAAGGAGCGGTGGGGAAGGTGGACGTTTGACCGATGCGTTCAGACAATTTTTTAGTCCGCAGCCCCAAGTTATGATCGGTTCCAGCAACCATCGCCAGCGTCTGATATACATGGTGCAGGAATACCTAGGGGCAAGGTCAGACTTGGACACCTTTCCCACCCAAAATCCTCTGGCTTACTGGGTCTTGAGGATCGATCACTGGCCAGAGCTTGCACAGTATGCAATTGAGCTACTGGCCTGTCCTGCATCCAGCGTTCTTTCCGAACGCACATTCAGTGCTGCTGGAGGCTTTGTCACCGATCACAGGGTGCGCCTGTCCACCGTCTCGGTTAATCGACTGACCTTTATAAAGATGAATCAGTCTTGGATCACCACCAGCTACCAGGCACCTGAAGCTGATATAACAGAATAATTTATTTTGAAATGTCACATCCCTTCAAGACTGCCTATGCTGATGCTGAGTGACTGTCCTGTTATGTTGACTGACTATCCTCTTCCTCCTCAATGATCCTGATGATAGCTTGGAAGAACATTTTGGTTTCTGGGCACCACCACCAGTGGCTAAGGCCCAATTTTTCATCCCTGTTTAACAGGGGCGTGTAATTACAATTTTTTTTTATGCAATGCTTTGCAACAGGTCTGATTGTTGTGCTCAGAGTACAGTATCTGTGAGGGGTTGCAGTGTTGTGGCACCAGCACCAGTGCCTAAGGCCCAATTTTTCAACCCCTGTTTAACAGGGGCGTGTAATTACAATTTTTTATGCAATGCTTTGCAACAGGTCTGATTGCTGTGCTCCAAGTACAGTATCTGTGAGGGGTTGCAGTGTTGTGGCACCAGTGCCTAAGGCACAATTTTTCAGCCCCTGTTTAACAGGGCGTGTAATTACAATTTTTTATGCAATGCTTTGCAACAGGTCTGATTGCTGTGCTCAGAGTACAGTATCTGTAAGGGGTTGCAGTGTTGTGGCACCAGCACCAGTGCCTAAGGCCCAATTTTTCAGCCCCTGTTTAACAGGGGCGTGTAATTACATTTTTTTTTTATGCAATGCTTTGCAACAGGTCTGATTGCTGTGCTCCAAGTACAGTATCTGTGAGGGGTTGCAGTGTTGTGGCACCAGCACCAGTGCCTAAGGCACAATTTTTCAGCCCCTGTTTAACAGGGGCATGTAATTACAATTTTGTATGCAATGCTTTGCAACAGGTCTGATTGCTGTGCTCCAACTACAGTATCTGTGAGGGGTTGCAGTGTTGTGGCACCAGCACCAGTGCCTAAGGCCCAATTTTTCAGCCCCTGTTTAACAGGGGCTGTAATTACAATTTTTTTATGCAATGCTTCACAACAGGTCTGATTGCTGTGCTCCAAGTACAGTATCTGTGAGGGTTTTCAGTGTTGTGGCACCAGCACCAGTGCCTAAGGCACAATTCTTCAGCCCCTGTTTAACAGGGGCGTGCAATTACAAATCTTGATATTATAATTCACAGCAGGGCCCATCCCTGTCCCTGTGCCCACCAAGAGTAACTGTCACAGCAGGGCCCATCCCTGTGCCCACCAAGAGTAACTGTGAGGGCTTACAGTGTTGTGGCAACACCGTCCACCACCACCACCAAAGGCCCATTTTTTCTGCCCCTGTTCAACAGGTGCATGCAATTACAAATCTTGATCTAATAATTCACAGCAGGGCCCATTCCTGTGAACACCAAGAGTAACTGTGAGGGCTTACAGTGTTGTGGCAACACCGTCCACCACCACCACCACCACCACCAAAAACCCTATTTTTTCTGCCCCTGTTCAACAGGTGCATGCAATTACAAATCTTGATCTAATAATTCACAGCAGGGCCCATTCCTGTGCCCACCAAGAGTAACTGTGAGGGCTTACAGTGTTGTGGCAACACCAACATCCAATGGGGCAAATTTCTGCAGAGTATATACGGCAGGCCCCTACTTTCAAACATCCAACTTACAAACGAATCCTACTTGCAAACGGAATGAGAAAACAGGAAGTGAGAGGAAATCTACCCCTAGGAAGTGAAATTCTATCCTGTTAGATTTAATTTGGGAAAAAGGTATCTCCTCTCTACTGATGCTTTATCACCAATCCTTGTTTCTATAAAAACCCAACTTTTCCAAAAACATTTGTCATTGGGACGGAAAGTGAGGTGAAATGTTCTGAACAGGTGCACAGACAGCAAAACAAATGTTACAGGGGTGATAACCCTTCCCTATGTTCTCCAAAAAGCTTAAAAATAGATTTTTTTGGATGGAGCTACACTTAAAAATTTACCTGTTCAAAATTACAAACAGATTAAGAACAAACCTACAGTCCCTGTTTTGTTTGCACTGCCTGTATACTGCTGTTCAGAGTATATAGGGTTACAGGTATAGGGTTTTATTTTGGGTGTGGGGTTCCCCTTAATATCCATACAAGACCCAAAGGGGCTGGTAATGGGCTGGGGTGGGGGGGAGGGGTGATGGGGTAACCATGCCATTTTTCTCACAGATTTTCATCCATATTGCCAGGACAAGACATGACATTAAAGCCGCAAGCAGTTTTAAATGGCTTATTTTTTTCCTTTACAAATGTCATTTTTTGCAGGGACAGTTCTAAACACGTGAAACACATGCCACTTCACAGGCATACTTTAGACACCCCCCCAGGTACCATATTTAAAGGAATATTTCACTTTTTTTTTCACTTCATGCATCATTAAAATGTTTTATAACTTCTTTTTGCATTGATACATGTCCCCTGGGGCAGGACCCGGGTCCCCAAACCTGTTTTATGACGTTTACATGCATATTGGTCGTTATAATTAGCACTTTAGATTTTGAACGTTCGCGTCCATTGTAACTAATAGGGTTTGAATGTTCGTGCAAACTTTCGGTCTGTTTGCAGGTTCTGGTGCGAACCGAACCCGGGGGTGTTCGGCTCATCCCTAATCTCAACCCTACTGAACAGTGAACACCTTTAGGATGATTTTAAACACAGAGTGCAAGTCAGGTCTTCTTTTCCAATATCAGTAGCTGACCTCACAAGTGCTCTCTTAAATGAATGGGCACAACTTCCCCCAGACACACTCCAAAATGTTGTAGAACTTCTTCCCTGAAGATTGTAGACTGTTCTATCCACAAAGTGGGGGCCAACCTCATAGCAATGGCCATGGTTTTGAAAAGGGATGTCCATTAATCTCATGTGATGGTCTAGTGATCACATACGTTTGGCCATATAGAATACGTTAATAGATTCTGTTGAGCAGCAGCAAACTTGCACCTACACTGATGTCACTGAGTGCTTTGGAAATGCATGCACATTCATCATGTCCCCATTGGTTTAATTTCTTACATTTATCTTGGCATAAGTCAGTTTGAGAATTATTTACACTTATAAACATTGATCTGCCAGGTTTTACCATCTGTTCAGAAAACTTTAAGGATACAGGAAGCTTGGCAATGTGTCTGAAGTTTGCTGCGAGACCGTTAAATAGTCACCTCACCCTGGATTATAGAATTTTCTCAAACATTGCCCCAGGCCTGTGCACTTGTTCTTCAGGTCAGCTTCTGCAGAACATCTCTATTCTTTCAAGGCTTGTGACCAGACTTCTTAAAGCCCTCCATTGCACTGTATTTTGCTCATAGTCTTTCCAAGAACCAAAAACACTAAGATACATATCACTTTTATTAATGGGATGATTTTACCATTTACAAAAGACTGTGGTTATTTCAGGCCCATTTCAGGAGACCTAGGCAAACGAACCCAGCTTGCCATAACAGACCAGACAAGACATGAATATAGCCACAGTGAGATTAATGGTGAACCTGGGGAAGAAAAACCTAGAGTTTTATGTCCATCTCCACGTGGCTGGGATAGAACCCCCCTTTCTCTGGGCTTTGATACCATGCTGTGGGATCCCTTCCAATATACTTAGAACCTGTAGGTATCACACACTACAATTGTCTCTCGGCTACCTTTAGACCAATCCACTGGTTTACTCTATGCAAATAGGGGTTACATTTAACAATCAAGATAGGGACATTTCCTCCACATGCTAACTGTACGTCAGGAGCATCCCCATTAAACTTTAGCTAAAAGTCATCACTATACTTACATTTCTGTTGTGGTTCACCGGCTGTTACCTGTAGGGCACCCCCATATCTGTCTTGTGGTCCACATTGGTGTCATGTCTCTGTATCTACTTACTTGTTTTGTCGATATACATAGACTAATCTATACATACGGGTAAGCTCCTGAGGAAGCGATTTTCATAGTGCAACAAGTTGAGCAGAAACTGTTATACCCTGGGCTGGAACAGTCCCCAAATGACTGTCACTGGATAGATTCCAATTGTGTCATATGTAATGTCACCCTGTATCGGGGCATCTAACCAACCTTATGGGTGCAAGTGGTATATATTTGTGTGGATATACACTTTTGACACTGTCTGATTTAAAAAAAAATTGTTTTTTTTTCTTTTTTGTATATTTTTGCTAAAATAAAGAAGTCCATCTCTTTGCAAATTCCTTTCCTATTGCAGGCCCATGTTATAATTAGTATTATGTCAGGGAATAAATGCAATTATGGGCAATGTTATGTGTAAAAATAAATTACTTCTATTGATGCCTTTTCCATATTTGGCTGTTGCTCCATTTGGTAAAACTGTGGCTTTCATTCATCCCCCCATGGTACTATAATGTTGAACATTCGGCCCTGAGACTTATAATTCTAGCTGTAATACACTGATCATAGCAGGTTGCTCATTGTACATTTTCTCTATTCAGAAACCAGAGGTACTGGTCAGAGAGAGAACAGAATGAGTGGGCACTCTAAGGCAATCAATTTAGCTAAGTATTTATCCACCTTCCTGCCCAGACCAATTTTCAGCTTTTAGCGCTCTTGCACTTTCAGTGACAATTGCGCGGTCATGCAATGCTGTAACCAAATGACAATTTTTTATCATTTTTTGTTCGCACAAATAGAGCTTTTTAGTTTGGTGGTATTTATTCGCGACTCCGTTTTGTTATTTTTTGCGATATAAGCGAATTTTTTTTTCCAACAAATAGAGCTTTCTTTTAGTGGTATCTGATCACCTCTGCAGTTTTTATTTCTTGCGCTATAAACAAAAGAAGAGTGACAAGTTTGAAAAAAACACAATTTCCTGACAGACTCCATGGCAGCCTACGTGTGGGTTAACCCCGCCTCCTCTCTAATGCTATAGGACCCCTTTCAAATAAAAGAGCACTCATCCCATGATACTACGTTCCTTTTTTGTCCTCCTATGGACCATATTCATGCTACTGGCGTCCGGTCGGATGAAGAAAAAGTCGGCATACCTTGCGGTGCAGCTCAGATCCCAGCCATGGGCGGGCGAGTAGCTTGAGAGGCCCATGGATACCCTAGTGGTGTGGGGTGGTTGCCTCTGGTTGCCTGACAGACCAATGACGGTGGGACCGTGGACGCACACTGGCTGGCAAGGTCTGGAATTCAGTTTTTTTCCCTTCTCCATGGCAGTCGCTTCTAAGTTGTTTGTGTTGTTTGTCTTTTTCCCACAATATCATGCAGAGTGTGTTAATCATCCCCTGATGGCGGCTGGAACGCTTCTGCGCTCCAGCTCGCCGTGACTTCCGCATAGCGTCTGTTTTCGCTGCTCGCGCATGCGCCGTAGGCCTCCTCGGGAACGAGGCTTGGCTTGCGCATGCGCGATACGGCCCGATTCTCGGCGGCCGCACAGGCGCAGTGCGAGTACCCCCTTCGGCACAGGCGCGCTAGGGGATGGGCGGTGACGTCATAGGCGGCAGATTTAAAAAGCTGTCTCAGCTGCTGACATTTGGGGATATGTTCTGACGGAATAGCAACTGAACAGCTGAGCAGCAGACAACCTTTGGTCTTTTGTCAAGTCCTGTGCCCCCTATTGCCTGGTGAGTCTTTCATGCCTTATATATATATATTGTAAAGGTTTTATAGGTGTATGTAAGGACAGCAATGTAATGAACTGGCAATGTTTTTTAATGCTTATACTGTTGATTGTGCTTAGTTCAGAGAATTCATTCTGGGTACACAGATTTTTTTTCCGCAGACTGCAGGCCTGTCATTTTTTGTTCATCCAATCAATATGGACAAGTCACCGCCTTTAAGTGGCCAGCCCTCACGCACAAGGTATGTGCCGTTGAGGGAAGGGGGTTAAGGTTTTTTCGCAATGGCTTTTTTGTACGCTCTTTTGATGCATGATGCGTTTCCCCTCCCATTTTCTTTTCAGCCCTTCCAGTAGAGACCTTGCCAGACCACAGCATCAGTCATCGTCAAGATCAAGACGTGAATCTCCATCGGATATACACCACCAGAGGAGACGCTCTAATGCCTCCTCAAGACACCGCTCCCACCACCAGGACAGCCGCTTTAATCACAGAGCCTGCTGGGGATGTGGGACACGAGTCCCAGAGGGCAAGTCTTTGTGCGACCAGTGCTATGCCCAAGTGGTTGGGGAAAAGGAGACAGAAAGCCAGAGCTTGGAGTCTCTAGTAAGGCGCGTGGTGCATCAGTGTCTGATGGAGGTAGAAGCACCTCCCACTCGGAGCCAATCCACTCGTTCCGGCTCCCCGGCCGTCGATACACACGAGATGGCAGGCCCTTCACAGCCTTACGCCTCTTCGCCTGACTCTTCAGAGGATGAAATTGATGGTGAAGAAGAGAGTGTTGGTTTCAACTTCTCCCTGATTTCGCCTTTAATCAAAGCGATCAAAGAAGCCCTTAACTGGGAAGAACCATCTGCCCCACCAACGAAGCAGAAAAAGTTCTTTAAACAATTGGGGAAAGAGCGAGCAAGTTTCCCGTTCCTTACTGAACTAAAGGACATCATTGATGAAGAATGGAGTAAGGTAGACAGGAAGTCTTCTATGTCAAACAAGACAGCCAGGTTGTATCCCCTTAAAGCAGACGAGGTCAAGCACCTGGAGAATGCCCCTTGGGTGGATGCGGCGTTAATGCGCTTAGCCAAGCATGTCACCCTCCCTTTAGTGGACGCTGTGTCCTTCAAAGATGGTCTCGAAAGGAAGATAGACCAGGATGTCAAGAGGATCTATGGGCTGGCGGGTTTAGCCTGCAAACCTGCCCTTGCCTTAGCAACCATGTCTAAGGCCATGGAAGCCTGGACAGAGAATGTGGATTCCTTCCTGAGAGGAGTATCTGAAGAGCTGGCCAGAAGCTCGCCTGCGGCAGAACTGAAATTGGCGGCGGTCTTCCTGGGGGAGGCACCCATTGATCTGATTCGCCTGCTGGCGCGTATTATGTTATCATCGGTTACTGCCAGGCGGGCCTTGTGGCTGCGTCCTTGGCTTGCGGATCCAGTTTCCAAGCAGTCTTGGTGCAGGATTCCCTTTGAAGGGTCTTCTCTGTTTGGAAACAAACTAGATGATGCCATATCCCGTGCCACAGGTGGTAAGTCGGGTTTCCTTCCTCAGGATAGACGTCTGTCGGGAAAAAAGAAGTTTCAATATAGAAGACACAGCCAGGAGCGCTCAAAAGAAGCACGCTCTTCCAAGCCAGGTCGTGACTTTAGAAGAAACTGGAGTAGAGGCCAGACTTCCTTCCGCAAATCCAGCAAGAGCCAGACATCTGATGGTCGGGGTCCGGCGAAGTCCTTTTGAGATTGCGCCCGTCCAGGCGGGTCGGGTAGGGGCACGTCTGCTCCTTTTCCGGCACGTCTGGGTGGCCTCGATCTCAGATTACTGGGTCATCAAGACAGTGTCGTCAGGCCACAGATGGGCCTTTTCCAGTATCATTCCCCCAGGTTCATATCCACTCTACTCCCTTCCTCAGAAGAAAAGAAGCAGGTACTGATGTCTTATGTGGACATACTAAAAGTTCAAGGGGCAGTAGTGCATGTTCCAAGAGACGAATGGTTTCAAGGGGTATACTCCCCACTATTCTTATTTCAAAAGAAAAATGGCGCCTGGCGCCCAGTCATCGACCTAACCTACCTCAACAGGTTCATAAAGCACGGAAAGTTCAAAGTGGAGACGTTGTCAACCATTCAACAGGCCATCCAACCCGGGGATTGGATGATCTCTATCGATTTAAAGGACGCATATTTTCACGTCCCAATAGAGAAAGAGTTTTACAAATTTCTCAGGTTCCAAGTCGGGGAGGAACATCTGCAATTCATCTGCCTTCCCTTTGGGCTGACAACATCCCCCCGAGTTTTCTCAAAGGTGCTGCGGCCCTGGTCAGACTAAAAAGCATACGTCTCTACCACTACTTAGACGACCTCTTAGTGTTGTCCCAGGACAAAGAGCAGTTACTGCTTCACAGGGAACAGGTGATTTCCATCTTGTCCAGCTTCGGATGGCTCCTAAATTTAGAAAAAAGCCATCTGGTTCCATCTCGACATCTGATATATCTGGGAGCCCAGTTCGATACAGTGAGAAATGCCATCTCTCTCCCATTAGAGAAAATTCCAGTGATTCAAGGGAGGATCTCGCGGGCTCTACACGCTTCACATCTGAAGGCCTCTCAGTGCCTAGAAATCATAGGGACAATGGTCTCTACGACACAGATGGTCAAGTGGGCACTATGGAGGGTACGGTCCTTCCAGTCAGAGTTCCTCCGTCAATGGAAGTCAGGCGACAAGAATCAGTCGATCAGGATATCCACGGCTATGAGGAACAGCCTCTTCTGGTGGCTTCTTCGCAAAAACCTGTTGAATTGCCACTCTATCGCTCCCATCTCCTGGGTCACAGTCACAACCGATGCCAGCGGTACCGGTTGGGGGGCCCTATGCGGGTCAGCCCTTGCCCAGGGCAAATGGGCCACTCAGCTAGTCATCCCTGGGTCGAACGTGCTAGGGCTTCGAGCAGCCTGGTGTGCTCTCCAGTCTTTTTCTCACCTCCTTAAGGGGAAGTCAGTGTTATTGAGAATGGACAATATCACGGCGGTATCCTATGTCAAGAGACAAGGAGGCACACGGAGCACCACTCTCCTTCAGGAAGTCGAACCCATCCTTTCATGGGCTCAGAAGAACCTGGCAGGCATTTCGGCAGTATTTGTTCCCGGGGTCCAGAATTCCCAGGCAGACTTTCTTTCTCGCAACCAATTAGACAACAACGAGTGGTCACTGCATGTGAAGATATTCGAGTGGATTCTGTCAATGGGGTTTACTCCAGAAGTGGATCTCTTCGCATCTCCCTGCAACTTCAAGGTAGGGAAATTCTACACTCGGGGTCGGTGCAGCCAGGCGTTCGGGATAGATGCCCTGACGGATTATTGGAGCTTCAAGAAGGCGTATGCTTTTCCTCCACTCCCAGTGCTACTCAAATTTCTGTGCAGGCTTCAGTCAGAGGAGGTGGAAGTGGTGACAATAGCTCCTTTTTGGCCAAACAGGCCTTGGTTCCCACTTCTGATTCAACTCAGTTTCCGAGAGCCGGTGCCTCTTCCTCTCAGACCAGACCTTCTTTCCCAAGGGGCAGTCCTTCATCCTTGTCCGGCACAGTTGAAACTGATGGTCTGGTTCTTGAGAGGGAAAGGCTGGAATCATTTGGGTGCTCCTCCAAGGTGATCGCTACTCTGATGAGTTCAAGAAGGACAAGCACGAATAAAGTTTGCGGTAGGATATGGGCAAAATTCGTAGAATTCTCTTCCTCCTCGGGCAGATCCTTTAGAAAGCCGGAAATTCAAGACATTCTTGCTTTCTTACAAACTGGCCTAGACTTACAGCTATCCATCAGCTCTCTCAGAGTCCAAATTTTGGCTTTGTCAGCCTTTTCAGGAACATCTTGGGCAGTTCATCCTTTAATTCGGCAATTTTTTCGTGGAGTGTCAAGACTCAAACCTCAGAGGAGACCACGGTTCCCCAAATGGGACTTGCCACTTGTGCTGGATTACTTATCTGGACTCAGTACCACGGGGTCTTCCCCAATTTCTCTGAAGGACTTTTCGGCAAAAGTAGCTTTCATGATAGCCATTACCTCAGCTAAAAGGGTTTCAGAAATTGGATCTTTGGGTCATAAAGAACCCTTCTTGACGTTCTTCCCGGACCGAGTTATGCTCATCCCGATGCTGGGTTCGAACCCGAAGGTAACATCGGTGTTCCACGATAATCAAGAGATTGTGTTACCCACATTCCGGTCTCCGGATTCTTCTGAGATGCACCCACTGGATGTAGGTGAGGTCCTGAAAGTCTATCTCAGTATCACTTCTTCTTTTAGACGATCCGATCACCTGTTTGTTCTTCACTCTGGTGCTAATAAAGGGAAGAAAGCCTCGACTAGGACAATTGCGTCTTGGATTGTACAGGTCATCCAGCAAGCTTATAGGGCTAAGGGCTTGGCTCCCCCAGAGGCGGTGACAGCTCACTCTACTTGCAGAATGGCAGCATCTTGGGCAGCGGCGCAGCATGTGGCTCCAGATGTCATCTGAAAAGCGGCCTCTTGGGCCTCTATCAATACTTTCATGTCTCATTACTGTATAGAGCCTGCCTCACTGTCTTCTGTTGATTTTGGTCATAAGATCCTATCGGTGGATAGGACAAAATAAAATTTTCTGTTTGTTTAAGCATACCCTCCCGTGTAGTTTGGCTTGTTATTTCCCACACGTAGGCTGCCATGGAGTCTGTCAGGAAAAAGGAAAATTTATTATCAAATACTTACCGTAATTTTCCTTTCCTGATGGACTCCATGGCAGACGGAGTTCCCACCCATTTGGTTATTGAGTAGGCTAGTTACGGAACGTAGTATCATGGGGTGAGTGCTCTTTTATTTGAATGGGGTCCTATAGCATTGGAGAGGAGGCGGGTGTTAACCCACATGTAGGCTGCCATGGAGTCCATCAGGAAAGGAAAATTACGGTAAGTATTTGATAATAAATTTTCCTTTTTTGACGGTGGGCGGGCGGCAAGTAGTTAAAGAACCATCCACCAATCATTGAACAAGAAAATGACCCTAGACCTGCCCCTTGACATCATAATGATGTCATATACCCGCCATATGCATAGACTATTTAAAAATGACATCTTAGCAACAAAGAACATAGAGGAGAGATGGGTTTGCTTTAAGAGCATATTAAATAAGGGCATTAGCCAGTGCATCCCATTGGGAAATACATTTAAAAGAGTGAACAAAAGTCCTGGATGGCTTAACTCCAATGTAAAAATGCATATAAAAGCAAAGGAGAAGGCCTTCAAGAAACACAAGGCTGAGGGATCATCATCAGCATTCAGACTTTAAAAGGAATGCAACAAGAAATGTAAGGGTGCAATTAGGGTAGCTAAGATAGAACAAGAAAGACACATAGCGAATGACAGCAAAACAAAATCCCAAGAAATTCTTTAAAGTGGTGTTTCCCCCAAATTTACAACTTTTAACCTATGTGCAGCAAATGAGCTAATAAAAGTTAATTGGATAACAAAAAAAAAAAATCACTTACCTATTTCTCCCTTTTGCTAGGTGGTCCCACGAAATCTGCCTCTTCCATAGCCTAGGCTAAAAACGTCACTTCCCCTCGGCGCAGTCAGTCATCTGGGACACGTGACAGGTCCCAGATGACTGTGGCGTATCACGGCGTGCGGCGCGGCTCGCGCATGCGCAGTGGTTGCGCGCACAGTAAGGATTCCGGTGCCACGAGCGGAGTGGGGAACAAGGGGGGGCTTCGTTCCCCCGCATCGCTGGACCCTGGGACAGGTAAGTGTCCGATTCTTAAAAGTCAGCAGCTGCAGTCTTTGTAGCTGCTGACTTTTCAAAAAAAAATTTCATGGGCACACCACTTTAAGTATATTACCAGTAAAGGAGGGAGGACAGACAAATGTCTATTAGCCAATGCACTTTAGTTTGGGGGGAAACTGTTTGTATGCCTATATACGAATTGGAGCTCCTTCCTTTTAAAAGATTTTACTTTTGGAAAATACATTTTTTATACCGGATTTACGCTATGAGTGCCCGTTTTTTACTATTAATTTTATGTGGACACCCTATTATACAAGCAACACCATGGAGCAGGAGGTGATATTGATCATTGGGACACCAGGACCATTGGCATATCTGACTACATGCTCTTTACCCCTGCAGGGGTAGGGTTTTCTGGTGAGTGCATAAAACAAAAGGGGAGCACCTTATTTCTCTGCACAGAAATTGTGATAAAGTGTGTAAAAGAAATTTGTAAGTTCTGTATATAATTGTATGCTATTTTGTATGTAATGCACATTGCCCTTACTGTGCACCACGCACTAATAATGTTTTCATTACATGTTGGCATTCTTTCGAGTCCTGATTAGAATTAGTCTGCCTATGTTATGCCTCTTGTTACCATAAAAGTACAATTGTAATATTAATGTGATACCTACGTAATCATGTGTATAAAAACCTTCAATTTGGTCATAATAAAGCAGAACAGTTATTTGGGAAGATGCTGAGCGTATCTTTTGTGTCTGTTCCCTACTGCAGTAGTTATTATTAATTTGGAACCACTAATCACTATGAGAATAGGCGTTGCCTATCTATAAAATGTCCAGGTCAGATGGCGATCTTTGCCCAGGAGAGGATTTACAGGTGACCCTGAAAATCTGAAACGAGGAGCTTGAGAAGATCCAGGAATTTATGATAATCAGCCGACTGAGGTAAGCCTTTTGCTTACATTTGAGTTATCAGACTTCCTTGATCGGTAAGGCATTTTCGGGACAAAGGGTCCCTGTTTTACTCCCCTTATTCGAACTGTATTGATTGGTTGTTATTTGTTATGTTGTCACTGTCTACTGTCCATTGGAGTGTTCTAGATAAGAAAGGGAAGAATAGTGTTGTTCACAGGTATATGTAGTACATCTGCTAGATAAAGTAGTTTAGAGGCAAGAGGGTATAGGCACACGTAGAGAAGGCTGGCCAGTCATTATGGGCATTAAATTAAGTAAGGGAATGAAGGGTAAGAGACCCTCAAAAATGCCCAGCACAAGAGAAGCACTGAAAATATATGAACCAAAGGTGTGGTTCGACCTATACTGAGCCCCTAGATTAATGGTTAGAGTTGACAGGGATCCACAATGGGTAACTGGGTTACCAAAGTCCACAGGGACTAAGAAAACAGCTAGAGAAACAGCTATCTATGTGAGCAAGATGCACCAGGGGTGACAATTTACACTAGACAGAAAGGGACATTTTGATGTTAAGTTGTGGGATGAATTTGGGGTCAGGCACTACAACTAGTAAAGTCAAAACAGATAAATGAGAGTCAAAACAGAATACTTTATATGTTGTCAGAGAGGGAAAATGGGATGAGCACTATGGCTGCCCGTCTGATCATAGAAGCTAGAGTATGTGAAGTATACTTACAGGGAAGAATACAGGGAAGAATACATGGGATGCAAAGGATAGCAGAACAAAATAAGGAAAGCAGAATTTAAGCAGGGGAGTATTAAAGAGTTAAAAGAAAGTGAGAGAATGATATGCATGTGTTGTGTACAAATGGGAAAAATGTAAGCGATTTTAGAGAGATATTCATGTGTGTGTGTGAATGCTGGAACCTTTAGTTCTATCTCTTGTGTGTGTCATGTATGCAGACGTGACCCCCTTCTTTGCGCTCTCATGAAAGGATGTAGCTGGGATGAGAGGTCAGTGATAAGCTGGAAGGACACCATGCCAATTTCAGTTTTTTAGACAAAACATTTAACAAAATGTGTCGGGTTATTTAATCTAATGATAAACAATGTGATCACAATTATTTTTTAATCTGTTTTCCAAACATGGTAAAATTAAGGTTACATTTAACCGTGTTTAATATCTTTTGATAGTGGAAACAGTGCATTTAAAAAAGGGAAATTAAGTAAAATTAGGTAAAATGTCCTAATTTAAGGAAATATATCTCTGCATATATATAAGAATAAGGGTGTGATATTGAGATTATCACTTGAGTATTAATTTCTGATATGAGTTTAACAAATGTATTAATAATATAGATATATTGTAAATGGTTAAGACAACCTTTGGTTGGAAATGAAATCCAGGTTATTGGGGAAATTTGTAAAATGGGATTAGTTTAGATTAAGATAACAATTTTGTAATTTTACATTTATACAATAAACCTTTATTGAGAGGAAAAAAATAATAAGATGAGGTTGTTAATTTAAATACAGCTTCCATAATATTTAACAAAGCCAAGATGGATGGGATAACTAAGAAGTTTTTCTACAAAAATGAAATCTAAAAGTCTGATAATAACTTGATGAGCGGTCCATGAGGTGAGAGTAATAATAAATACTAATTAAATATAACAGACCCATAACATCAAGTCCACACACCCTGTTAGGATAGATCCCACCTGCAGCCAGTTGTTTTTGATCTGGCTGAGAGCTTTCTGTTCTGTCATATACAGATAGTTAGTCCTTTTGTTTGTATTCATTTTTATTTTTGAAATCCAAAGCAGAATGTGTGGATTGTGAAATGATGTGCCCCTTTTCCTTGCAAGTGCCGTGGTATAAACAGAAGAATACTTTGGCTTTATGGACATCTCTGCATGACCACAGGGTATTGTTATCATGTATTATGTTCTGACACCAGGAAAATAATGATAAATGGAAATGAAGGATTTGTGCTATCTAGCTAAAACTAACAACAGAGCAAGCAATGAGACATTTATATTATTGCCAGGAAAAAAGTTGTCTTTCTGAAACATGAAACTGGAGATTGGGGATGAGCCGAACACCCCCGGGTTCGGTTCGCACCAGAACCTTCGAACGGACCGAAAGTTCGCGCGAATTTTCGAACCCTATTCGTTACAATGGACGCGAACGTTCGAAATCAAAATTGCTAATTACAACGGCCAATATGCATGTTAATGTCATAAAACAGGTTTGGGGACCCGGGTCCTGCCCCAGGGGACATATATCAATGCAAAAAGAACTTTTAAAAACTAACGTTTTTTCGGGAGCAGTCATTTTAATGATGCATAAAGTGAAAAAAAAAAAGTGAAATATTCCTTTAAATATGGTACCTGGGGGGTGTCTAAAGTATGCCTGTGAAGTGGCATGTGTTTCCCGTGTTTAGAACTGTCCCTGCACAAAATGACATTTTTAAAGGAAAAAAAGAATCCATTTAAAACCACTTGCGGCTTTAATGTCATGTCTTGTCCTGGCCATATGGCTGAAAATCCTTGAGAAAAATGGCATGGCTACCCCATCACCCCCACCCCCCCCCCCCCCAGCCCCTTTGGGTCTTGTATGGATATTAAGGGGGACCCCGCACCCAAAATAAAACCCTATACCTACAACCCTATATACTCTGAACAGCAGTTTATAGGTGGTGCAAACAAGAGAGGGACTGTAGGTTTGTTCTTAAGTAAAATCTGAACAGGTACATTATGAAGTGTAGCTCCATCCCCAAAAAATCTATTTTTAAGCTTTTTGGAGAACATAGGGAGGGGTTATCACCCCTGTAACATTTGCTGTCTTTGCACATCTGTTCAGAACATTTCACCTCACTTTCCCAATGAGAAATGTTTTTGGAAAAGTGGGGTTTTAATTCAAACAAGGATTGGTGATAAAGCATCAGTAGAGAGGAGATACCTTTTTCCCAAATTAAATGTAACAGGATAGAATTTCCCTTCCTAGGGGTAGATTTCCTCTCACTTCCTGTTTTCTCCTTCCGTTTGCAAGTAGGAGTCGTTTGTAAGTTGGATGTTTGAAAGTAGGGGCCTGCAGTATATACTCTGCAGAAATTTGTCCCATTAGATGTTGGTGTAGCCACAAGACTGTAAGCCCTCACAGTTACTCTTGGTGGGCACAGGAATGGGCCCTGCTGTGAGTTATTAGATCAAGATTTGTAATTGCATGCACCTGT
Source organism: Lithobates sylvaticus (assembly GCA_028564925.1). Lineage (NCBI taxonomy): Eukaryota > Metazoa > Chordata > Amphibia > Anura > Ranidae > Lithobates > Lithobates sylvaticus. The sequence goes on along the minus strand of CM053035.1, from coordinate 28,993,082 downwards.
TGAACAGGGCAGAAAAATTGGGCCTTTGGTGGTGGGGGTGGACGGTGTTGCCACAAGACTGTAAGCCCTCACAGTTACTCTTGGTGGGCACAGGAATGGGCCCTGCTGTGAGTTATTAGATCAAGATTTGTAATTGCATGCACCTGTTGAACAGGGCAGAAAAATTGGGCCTTTGGTGGTGGTGGACGGTGTTGCCACAAGACTGTAAGCCCTCACAGTTACTCTTGGTGGGCACAGGAATGGGCCCTGCTGTGAGTTATTAGATCAAGATTTGTAATTGCATGCACCTGTTGAACAGGGCAGAAAAATTGGGCCTTTGGTGGTGGTGGTGGTGGTGGTGGTGGTGGACGGTGTTGCCACAAGACTGTAAGCCCTCACAGTTACTCTTGGTGGGCGCAGGAATGGGCCCTGCTGTGAGTTATTAGATCAAGATTTGTAATTGCATGCACCTGTTGAACAGGGCAGAAAAATTGGGCCTTTGGTGGTGGTGGTAGACGGTGTTGCCACAAGACTGTAAGCCCTCACAGTTACTCTTGGTGGGCACAGGAATGGGCCCTGCTGTGAGTTATTAGATCAAGATTTGTAATTGTATGCACCTGTTGAACAGGGCAGAAAAATTGGGCCTTTGGTGGTGGTGGTGGTGGACGGTGTTGCCACAAGACTGTAAGCCCTCACAGTTACTCTTGGTGGGCGCAGGAATGGGCCCTGCTGTGAACTATTAGATCAAGATTTGTAATTACACGCCCCTGTTAAACAGGGGCTGAAAAATTGTGCCTTAGGCATTGGTGCTGGTGCCACAACACTGCAACCCCTCACAGATACTGTACTCTGAGCACAGCAATGAGACCTGTTGCAAAGCATTGCCTAAAAATTGTAATTACACGCCCCAACAGGGGCTGAAAAATTGTGCCTTAGGCACTGGTGCTGGTGCCACAACACTGCAACCCCTCATAGATACTGTACTTTGAGCACAGCAGTCAGACATGTTGAGAAGCATTGCTTAAAAAATTGTAATTACACACCCCTGTTAAACAGGGGCTGAAAAATTGTGCCTTAGGCATTGGTGCTGGTGCCACAACACTGCAACCCCTCACAGATACTGTACTCTGAGCACAGCAATGAGACCTGTTGCAAAGCATTGCCTAAAAATTGTAATTACACACCTCAACAGGGGCTGAAAAATTGTGCCTTAGGCACTGGTGCTGGTGCCACAACACTGCAACCCCTCACAGATACTGTACTTGGAGCACAGCAGTCACACCTGTTGCGAAGCATTTTTTTAAAAAATTGTAATTACACGCCCCTGTTATACAGGGGCTGAAAAATTGTGCCTTAGGCATTGGTACTGGTGCCACAACACTGCAACCCCTCACAGATACTGTACTTGGAGCACAGCAGTCACACCTGTTGCAAAGCATTTTTTTAAAAAATTGTAATTACACGCCCCTGTTATAAGGGGCTGAAAAATTGTGCCTTAGGCACTGGTGTGGTGGCACCCAGAAACAAAAATGTTCTTCCAAGCTATCAAGGAATGGATCATTAAGGAAGAGGAAGAGGATAGTCAGTGAACATAACAGGACAGTCACTCAACATCAGCATAGGCAGTCTTGAAGGGATCTGACATTATAAATTATTCATTTACCCTGTGATCGGTGACAAATCCTCCAGCAGCACTGAATGTGCGTTCGGAAAGAACGCTGGATGCAGGACAGGCCAGTAGCTCAATTGCATACTGTGCAAGCTCTGGCCAGTGATCCATCCTCAAGACCCAGTAAGCCAGAGGATTTTCGGTGGGAAAGGTGTCCAAGTCTGACCTTACCCCTAGGTATTCCTGCTGGAACCGATCATACCTTGGGGCTGCGGACTAAAAAAATTTCTGAACGCATCGGTCAGACGTCCACCTTCCCCACCGCTCCTTCTGCTACTGATCGAAGCCTCAGCAACTTGTCGTCCAGGACCAGGAGTTTGTAACCTCCCAGTTTCTGGGAACGCGTTGCACAGACCTTTCTGCAAGGCCTCCCTGAGATGTCTCATCCTCTGCTCCCTCTGCGTCGGCAAGATAAGGTCCGCAACCTTACCCTTGTACCGTGGATCAAGGAGTGGCCAGCCAGTAATGGTCCCTCTCCTTGATCCGAAGAATACGAGGATCCTTCCGCAGGCTTTGCAGGATCAGGGAGGCCATGCAACGTAGGTTAGCTGAGGCATTCAGTCCGGAGTCTTCTGGGTCACTGAGGACGACATGATCGCCAGCCACCTCCTCCCAGCCACGTACAAGTCCACTGGTTTGTTGGGGCTGTACATCATCACTAAAAGACTGCTGCTGCTGATGCTGAGTGCCAGGCTCCACCTCCATGCTCACACAATCCTCCTCCTCCTCCTCCTCCTCCTCATCCTTTTCCTGTGTGATGGGTGGGACAGAAGGAACACTGTCTGGATAAAGGGGGCCTTGAGAGGCAAGGAAGTCCTTCTCTTCCTGCCTCTGTTCTGCCTCAAGTTCCCTGTCCATTATCCCACGCAGCGTATGCTCCAACAGGTGGACAAGAGGTACAGTGTCACTGATGCATGCACTGTCACTGCTCACCATTCTTGTGGCCTCCTCAAATGCTGACAGGACAGTGCATGCAGCCCTGATCATGCTTCACTGGCGTGGGGAAAAATATCCAAGCTCCACTGACCCTGTCCTGGTGCTGTAGTCGCACAGGTACTCATTGATGGCCCTCTGCTGCATGTGCAGTCGCTGCAGCATGGCCAACGTTGAGTTCCACCTGGTGGGCATGTCACATATAAAGCAGTTCTTGGGCAGGTTCAACTCCTTTTGCAGCTCAGCCAGCCGAGCACTGGCATTATATGATTGGCGGAAATGCACACAGACTTTCCTGGCCTGCCTCAGGACATCCTGTAAGCCTGGGTACCTGCCCAAGAACCGCTGCACCACCAGGTTAAGGACGTGAGCCATACAGGGCACATGGGTCAGCTGTCCCTGTCGCAGGGCGGAGAGGAGGTTGGTGCCATTGTCACAAACCACCATTCCTGGCTTAAGCTGGCGTGGCGTCAACCACCTGTCGGCCTGCCCCTGCAAAGCTGACAGAACCTCTGCCCCAGTGTGGCTCCTGTCCCCCAAAAACACCAGGGCAAGCACGGCATGGCATCTTTTTGCCTGCGTACTCGCGTAGCCCCCCACGCCTACGGAGCACCGCTGGTTCCAAGGACAGAGCACTCGTAGAGGCCATGGAGGAAGAAGAAGAGGAGGGGGTGGAGGAGAGGAGGGGGTGGAGGAGAGAGGTGTGTCACAACCAGTAGTAGCATTTTGGAGGCGTGGTGGCGGAACAACCTCCAACACTACTGCACCTTGTCCTGCATCCCTCCCAGCTGCCAATAGAGTGACCCAATGGGCCGTGAAAGACCGATAACGTCCCTGTCCATGCCTGCTGGACCATAAGTCAGCGGTAATATGCACCTTACCGCTGACCGCCCTGTCCAGCGAGGCATGGACATTGCCTTCCACATGCCGGTAGAGAGCCGGAATCGCCTTCCATGAGAAAAAGTGGCGTTTGGGAACCTGCCACTGAGGAACCGCACATTGAACAAACTCACGGAAGGGGGCCGAGTCTACCAACTAAAAAGGCAGCAGTTGAAGAGCTAGCAATTTAGCCAAGCTAGCATTCAACCGCTGGGCATGTGGATGGCTGGGAGTATACTTCTTTCGACGGTCCAGCAGCTGGGGCAGGGAAATTTGCCTGCTACAATCGGACGTCGGTGTACTGCAAGTACTTGGTTGTGACACACCTAATTCTACACCTTCAGTCCTCTCAGAGCAGCTTTCAGAGAGGACTGAAGATATAGTGGGGATGGAGATCCCAGCTGATGAGGAGCAAGGAGAGGTCCGCTTTGTTCTTTGGTGTGGGTCTTTAATGTGCGCTTGCCAACGAGCTGCATGGCAGGTCGACATATGTCTGGTCATGCTTGTGGTGCCCAAGCGGCTGATGTTTTGGCCACGCGAGATACGCTTGAGACAAATATTGCACATAGCAATGGTGCGATCTGATGCACTCGTCTCAAAAAAGGCCCACACCAAAGAACTTTTGTGATAACGTGCAGAGGCAGCGCCCTGCACAGGCGGAGCTCTGCGGTGTGATTCAGTTGGTGTGCTGGCCTCTAGCTGGCCTCCAGGGGGCATCCTGCCTCGTTGGACATGTGCCGCCGCATCCTCCTCCTCCTTTCTCCCTTCAGGCACCCACGTGGAGTCAGTGACCTCATCATCCCCTCCCTCTTCACTACTAGAGCAAACCTGGCAGTAAGCTGCAGCTGGTGGAACATTACTGCCAGATTGCTGTCCTTCAGCATCCCCTCTCTCTGCGCGCACACTACTGCCTTCCTCAAGCTGGGTATCATCATCCGAGCCTTCAAATCGTTGGGCATCCTCCTGGAGCATGTACCCAACACTGTGCTCAAACAGTTCGGGGGACTCGTCAGGAGGACATGGTGGGTCTAGGGAAGGGGTGCCTGATGATGCCATTGAGTACGCGTTGGCAGCTGCTCTGCCAGTACCCTGAGACTGGGTGAGAGAGGATGAGGAGGATGAGGAGGGCTTGGTCATCCATTCTACCAAGCCTTCAGCATGATGCGGCTCAACATGTCCAGCTGCCGAAAACAAAGACAAGCGTGTCCCATGGCCACGTGCTGATGACGATGCACGACCACGTCTACGACCAGCACTGTTGTCTCTAGAAACAGAGCCTGCTTGCCCTGTGCTCTTGCCTCGGGAATGTCTGCCTCTCCTTGGCGGTCTTCCAGCCATTGTAGTGGGTAGTGTATATGGGTGCTGACACAAACACACTATAGGTACTATGTGTGCTGACAAAAATATATAGGTCCTATGTGTGCTCACAACACACTATAGGTCCTATGGGTGCTGACACAAACACACTATAGGTACTATGTGTGCTGACAAAAAAATATAGGTCCTATGTGTGCTCACAACACACTATAGGTCCTATGGGTGCTGACACAAACACACTAGAGGTACTATGTGTGCTGACGAAGAAATAGAGCTCCTATGTGTGCTCACAACACACTATAGGCCCTATGGGTGCTGACACAAACACACTATAGGTACTATGTGTGCTGACGAAGAAATAGAGCTCCTATGTGTGCTCACAACACACTATAGGCCCTATGGGTGCTGACACAAAAACACTATAGGTACTATGTGTGCTGACGAAGAAATAGAGCTCCTATGTGTGCTCACAACACACTATAGGCCCTATGGGTGCTGACACAAACACACTATAGGTACTATGTGTGCTGACACAAACACACTATAGGTACTATGTGTGCTGACAAAGAAATAGAGCTCCTATGTGTGCTCACAACACACTATAGGCCCTATGGGTGCTGACAAAAACACACTATAGGTACTATGTGTGCTGACAAAGAAATAGAGCTCCTATGTGTGCTCACAACACACTATAGGTCCTATGGGTGCTGACACAAACACACTATAGGTACGATGTGTGCTGACAAAGAAATAGAGCTCCTATGTGTGCTCACAACACACTATAGGCCCTATGGGTGCTGACACAAACACACTATAGGTACTATGTGTGCTGACGAAGAAATAGAGCTCCTATGTGTGCTTACAACACACTATAGGCCCTATGGGTGCTGATACAAAAACACTATAGGTACTATGTGTGCTGACGAAGAAATAGAGCTCCTATGTGTGCTCACAACACACTATAGGCCCTATGGGTGCTGACACAAACACACTATAGGTACTATGTGTGCTGACAAAGAAATAGAGCTCCTATGTGTGCTCACAACACACTATAGGCCCTATGGGTGCTGACACAAACACACTATAGGTACTATGTGTGCTGACACAAACACACTATAGGTACTATGTGTGCTGATGAAGAAATAGAGCTCCTATGTGTGCTCACAACACACTATAGGCCCTATGGGTGCTGACACAAAAACACTATAGGTACTATGTGTGCTGACGAAGAAATAGAGCTCCTATGTGTGCTCACAACACACTAAAGGCCCTATGGGTGCTGACACAAACACACTATAGGTACTATGTGTGCTGACGAAGAAATAGAGCTCCTATGTGTGCTCACAACACACTATAGGTCCTATGGGTGCTGACACAAACACACTATAGGTACTATGTGTGCTGACGAAGAAATAGAGCTCCTATGTGTGCTCACAACACACTATAGGTCCTATGGGTGCTGACACAAACACACTATAGGTACTATGTGTGCTGACAAAAAAATATAGGTCCTATGTGTGCTCACAACACACTATAGGTCCTATGGGTGCTGACACAAACACACTAGAGGTACTATGTGTGCTGACGAAGAAATAGAGCTCCTATGTGTGCTCACAACACACTATAGGCCCTATGGGTGCTGACACAAACACACTATAGGTACTATGTGTGCTGACGAAGAAATAGAGCTCCTATGTGTGCTCACAACACACTATAGGCCCTATGGGTGCTGACACAAAAACACTATAGGTACTATGTGTGCTGACGAAGAAATAGAGCTCCTATGTGTGCTCACAACACACTATAGGCCCTATGGGTGCTGACACAAACACACTATAGGTACTATGTGTGCTGACGAAGAAATAGAGCTCCTATGTGTGCTCACAACACACTATAGGCCCTATGGGTGCTGACACAAACACACTATAGGTACTATGTGTGCTGACACAAACACACTATAGGTACTATGTGTGCTGACGAAGAAATAGAGCTCCTATGTGTGCTCACAACACACTATAGGCCCTATGGGTGCTGACACAAACACACTATAGGTACTATGTGTGCTGACGAAGAAATAGAGCTCCTATGTGTGCTCACAACACACTATAGGCCCTATGGGTGCTGACACAAACACACTATAGGTACTATGTGTGCTGACGAAGAAATAGAGCTCCTATGTGTGCTCACAACACACTATAGGCCCTATGGGTGCTGACACAAACACACTATAGGTACTATGTGTGCTGACGAAGAAATAGAGCTCCTATGTGTGCTCACAACACACTATAGGCCCTATGGGTGCTGACACAAAAACACTATAGGTACTATGTGTGCTGACGAAGAAATAGAGCTCCTATGTGTTCTCACAACACACTATAGGCCCTATGGGTGCTGACACAAACACACTATAGGTACTATGTGTGCTGACGAAGAAATAGAGCTCCTATGTGTGCTCACAACACACTATAGGCCCTATGGGTGCTGACACAAAAACAACATAGGTACTATGTGTGCTGACGAAGAAATAGAGCTCCTATGTGTGCTCACAACACACTATAGGCCCTATGGGTGCTGACACAAACACACTATAGGTACTATGTGTGCTGATGAAGAAATAGAGCTCCTATGTGTGCTCACAACACACTATAGGCCCTATGGGTGCTGACACAAACACACTATAGGTACTATGTGTGCTGACGAAGAAATAGAGCTCCTATGTGTGCTCACAACACACTATAGGCCCTATGGGTGCTGACACAAACACACTATAGGTACTATGTGTGCTGACAAAAAAATATAGGTCCTATGTGTGCTCACAACACACTATAGGTCCTATGGGTGCTGACACAAATACACTAGAGGTACTATGTGTGCTGACAAAGAAATAGAGCTCCTATGTGTGCTCACAACACACTATAGGCCCTATGGGTGCTGACACAAACACACTATAGGTACTATGTGTGCTGACAAAAAAATATAGGTCCTATGTGTGCTCACAACACACTATATGTCCTATGGGTGCTGACACAAACACACTAGAGGTACTATGTGTGCTGACGAAGAAATAGAGCTCCTATGTGTGCTCACAACACACTATAGGCCCTATGGGTGCTGACACAAACACACTATAGGTACTATGTGTGCTGACGAAGAAATAGAGCTCCTATGTGTGCTCACAACACACTATAGGCCCTATGGGTGCTGACACAAACACACTATAGGTACTATGTGTGCTGACACAAACACACTATAGGTACTATGTGTGCTGACGAAGAAATAGAGCTCCTATGTGTGCTCACCACACACTATAGGCCCTATGGGTGCTGACACAAACACACTATAGGTACTATGTGTGCTGACGAAGAAATAGAGCTCCTATGTGTGCTCACAACACACTATAGGTCCTATGTGTGCCAACAAAAAAATATAGGTCCTATGTGTGCTGACAACACACACACTAGCTCCTATGTGTGCTGACACAAACACAATATGGCTCCTATAAATCCCTGCCTGGGATGGGTCAGAAGGTTGGGACAGAAGTTGGGGTGCAATGCTGTTCTAACAGCACTGCGATTGGTGCTACTGCAATGCTGTACTAACAGCACGCACACACCAGACTAATCCCCAGCAGCAGATAATATCACACTCTGTGCAATCAGCAGCAATGATCAGTAATGATTTGAATGACTCAGGACTGGAGTCAGCAATGGTTTAGCAAAGAAGAAATCAGCAGACTGCTCTTCTAAAAGCCGGAACACATGTGCCCTGGGCCGACGGCGTGGCGGCCTTTTATAGAGTGGGGCGTGTACTAAAGCCCCTGAGCTTTAATTGGCTACAGGCGTCCTGCCTGTAGCCAATTATTGCTCTCCTAGTTTCCGGCGCTGTGATTGGCCAAGCATGCGGGGTCACAGTGCATGCTTGGCCAATCATCAGCCAGCAATGCACTGCGCCGGCCGCAATGCATTGTGGGCCGCTCGCATCACACGAATGTGATGCGAACGGCCCAAATAGTTCTGGGCTCACGTGGGTTCGAATCGAGCACCGGGCCCATTCCTACTGGAGATCTTACACAAACAGTATGATAGAAAACAAGCCATTGTAATATTTATGCAAGCTGGACCCAGTAAAGAAGGGTTCACCCCGCTATATCAGAGCTGTAGCTTTATGCAAAGGTGCTATTAGACAAAGTTACAGACATTATTTTGGTCAAATATTACATTTTTAATTTGATCCACATTCTACGCAGCAAATATACAGCTAACTATATGTTTGTCTAATGAAAGGTTCAAAATCTGAATTTTTTTTGTTTGTTTATTAGGGATGAGCCTGTTCGCCGAATCGCGAACAATTTGGGGTGTTCGTGGCAAATTCGAAAGCCGTGGAACACCCTTTAAAAGTCTATGGGAGAAATCAAAAGTGCTAATTTTAAAGGCTTATATGCATGGTATTGCCATAAAAAGTGTTTGGGGACCCGGGTCCGGCCCCAGGGGACATGTATCAATGCAAAGAAAAATGTTTTAAAAACTGACGTTTTTTCAGGAGCAGTGATTTTAATAATGCTTAACGTGAAACAATAAAAGTGAAATATTCCTTTAAATTTCGTACCTGGGGGTGTCTATAGTATGCCTGTAAAGTGGCGCATGTTTCCCGTGTTTAGAACAGTCCGAGAGCCAAATGGCATTTCTAAAGGAAAAAAAGTATTTTAAAATTATAATAATGAATTGTCGGGTCTCGGCAATACACATAAAAGTCATTGAAACGGCCTTTGGGTCTGGTATGAATATTAAGGGGAACCCCAAACCTAAATTTAAAAAAAAAAATTGTGTGGGGGTCCCCCCAAATTCCATACCAGGCCCTTCAGGTCTGGTATGGCTATTAAGGGGAACCCCGCGCCAAATAAAAAAAAAAATGGTAAATCAATACCAGACCCTTCAGGTCTGGTATGGATTTTAAGGGAAACCCTGTGCCAAAAGTAAAAAAAAATGGCGTGGGGGTCCCCCCAAAAATCCAGACCCTTATCCGAGCACACAACCTGGCAGGTCACAGGAATAGAGGGGGGACGAGAGAGTGCACCCCCCTCATGAACCATACCAGGGCACATGCCCTCAACATGGGGAGGGTGCTTTGGGGTAGCGCCCCCCCAAAGCACCTTGTCCCCATGTTTATGGGCATAATGGCCTCATCCCCACAACCCTTGCCCGGTGGTTGTGGGGGTCTGTGGGTGGGGGGCTTATCGGAATCTGGAAGCCCCCTTTAACAAGGGGACCCCCAGATCCCGTCTCCCGCCCTGTGTGAAATGGTAGGTAACGGGGTACAAATGTACCCCTACCATTTCACAAAAAAAGTGTGAAAAGGGTAAATATTACAATACACGGCTTGGGACAAGTCCTTTATTAAAAAATATAAAAATAAAAGTGTCCCACGAAGTCCATTCATCTTCTTCTTCTCCCACTCCGATGGACTGAAAAAGAAAAAAGCTGTATGCCGCCACCGATCTGCTTCCATGGGAGGCACCCGCCGTAATGACCGGCCTCTCAGATGACAGCTCTTTTATAACTGAGGCGGGGCCACACGATGATGTCACCCCTCTGATGCACGGGAACATCCCTATCATTTCCCCATAGCGTCAGAGGGGGTGGGGCCACCCAGTGACGTGACCGAGTGACCCTGCCCCCTCTGAAACTATCACCAACCCTCAGTTATAAAAGCTTTTTTTTTTCTTCGGTCCGCCAGCACGAGAGAAGAAGAAGATGGATGGACTTTGTGGGACTCTTTTATTTTTATTTTTTTAACCACTTCCCATCTGGCCACTTCACATAAACGGCTGGGTGGGCACTCTCTCCTTCTGAGTGGACGTTCAGGAACGTCCCTCATAAGGAGCAGGATTGCGCACAGCACGTTCACGTGCAGAGGCGCGATCCCAATGCGCTTGTGTCACCTGGACACGGCGCATCTTAGATTGTCAGGAGGGCTCTGTGATTGGCCCTCCTGATCACATGACGGCCGTGTCCAATCACGGCCGTCATGTGATGTAAACAAACAGCTGGTTTCTAGGTGATCGGCTCGCCTCTCCTCACACGGAAGTGGTCACTGAGGAGAGGAGAGCGGATCTCTGCAGCCGCCTGGCGATCAGTGAGTATTAGCTGTTTTTTACAGCTTTTTACGCACTTATCACCAGTCTATTGTCCCCACACATGTCAACATAAAAGTAAAACACACAGTAAACACACAATGCCCCCCAAACACATGTCCCCAAAACACATGTCCCCCACATATAACAGTAAAATCACATGTCCCAATGATTATCTGCACACATATGTCTGTGATCACCTGCGCACATCTGTACATGATCATTTGCGTACATCTGTCCGTGATCACACAAACCAATTATTACACACTTAACAGGATTTTTTTACCAAAAACATGTAACAGAATACATTTTGGCTTAAATTTATGACAAATTTCTATTTTATTGGATTTCTTTTAAAATAGAATAAAGAAAATATCGTATTTTTTTTCCAAATTTCTGCTCTTTTTTTCACTTATATCGCTAAAAATAAAAAAATGAAGTTGTGAATAAAGACCACCAAAAGAAAGCTCTATTTGTGCAAACAAAATGATAAAAGTTTCATTTGGGTACAGCATAGCATGACCGCGCAATTGTCATTAAAGTGGCGGGCCACCCTAAAAAAAAACAAAAAAGCATTAATATTCTGGAAAAAAAATAAAAAATAAAAAAAAATCTGAAATCCCTGTTGCTAGGCAGTCTTCCTAATCTGCGTCCTTCCTACTCCACGGTGATCTTCGGTCTTCTGTCCTCCGCCGCGTTGACTTTTGGGTAATGGGGCGTGCTGTGTTCTAGGAACTGTGTGTTCCCTAACACAGCGTGTCCCATTCACAAAGCGATGCGCAACTCGCGCATGCGCAGTAGGAAACGGGCAGTAAAGCCGTAGTCTCCACTGCCTGTTTCCCTTACTGAGGATGGCGGCGCTGGGACCGGAGCGCCGAGGGACATGTCGGCCTCGGCGGCCGACATCACGGGCACCCTGGGAGGGTAAGTGTACTTATTAAAAGTCAGCAGCTACTTTTTTTTTTAGCTGCTGACTTTTAAAAAAAATAATTTTCAGCTGAAACACCCCTTTAAAAGTGTGAGAGTGCTGAAAGCTGAAAATAGGTCTGGGAAGGAAGGGGGCAAAAGTGCCCAGTATTGATGTGGTTAATAAAGGACTTGTCCCAAGCCGTGTATTGTAATTTTTACCATTTTCACACTTTTTTTGTAAAATGATAGGGGTACATTTGTACTCCGTTACCATTTCACATGGGGGGGCTGGGATCTGGGGGTCCCCTTGTTAAAGGGGGCTTTCAGATTCTGATAAGCCCCCCCGCCTGCAGACCCCCACAACCACCGGGCAAGGGTTGTGGGGATGAGGCCCTTGTCCCCATCAACATGGGGACTAGGGATGAGCCGAACACTCCCGGGTTCGGTTCGCACCAGAACCTTCGAACCGACCGAAAGTTCGCGCGAATTTTCGAACCCTATACGTTATAATGGACGCGAACGTTCGAAATCAAAAGTGCTAATTACAACGGCCAATATGCATGTTAATGTCATAAAACAGGTTTGGGGACCCGGGTCCTGCCCCAGGGGACATATATCAATGCAAAAAGAACTTTTAAAAACTAACGTTTTTTCGGGAGCAGTCATTTTAATGATGCATAAAGTGAAAAAAAAAAAGTGAAATTTTCCTTTAAATATGGTACCTGGGGGGGGGTCTAAAGTATGCCTGTGAAGTGGCATGTGTTTCCCGTGTTTAGAACTGTCCTTGCACAAAATGTCATTTGTAAAGGAAAAAAAGAAGCCATTTAAAACCACTTGCGGCTTTAGGTTTGTTCTTAAGTAGAATCTGAACAGGTACATTATGAAGTGTAGCTCCATCCCAAAAAAATCTATTTTTAAGCTTTTTGGAGAACATAGGGAGGGGTTATCACCCCTGTAACATTTGCTGTCTTTGCACATCTGTTCAGAACATGTCACCTCACTTTCCGTCCCAATGACAAATGTTTTTGGAAAAGTGGGGTTTTAATTGAAAGAAGGATTGGTGATAAAGTATCAGTAGAGAGGAGATACCTTTTTCCCAAATTAAATCTAACAGGATAGAATTTCCCTTCCTAGGGGTAGATTTCCTCTCACTTCCTGTTTTCTCTTTCCATTTGCAAGTAGGAGTCGTTTGTAAGTTGGATGTATGAAAGTAGGGGCCTGGCGTATATACTCTGCAGAAATTTGCCCTATTAGATGTTGGTGTAGCCACAAGACTGGTGGAAACAGGAATGGGCCCTGCTGTGAGTTAATAGATCAAGATTTGTAATTGCATGCACCTGTTGAACAGGGCAGAAAAATTGGGGGTGGTGGTGGTGGTGGACGGTGTTGCCACAAGACTGTAAGCTCTCACAGTTACTCTTGGTGGGCGCAGGAATGGGCCCTGCTGTGAGTTATTAGATCAAGATTTGTAATTGCAAGCACCTGATGAACAGGGCAGAAAAATTGGGCCTTTGGCGGTGGTGGTGGACGGTGTTGCCACAAGACTGTAGGCCCTCATAGTTACTCTTGGTGGGCGCAGGAATGGGCCCTGCTGTGAACTATTAGATCAAGATTTGTAATTGCAAGCACCTGATGAACAGGGCAGAAAAATTGGGCCTTTGGCGGTGGTGGTGGACGGTGTTGCCACAAGACTGTAGGCCCTCATAGTTACTCTTGGTGGGCGCAGGAATGGGCCCTGCTGTGAACTATTAGATCAAGATTTGTAATTACCCGCCCCTGTTAAACAGGGGCTGAAAAATTGTGCCTTAGGCACTGGTGCTGGTGCCACAACACTGCAACCCCTCACAGATACTGTACTTGGAGCACAGCAGTCACACGTGTTGCGAAGCATTTTTTTAAAAAATTGTAAGTACACGCCCCTGTTAAACAGGGGCTGAAAAATTGTGCCTTAGGCACTGGTGCTGGTGCCACAACACTGCAACCCCTCACAGATACTGTACTTGGAGCACATTGTTGCGAAGCATTTTTTTTTATAAAAATTGTATGTACACGCCCCTGTTAAACAGGGGCTGAAAAATTGTGCCTTAGGCACTGGTGCTGGTGCCACAACACTGCAACCCCTCACAGATACTGTACTTGGAGCACAGCAGTCACACGTGTTGCGAAGCATTTTTTTAAAAAAATTGTAAGTACACGCCCCTGTTAAACAGGGGCTGAAAAATTGTGCCTTAGGCACTGGTGCTGGTGCCACAACACTGCAACCCCTCACAGATACTGTACTTGGAGCACAGTGTTGCGAAGCATTTTTTTTATAAAAATTGTATGTACACGCCCCTGTTAAACAGGGGCTGAAAAATTGTGCCTTAGGCACTGGTGTGGTGGCATGGATCATTGAGGAGGAGGAAGAGGATAGTCAGTGAACATAAGAGGACAGTCACTCAGCATCAGCATAGGCAGTCTTGAAGGGATGTGATGTGACATTAAAAATTATTCGGTTATATCCGCCTCAGGTGCCTGGTAGCTGGTGGTGATCCAAGACTGATTCATTTTGATGAAGGTCAGTCGATCAACCGAGGCGGTGGACAGGCGCACCCTATGATCAGTCACAAATCCTCCAGCAGCACTGAATGTGCGTTCGGACAGAACGCTGGAGGCAGGACAGGCCAGTAGCTCAATTGCATACTGTGCAAGCTCTGGCCAGTGATCCATCCTCAGGACCCAGTAAGCCAGAGGATTTTCGGTGGGAAAGGTGTCCAAGTCTGACCTTGCCCCAAGGTATTCCTGCACCATGTATATCAGACGCTGGCGATGGTTGCTGGAACCGATCATACCTTGGGGCTGCGGACTAAAAAATTGTCTGAACGCATCGGTCAGACGTCCACCTTCCCCACCGCTCCTTCTGCCACTGACCGAAGCCTCAGCAACTCGTCGCCCAGGACCAGGAGTTTGTAGCCTCCCAGTTTCTGGGAACGCGTTGCACAGACCTTTCTGCAAGGCCTCCCTGAGATGTCTCATCCTCTGCTCCCTCTGCGACGGCAAGATAAGGTCCGCAACCTTACCCTTGTACCGCGGATCAAGGAGAGTGGCCAGCCAGTAATGGTCCCTCTCCTTGATCCGAAGAACACGAGGATCCTTCCGCAGGCTTTGCAGGATCAGGGAGGCCATGCAGCGTAGGTTAGCTGAGGCATTCGGTCCGGAGTCTTCTGGGTCACTGAGGATGACATGATCGCCAGCCACCTCCTCCCAGCCACGTACAAGTCCACTGGTTTGTTGGGACTGTACATCATCCCTAAAAGACTGCTGCTGCTGATGCTGAGTGCCAGGCTCCACCTCCATGCTCACACAATCCTCCTCCTCCTCCTCCTCCTCCTCCTCCTCATCCTCTTCCTGTGTGATGGGTGGGACAGGAGGAACACTGTCCGGATAAAGGGGGCCTTGAGAGGCAAGGAAGTCCTCCTCTTCCTGCCTCTGTTCTGCCTCAAGTGCCCTGTCCATTATCCCACGCAGCGTATGCTCCAACAGGTGGACAAGAGGGACAGTGTCACTGATGCATGCACTGTCACTGCTCACCATCCTCGTGGCCTCCTCAAATGGTGAGAGGACAGTGCATGCATCCCTGATCATGCTCCACTGACGTGGGGAAAAAAAACCAAGCTCCCCTGACCCTGTCCTGGTGCCGTAGTCGCAAAGGTACTCATTGATGGCCCTCTGCTGCGTGTGCAGTCGCTGCAGCATGGCCAACGTTGAGTTCCACCTGGTGGGCATGTCACATATTAGGCGGTTCTTGGGCAGGTTCAGCTCCTTTTGCAGCTCAGTCAGCCGAGCACTGGCATTATAAGATCGGCGGAAATGCACACAGACTTTCCTGGCCTGCCTCAGGACATCCTGTAAGCCTGGGAACCTGCCCAAGAACCGCTGCACCACCAGGTTGAGGACGTGAGCCATGCAGGGCACATGGGTGAGCTGCCCCTGTCGCAGGGCGGAGAGGAGGTTGGTGCCATTGTCAGAAACGACCATTCCTGGCTTAAGCTGACGTGGCGTCAACCACCTCTCGGCCTGCCCCTGCAGAGCTGCCAGAACCTCTGGCCCAGTGTGGCTCCTGTCCCCCAAACACACCAGCGCAAGCACGGCATGGCATCTTTTTGCCTGCGTACTTGCGTAGCCCCTTGTACGCCTACGGAGCACCGCTGGTTCCAAGGACAGAGCACTGGAGGAAGAAGAAGAGGAGGGGGTGGAGGAGAGAGGTGTGTCACAACCAGTAGCAGTAGTAGCGTTTTGGAGGCGTGGTGGCGGAACAACCTCCAACACTACTGCACCTTGTCCTGCATCCCTCCCAGCTGCCAATAGAGTGACCCAATGGGCCGTGAAAGAAAGGTACCGTCCCTGTCCATGCCTGCTGGACCATGAGTCAGCGGTAATATGCACCTTACCGCTGACCGCCCTGTCCAGCGAGGCATGGACATTGCCCTCCACATGCCGGTAGAGAGACGGAATCGCCTTCCGTGAGAAAAAGTGGCGTTTGGGAACCTGCCACTGAGGAACCGCACATTGAACAAACTCACGGAAGGGGGCCGAGTCTACCAACTGAAAAGGCAGCAGTTGAAGTGCTAGCAATTTAGCCAGGCTAGCATTCAACCGCTGGGCATGTGGATGGCTGGGAGTGTACTTCTTTCTACGGTCCAGCAGCTGGGGCAGGGAAATTTGCCTGCTGCAATCGGACGTCGGTGTACTGCAAGTACTTGGTTGTGACACACCTAATTCTACACCTTCAGTCCTCTCAGAGCAGCTTTCAGAGAGGACTGAAGGTGTAGTGGGGATGGAGATCCCAGCTGAGGAGGAGCAAGGAGAGGTCCGCTTAGTTCTTTGGTGTGGGTCTTTTATGTGTGCCTGCCAACGAGCTGCATGGCAGGTCACCATATGTCTGGTCATGCTTGTCGTGCCCAAGCGGCTGATGTTTTGGCCACGCGAGATACGCTTGAGACAAATATTGCAAATAGCAGTGGTGCGATCTGCTGCACTCGTCTCAAAAAAGGCCCACACCAAAGAACTTTTCTGATAACGTGCAGAGGCAGCGCCCTGCACAGGCGGAGCTCTGCGGTGTTGTACAGTTGCCGTGCTGGCCTCTACCTGGCCTCCAGGGGGCACCCTGCCTCGTTGGACATGTGACGCCGCATCCTCCTCCTCCTCGTCCTCCTCCTCATCCTCTCTCCCTTCAGGCACCCACGTGGAGTCAGTGACCTCATCATCCCCTCCCTCTTCACCACTAGAGCAAACCTGGCAGTAAGCTGCAGCTGGTGGAACAGTACTGCCAGATTCCTCAAGCTGGGTATCATCATCTGAGCCTTCGAATCGTTGGGCATCCTCCTGGAGCATGTACCCAACACTGTGCTCAAAGAGTTCGGGGGACTCCTCAGGAGGACATGGTGGGTCTAGGGAAGGGGTGGCTGATGATGCTCTGCCAGTACCCTGAGCCTGGGTGAGAGAGGATGAGGAGGATGAGGAGGGCTTGGTCATCCATTCTACCAAGCCTTCAGCATGATGCGGCTCCACATGTCCAGCTGCCGAAAACAAAGACGCGCGTGTCCCATGGCCACGTGCTGATGACGATGCACGACCACGTCCACGTCCACGGCCACGTCCACTAGAAACAGAGCCTGCCTGCCCTGTGTTCTTGGCTCTGCACGCTCTGCCTCCCCTTGGCGGTCTTCCAGCCATTGTAGTCGGTAGTCCTGTGGGTGCTGCTGAGAAGAATATATAGGAGCTCTGTGTGATGCCACTAACACACTAGAAGTCCTGTGGGTGCTGCTGAGAAGAAAATATAGGAGCTCTGTGTGATGCCACTAACACACGAGAAGTCCTATGGGTGCTTCTGCAAAGAAAATATAGGAGCTCTGTGTGATGCCACTAACACACGAGAAGTCCTATGGGTGCTTCTGCAAAGAAAATAGAGGAGCTCTGTGTGATGCCACTAACACACTAGAAGTCCTATGGGTGCTTCTGCAAAGAAAATAGAGGAGCTCTGTGTGATGCCACTAACACACTAGAAGTCCTGTGGGTGCTGCTGAGAAGAAAATATAGGAGCTCTGTGTGATGCCACTAACACACGAGAAGTCCTATGGGTGCTTCTGCAAAGAAAAAAGAGGAGCTCTGTGTGATGCCACTAACACACTAGAAGTCCTATGGGTGCTTCTGCAAAGAAAATAGAGGAGCTCTGTGTGATGCCACTAACACACGAGAAGTCCTATGGGTGCTTCTGCAAAGAAAATAGAGGAGCTCTGTGTGATGCCACTAACACACTAGAAGTCCTGTGGGTGCTGCTGAGAAGAAAATATAGGAGCTCTGTGTGATGCCACTAACACACGAGAAGTCCTATGGGTGCTTCTGCAAAGAAAAAAGAGGAGCTCTGTGTGATGCCACTAACACACTAGAAGTCCTATGGGTGCTTCTGCAAAGAAAATAGAGGAGCTCTGTGTGATGCCACTAACACACTAGAAGTCCTGTGGGTGCTTCTGCAAAGAAAATAGAGGAGCTCTGTGTGATGCCACTAACACACTAGAAGTCCTGTGGGTGCTGCTGAGAAGAAAATATAGGAGCTCTGTGTGATGCCACTAACACACTAGAAGTCCTATGGGTGCTTCTGCAAAGAAAATAGAGGAGCTCTGTGTGATACCACTAACACACTAGAAGTCCTGTGGGTGCTTCTGCAAAGAAAATAGAGGAGCTCTGTGTGATGCCACTAACACACGAGAAGTCCTATGGGTGCTTCTGCAAAGAAAATAGAGGAGCTCTGTGTGATGCCACTAACACACTAGAAGTCCTGTGGGTGCTGCTGAGAAGAAAATATAGGAGCTCTGTGTGATGCCACTAACACACGAGAAGTCCTATGGGTGCTTCTGCAAAGAAAAAAGAGGAGCTCTGTGTGATGCCACTAACACACTAGAAGTCCTATGGGTGCTTCTGCAAAGAAAATAGAGGAGCTCTGTGTGATGCCACTAACACACTAGAAGTCCTGTGGGTGCTTCTGCAAAGAAAATAGAGGAGCTCTGTGTGATGCCACTAACACACTAGAAGTCCTGTGGGTGCTGCTGAGAAGAAAATATAGGAGCTCTGTGTGATGCCACTAACACACTAGAAGTCCTATGGGTGCTTCTGCAAAGAAAATAGAGGAGCTCTGTGTGATGCCACTAACACACTAGAAGTCC
The DNA here is from genome assembly GCA_028564925.1 of Lithobates sylvaticus. Classification (NCBI taxonomy): domain Eukaryota; kingdom Metazoa; phylum Chordata; class Amphibia; order Anura; family Ranidae; genus Lithobates; species Lithobates sylvaticus. The sequence continues at coordinate 28,974,064 of CM053035.1, read as the reverse complement.
TGTGGGTGCTTCTGCAAAGAAAATAGAGGAGCTCTGTGTGATGCCACTAACACACGAGAAGTCCTATGGGTGCTTCTGCAAAGAAAATAGAGGAGCTCTGTGTGATGCCACTAACACACTAGAAGTCCTGTGGGTGCTGCTGAGAAGAAAATATAGGAGCTCTGTGTGATGCCACTAACACACGAGAAGTCCTATGGGTGCTTCTGCAAAGAAAAAAGAGGAGCTCTGTGTGATGCCACTAACACACTAGAAGTCCTATGGGTGCTTCTGCAAAGAAAATAGAGGAGCTCTGTGTGATGCCACTAACACACTAGAAGTCCTGTGGGTGCTTCTGCAAAGAAAATAGAGGAGCTCTGTGTGATGCCACTAACACACTAGAAGTCCTGTGGGTGCTGCTGAGAAGAAAATATAGGAGCTCTGTGTGATGCCACTAACACACTAGAAGTCCTATGGGTGCTTCTGCAAAGAAAATAGAGGAGCTCTGTGTGATGCCACTAACACACTAGAAGTCCTGTGGGTGCTTCTGCAAAGAAAATAGAGGAGCTCTGTGTGATGCCACTAACACACTAGAAGTCCTGTGGGTGCTTCTGCAAAGAAAATAGAGGAGCTCTGTGTGATGCCACTAACACACTAGAAGTCCTGTGGGTGCTGCTGAGTAGGGATGAGCCGAACACCCCCGGGTTCGGTTCGCACCAGAACCTTCGAACCGACCGAAAGTTCGCGCGAATTTTCGAACCCTATACGTTATAATGGACGCGAACGTTCGAAATCAAAAGTGCTAATTACAACGGCCAATATGCATGTTAATGTCATAAAACAGGTTTGGGGACCCGGGTCCTGCCCCAGGGGACATATATCAATGCAAAAAGAACTTTTAAAAACTAACGTTTTTTCGGGAGCAGTCATTTTAATGATGCATAAAGTGAAAAAAAAAAAAGTGAAATTTTCCTTTAAATATGGTACCTGGGGGGTGTCCAAAGTATGCCTGTGAAGTGGCATGTGTTTCCCGTGTTTAGAACTGTCCTTGCACAAAATGACATTTGTAAAGGAAAAAAAGAAGCCATTTAAAACCACTTGCGGCTTTAGGTTTGTTCTTAAGTAGAATCTGAACAGGTACATTATGAAGTGTAGCTCCATCCCAAAAAAATCTATTTTTATGCTTTTTGGAGAACATAGGGAGGGGTTATCACCCCTGTAACATTTGCTGTCTTTGCACATCTGTTCAGAACATGTCACCTCACTTTCTGTCCCAATGACAAATGTTTTTGGAAAAGTGGGGTTTTAATTGAAACAAGGATTGGTGATAAAGCATCAGTAGAGAGGAGATACCTTTTTCCCAAATTAAATCTAACATGATAGAATTTCCCTTCCTAGGGGTAGATTTCCTCTCACTTCCTGTTTTCTATTTCCGTTTGCAAGTAGGATTCGTTTGTAAGTTGGATGTTTGAAAGTAGGGGCCTGCCGTATATACTCTGCAGAAATTTGCCCTATTAGATGTTGGTGTAGCCACAAGACTGGTGGGCACAGGAATGGGCCCTGCTGTGAGTTATTAGATCAAGATTTGTAATTGCATGCACCTGTTGAACAGGGCAGAAAAATTGGGCCTTTGGTGGTGGTGGTGGTGGACGGTGTTGCCACAAGACTGTAAGCCCTCACAGTGACTCTTGGTGGGCGCAGGAATGGGCCCTGCTGTGAGTTATTAGATCAAGATTTGTAATTGCAAGCACCTGATGAACAGGGCAGAAAAATTGGGCCTTTGGCGGTGGTGGTGGACGGTGTTGCCACAAGACTGTAGGCCCTCATAGTTACTCTTGGTGGGCGCAGGAATGGGCCCTGCTGTGAGTTATTAGATCAAGATTTGTAATTGCAAGCACCTGATGAACAGGGCAGAAAAATTGGGCCTTTGGCGGTGGTGGTGGACGGTGTTGCCACAAGACTGTAGGCCCTCATAGTTACTCTTGGTGGGCGCAGGAATGGGCCCTGCTGTGAACTATTAGATCAAGATTTGTAATTGCAAGCACCTGATGAACAGGGCAGAAAAATTGGGCCTTTGGCGGTGGTGGTGGACGGTGTTGCCACAAGACTGTAGGCCCTCATAGTTACTCTTGGTGGGCGCAGGAATGGGCCCTGCTGTGAGTTATTAGATCAAGATTTGTAATTGCAAGCACCTGATGAACAGGGCAGAAAAATTGGGCCTTTGGCGGTGGTGGTGGACGGTGTTGCCACAAGACTGTAGGCCCTCATAGTTACTCTTGGTGGGCGCAGGAATGGGCCCTGCTGTGAACTATTAGATCAAGATTTGTAATTACCCGCCCCTGTTAAACAGGGGCTGAAAAATTGTGCCTTAGGCACTGGTGCTGGTGCCACAACACTGCAACCCCTCACAGAGACTGTACTTGGAGCACAGCAGTCACACGTGTTGCGAAGCATTTTTTTAAAAAATTGTAAGTACACGCCCCTGTTAAACAGGGGCTGAAAAATTGTGCCTTAGGCACTGGTGCTGGTGCCACAACACTGCAACTCGGCCCTCACAGATACTGTACTTGGAGCACAGCAGTCACACGTGTTGCGAAGCATTTTTTTTAAAAAAATTGTAAGTACACGCCCCTGTTAAACAGGGGCTGAAAAACTGTGCCTTAGGCACTGGTGCTGGTGCCACAACACTGCAACCCGGCCCTCACAGATACTGTACTTGGAGCACAGCAGTCACACGTGTTGCGAAGCATTTTTTTAAAAAATTGTAAGTACCCGCCCCTGTTAAACAGGGGCTGAAAAATTGTGCCTTAGGCACTGGTGCTGGTGCCACAACACTGCAACCCGGCCCTCACAGATACTGTACTTGGAGCACAGCAGTCACACGTGTTGCGAAGCATTTTTTTAAAAAATTGTAAGTACCCGCCCCTGTTAAACAGGGGCTGAAAAATTGTGCCTTAGGCACTGGTGCTGGTGCCACAACACTGCAACCCGGCCCTCACAGATACTGTACTTGGAGCACAGCAGTCACACGTGTTGCGAAGTACAGGGGCTGAAAAATTGTGCCTTAGGCACTGGTGTGGTGGCATGGATCATTGAGGAGGAGGAAGAGGATAGTCAGTGAACATAAGAGGACAGTCACTCAGCATCAGCATAGGCAGTCTTGAAGGGATGTGACATTAAAAATTATTCGGTTATATCTGCCTCAGGTGCCTGGTAGCTGGTGGTGATCCAAGACTGATTCATTTTGATGAATGTCAGTCGATCAACCGAGGCGGTGGACAGGCGCACCCTATGATCAGTCACAAATCCTCCAGCAGCACTGAATGTGCGTTCGGAAAGAACGCTGGAGGCAGGACAGGCCAGTAGCTCAATTGCATACTGTGCAAGCTCTGGCCAGTGATCCATCCTCAGGACCCAGTAAGCCAGAGGATTTTCGGTGGGAAAGGTGTCCAAGTCTGACCTTGCCCCAAGGTATTCCTGCACCATGTATATCAGACGCTGGTGATGGTTGCTGGAACCGATCATACCTTGGGGCTGCGGACTAAAAAATTGTCTGAACGCATCGGTCAGACGTCCACCTTCCCCACCGCTCCTTCTGCCACTGACCGAAGCCTCAGCAACTCGTCGCCCAGGACCAGGAGTTTGTAGCCTCCCAGTTTCTGGGAACGCGTTGCACAGACCTTTCTGCAAGGCCTCCCTGAGATGTCTCATCCTCTGCTCCCTCTGCGACGGCAAGATAAGGTCCGCAACCTTACCCTTGTACCGCGGATCAAGGAGAGTGGCCAGCCAGTAATGGTCCCTCTCCTTGATCCGAAGAACACGAGGATCCTTCCGCAGGCTTTGCAGGATCAGGGAGGCCATGCAGCGTAGGTTAGCTGAGGCATTCGGTCCGGAGTCTTCTGGGTCACTGAGGATGACATGATCGCCAGCCACCTCCTCCCAGCCACGTACAAGTCCACTGGTTTGTTGGGACTGTACATCATCCCTAAAAGACTGCTGCTGCTGATGCTGAGTGCCAGGCTCCACCTCCATGCTCACACAATCCTCCTCCTCCTCCTCCTCCTCCTCCTCATCCTCTTCCTGTGTGATGGGTGGGACAGAAGGAACACTGTCCGGATAAAGGGGGCCTTGAGAGGCAAGGAAGTCCTCCTCTTCCTGCCTCTGTTCTGCCTCAAGTGCCCTGTCCATTATCCCACGCAGCGTATGCTCCAACAGGTGGACAAGAGGGACAGTGTCACTGATGCATGCACTGTCACTGCTCACCATCCTCGTGGCCTCCTCAAATGGTGAGAGGACAGTGCATGCATCCCTGATCATGCTCCACTGACGTGGGGAAAAAAAACCAAGCTCCCCTGACCCTGTCCTGGTGCCGTAGTCGCAAAGGTACTCATTGATGGCCCTCTGCTGCGTGTGCAGTCGCTGCAGCATGGCCAACGTTGAGTTCCACCTGGTGGGCATGTCACATATTAGGCGGTTCTTGGGCAGGTTCAGCTCCTTTTGCAGCTCAGTCAGCCAAGCACTGGCATTATAAGATCGGCGGAAATGCACACAGACTTTCCTGGCCTGCCTCAGGACATCCTGTAAGCCTGGGAACCTGCCCAAGAACCGCTGCACCACCAGGTTGAGGACGTGAGCCATGCAGGGCACATGGGTGAGCTGCCCCTGTCGCAGGGCGGAGAGGAGGTTGGTGCCATTGTCAGAAACGACCATTCCTGGCTTAAGCTGACGTGGCGTCAACCACCTCTCGGCCTGCCCCTGCAGAGCTGCCAGAACCTCTGGCCCAGTGTGGCTCCTGTCCCCCAAACACACCAGCGCAAGCACGGCATGGCATCTTTTTGCCTGCGTACTTGCGTAGCCCCTTGTACGCCTACGGAGCACCGCTGGTTCCAAGGACAGAGCACTGGAGGAAGAAGAAGAGGAGGGGGTGGAGGAGAGAGGTGTGTCACAACCAGTAGCAGTAGTAGCGTTTTGGAGGCGTGGTGGCGGAACAACCTCCAACACTACTGCACCTTGTCCTGCATCCCTCCCAGCTGCCAATAGAGTGACCCAATGGGCCGTGAAAGAAAGGTACCGTCCCTGTCCATGCCTGCTGGACCATGAGTCAGCGGTAATATGCACCTTACCGCTGACCGCCCTGTCCAGCGAGGCATGGACATTGCCCTCCACATGCCGGTAGAGAGACGGAATCGCCTTCCGCGAGAAAAAGTGGCGTTTGGGAACCTGCCACTGAGGAACCGCACATTGAACAAACTCACGGAAGGGGGCCGAGTCTACCAACTGAAAAGGCAGCAGTTGAAGTGCTAGCAATTTAGCCAGGCTAGCATTCAACCGCTGGGCATGTGGATGGCTGGGAGTGTACTTCTTTCTACGGTCCAGCAGCTGGGGCAGGGAAATTTGCCTGCTGCAATCGGACGTCGGTGTACTGCAAGTACTTGGTTGTGACACACCTAATTCTACACCTTCAGTCCTCTCAGAGCAGCTTTCAGAGAGGACTGAAGGTGTAGTGGGGATGGAGATCCCAGCTGAGGAGCAAGGAGAGGTCCGCTTAGTTCTTTGGTGTGGGTCTTTTATGTGTGCCTGCCAACGAGCTGCATGGCAGGTCGCCATATGTCTGGTCATGCTTGTCGTGCCCAAGCGGCTGATGTTTTGGCCACGCGAGATACGCTTGAGACAAATATTGCAAATAGCAGTGGTGCGATCTGCTGCACTCGTCTCAAAAAAGGCCCACACCAAAGAACTTTTCTGATAACGTGCAGAGGCAGCGCCCTGCACAGGCGGAGCTCTGCGGTGTTGTACAGTTGCTGTGCTGGCCTCTACCTGGCCTCCAGGGGGCATCCTGCCTCGTTGGACATGTGACGCCGCATCCTCCTCCTCCTCGTCCTCCTCCTCATCCTCTCTCCCTTGAGGCACCCACGTGGAGTCAGTGACCTCATCATCCCCTCCCTCTTCACCACTAGAGCAAACCTGGCAGTAAGCTGCAGCTGGTGGAACAGTACTGCCAGATTCCTCAAGCTGGGTATCGTCATCCGAGCCTTCGAATCGTTGGGCATCCTCCTGGAGCATGTACCCAACACTGTGCTCAAAGAGTTCGGGGGACTCCTCAGGAGGACATGGTGGGTCTAGGGAAGGGGTGGCTGATGATGCTCTGTCAGTACCCTGAGCCTGGGTGAGAGAGGATGAGGAGGATGAGGAGGGCTTGGTCATCCATTCTACCAAGCCTTCAGCATGATGCGGCTCCACATGTCCAGCTGCCGAAAACAAAGACGCGCGTGTCCCATGGCCACGTGCTGATGACGATGCATGACCACGTCCACGTCCACGGCCACGTCCACTAGAAACAGAGCCTGCCTGCCCTGTGTTCTTGGCTCTGCACGCTCTGCCTCCCCTTGGCGGTCTTCCAGCCATTGTAGTCGGTAGTCCTGTGGGTGCTGCTGAGAAGAATATATAGGAGCTCTGTGTGATGCCACTAACACACTAGAAGTCCTATGGGTGCTTCTGCAAAGAAAATAGAGGAGCTCTGTGTGATGCCACTAACACACTAGAAGTCCTGTGGGTGCTTCTGCAAAGAAAATAGAGGAGCTCTGTGTGATGCCACTAACACACTAGAAGTCCTGTGGGTGCTTCTGCAAAGAAAATAGAGGAGCTCTGTGTGATGCCACTAACACACTAGAAGTCCTATGGGTGCTTCTGCAAAGAAAATAGAGGAGCTCTGTGTGATGCCACTAACACACTAGAAGTCCTGTGGGTGCTTCTGCAAAGAAAATAGAGGAGCTCTGTGTGATGCCACTAACACACTAGAAGTCCTGTGGGTGCTTCTGCAAAGAAAATAGAGGAGCTCTGTGTGATGCCACTAACACACTAGAAGTCCTGTGGGTGCTGCTGAGAAGAATATATAGGAGCTCTGTGTGATGCCACTAACACACTAGAAGTCCTATGGGTGCTTCTGCAAAGAAAATATAGGAGCTCTGTGTGATGCCACTAACACACTAGAAGTCCTATGGGTGCTTCTGCAAAGAAAATATAGGAGCTCTGTGTGATGCCACTAACACACTAGAAGTCCTATGGGTGCTTCTGCAAAGAAAATAGAGGAGCTCTGTGTGATGCCACTAACACACTAGAAGTCCTGTGGGTGCTTCTGCAAAGAAAATAGAGGAGCTCTGTGTGATGCCACTAACACACTAGAAGTCCTATGGGTGCTTCTGCAAAGAAAATAGAGGAGCTCTGTGTGATGCCACTAACACACTAGAAGTCCTGTGGGTGCTTCTGCAAAGAAAATAGAGGAGCTCTGTGTGATGCCACTAACACACTAGAAGTCCTGTGGGTGCTTCTGCAAAGAAAATAGAGGAGCTCTGTGTGATGCCACTAACACACTAGAAGTCCTGTGGGTGCTGCTGAGAAGAATATATAGGAGCTCTGTGTGATGCCACTAACACACTAGAAGTCCTGTGGGTGCTTCTGCAAAGAAAATAGAGGAGCTCTGTGTGATGCCACTAACACACTAGAAGTCCTGTGGGTGCTTCTGCAAAGAAAATAGAGGAGCTCTGTGTGATGCCACTAACACACTAGAAGTCCTGTGGGTGCTGCTGCTGAGAAGAATATATAGGAGCTCTGTGTGATGCCACTAACACACTAGAAGTCCTATGGGTGCTTCTGCAAAGAAAATAGAGGAGCTCTGTGTGATGGGACTAACACACTTCAAGTCCTATAGGTGCTTCTGGGAACAAAATATAGCTCTGTGTGTGTGATGGGACTAACACACTTCAAGTCATATAGGTGCTTCTGGGAAGAAAATATAGCTCTGTGTGTGTGATGGGACTAACACACTTCAAGTCCTATAGGTGCTTCTGGGAAGAAAATATAGCTCTGTGTGTGTGATGGGACTAACACACTTCAAGTCCTATAGGTGCTTCTGGGAACAAAATATAGCTCTGTGTGTGTGATGGGACTAACACACTTCAAGTCCTATAGGTGCTTCTGGGAAGAAAATATAGCTCTGTGTGTGTGATGGGACTAACACACTTCAAGTCCTATAGGTGCTTCTGGGAAGAAAATATAGCTCTGTGTGTGTGATGGGACTAACACACTTCAAGTCCTATAGGTGCTTCTGGGAAGAAAATATAGCTCTGTGTGTGTGATGGGACTAACACACTTCAAGTCCTATAGGTGCTTCTGGGAAGAAAATATAGCTCTGTGTGTGTGATGGGACTAACACACTTCAAGTCCTATAGGTGCTTCTGGGAAGAAAATATAGCTCTGTGTGTGTGATGGGACTAACACACTTCAAGTCCTATAGGTGCTTCTGGGAAGAAAATATAGCTCTGTGTGTGTGATGGGACTAACACACTTCAAGTCCTATAGGTGCTTCTGGGAAGAAAATATAGCTCTGTGTGTGTGATGGGACTAACACACTTCAAGTCCTATAGGTGCTTCTGGGAACAAAATATAGCTCTGTGTGTGTGATGGGACTAACACACTTCAAGTCCTATAGGTGCTTCTGGGAAGAAAATATAGCTCTGTGTGTGTGATGGGACTAACACACTTCAAGTCCTATAGGTGCTTCTGGGAAGAAAATATAGCTCTGTGTGTGTGATGGGACTAACACACTTCAAGTCCTATAGGTGCTTCTGGGAAGAAAATATAGCTCTGTGTGTGTGATGGGACTAACACACTTCAAGTCCTATAGGTGCTTCTGGGAAGAAAATATAGCTCTGTGTGTGTGATGGGACTAACACACTTCAAGTCCTATAGGTGCTTCTGGGAAGAAAATATAGCTCTGTGTGTGTGATGGGACTAACACACTTCAAGTCCTATAGGTGCTTCTGGGAAGAAAATATAGCTCTGTGTGTGTGATGGGACTAACACACTTCAAGTCCTATAGGTGCTTCTGGGAAGAAAATATAGCTCTGTGTGTGTGATGGGACTAACACACTTCAAGTCCTATAGGTGCTTCTGGGAAGAAAATATAGCTCTGTGTGTGTGATGGGACTAACACACTTCAAGTCCTATAGGTGCTTCTGGGAAGAAAATATAGCTCTGTGTGTGTGATGGGACTAACACACTTCAAGTCCTATAGGTGCTTCTGGGCTTCTGTGTGTGTGATGGGACTAACACACTTCAAGTCCTATAGGTGCTTCTGGGAAGAAAATATAGCTCTGTGTGTGTGATGGGACTAACACACTTCAAGTCCTATAGGTGCTTCTGGGAAGAAAATATAGCTCTGTGTGTGTGATGGGACTAACACACTTCAAGTCCTATAGGTGCTTCTGGGAAGAAAATATAGCTCTGTGTGTGTGATGGGACTAACACACTTCAAGTCCTATAGGTGCTTCTGGGAAGAAAATATAGCTCTGTGTGTGTGTGATGGGACTAACACACTTCAAGTCCTATAGGTGCTTCTGGGAAGAAAATATAGCTCTGTGTGTGTGATGGGACTAACACACTTCAAGTCCTATAGGTGCTTCTGGGAACAAAATATAGCTCTGTGTGTGTGATGGGACTAACACACTTCAAGTCCTATAGGTGCTTCTGGGAAGAAAATATAGCTCTGTGTGTGTGATGGGACTAACACACTTCAAGTCCTATAGGTGCTTCTGGGAAGAAAATATAGCTCTGTGTGTGTGATGGGACTAACACACTTCAAGTCCTATAGGTGCTTCTGGGAAGAAAATATAGCTCTGTGTGTGTGATGGGACTAACACACTTCAAGTCCTATAGGTGCTTCTGGGAAGAAAATATAGCTCTGTGTGTGTGATGGGACTAACACACTTCAAGTCCTATAGGTGCTTCTGGGAAGAAAATATAGCTCTGTGTGTGTGATGGGACTAACACACTTCAAGTCCTATAGGTGCTTCTGGGAAGAAAATATAGCTCTGTGTGTGTGATGGGACTAACACACTTCAAGTCCTATAGGTGCTTCTGGGAAGAAAATATAGCTCTGTGTGTGTGATGGGACTAACACACTTCAAGTCCTATAGGTGCTTCTGGGAAGAAAATATAGCTCTGTGTGTGTGATGGGACTAACACACTTCAAGTCCTATAGGTGCTTCTGGGAAGAAAATATAGCTCTGTGTGTGTGATGGGACTAACACACTTCAAGTCCTATAGGTGCTTCTGGGCTTCTGTGTGTGTGATGGGACTAACACACTTCAAGTCCTATAGGTGCTTCTGGGAAGAAAATATAGCTCTGTGTGTGTGATGGGACTAACACACTTCAAGTCCTATAGGTGCTTCTGGGAAGAAAATATAGCTCTGTGTGCGTGATGGGACTAACACACTTCAAGTCCTATAGGTGCTTCTGGGAAGAAAATATAGCTCTGTGTGTGTGATGGGACTAACACACTTCAAGTCCTATAGGTGCTTCTGGGAACAAAATATAGCTCTGTGTGTGTGATGGGACTAACACACTTCAAGTCCTATAGGTGCTTCTGGGAACAAAATATAGCTCTATGTGTGTGATGGGACTAACACACTTCAAGTCCTATAGGTGCTTCTGGGAAGAAAATATAGCTCTGTGTGTGTGATGGGACTAACACACTTCAAGTCCTATAGGTGCTTCTGGGAAGAAAATATAGCTCTGTGTGTGTGATGGGACTAACACACTTCAAGTCCTATAGGTGCTTCTGGGAAGAAAATATAGCTCTGTGTGTGTGATGGGACTAACACACTTCAAGTCCTATAGGTGCTTCTGGGAACAAAATATAGGAGCTCTGCCTGCCTGCCACGAACACACTACAAGTCCTATAGGTGCTTCTGGGAACAAAATATAGGAGCTCTGCCTGCCTGCGACGAACACACTACAAGTCCTATAGGTGCTTCTGGGAACAAAATATAGGAGCTCTGCCTGCCTGCCACTAACACACTTCAAGTCCTATAGGTGCTTCTGGTAACAAAATATAGGAGCTCTGCCTGCCTGCCACGAACACACTACAAGTCCTATAGGTGCTTCTGGTAACAAAATATAGGAGCTCTGCCTGCCTGCCACGAACACACTACAAGTCCTATAGGTGCTTCTGGTAACAAAATATAGGAGCTCTGCCTGCCTGCCACGAACACACTACAAGTCCTATAGGTGCTTCTGGTAACAAAATATAGGAGCTCTGCCTGCCTGCCACGAACACACTACAAGCCCCTCTTTCTCAATCAATCCTTGTAACTGAATCTATCTAACTCAATCTCTGTAAGTGAATCTCTCTACCTAACTAAATCCAGCAGAGTGTCACAGATCTAGCCTGCTCAATCTGCGCCGGAACAGCATGTGACCGGCGCAGACGGCGTGGCGGCCTTTTATAGGGGGGGGGCGTGTACTACAGCCCCTGAGCTGTAATTGGCTACAGGCGTCCTGCCTGTAGCCAATTATGGCTCTTCGAGTTTCCGGGGCTGTGATTGGCCAAGCATGCGGGGTCACAGTGCATGCTTGGCCAATCATCAGCCAGCAATGCACTGCGCCGGCCGCGCCGGCCGCAATGCATTGCGGGGCCGCTCGCATCACACGAACGTGATGCGAGCGGCCAAAATAGTTCTGGGCTCGCCGAGCGAGCGAACGCCCGGTGCTCGATGCGAACGTGGGTTCGCATCGAGCACCGGGCCCATCCCTACTGCTGAGAAGAAAATATAGGAGCTCTGTGTGATGCCACTAACACACTAGAAGTCCTATGGGTGCTTCTGCAAAGAAAATAGAGGAGCTCTGTGTGATGCCACTAACACACTAGAAGTCCTGTGGGTGCTTCTGCAATAAAAAAAAGAGGAGCTCTGTGTGATGCCACTAACACACTAGAAGTCCTGTGGGTGCTTCTGCAAAGCAAATAGAGGAGCTCTGTGTGATGCCACTAACACACTAGAAGTCCTGTGGGTGCTGCTGAGAAGAAAATATAGGAGCTCTGTGTGATGGGACTAACACACTTCAAGTCCTATAGGTGCTTCTGGGAACAAAATATAAGATCTCTGTGTGATTGGACTAACACACTTCAAGTCCTATAGGTGCTTCTGGGAAGAAAATATAGGTCTGTGTGATGGGACTAACACACTTCAAGTCCTATAGGTGCTTCTGGGAACAAAATATATGATCTCTGTGTGATTGGACTAACACACTTCAAGTCCTATAGGTGCTTCTGGGAAGAAAATATATGATCTCTGTGTGATGGGACTAACACACTTCAAGTCCTATAGGTGCTTCTGGGATCAAAATATATGATCTCTGTGTGATGGGACTAACACACTTCAAGTCCTATAGGTGCCTCTGGGAAGAAAATATACAGTGGTGTGAAAAAGTGTTTGCCCCCTTCCTCATTTCCTGTTCCTTTGCATGTTTGTCACACTTAAGTGTTTCGGAACATCAAACCAATTTAAACAATAGTCAAGGACAACACAAGTAAACACAAAATGCAATTTGTAAATGAAGGTGTTTATTATTAAAGGTGAAAAAAAATCCAAACCATCATGGCCCTGTGTGAAAAATTGATTGCCCCCCTTGTTAAAACATACTATAACTGTGGTTGTCCACACCTGAGTTCAATTTCTATAGCCACACCCAGGCCTGATTATTGCCACACCTGTTCACAATCAAGGCATCACTTAAATAGGAGCTGCTTGACACAGTAAGGTCCACCAGAAGATCCTTAAAAGCTACACATCATGCCGAGACCCAAAGAAATTCAGGAACAATTGAGAAAGAAAGTAATTGAGATCTATCAGTCTGGAAAGGGTTATAAAGCCATTTCCAAAGCTTTGGGAATCCAGCGAACCACAGTGAGAGCCATTATCCACAAATGGCGAAGACATGGAACAGTGGTGAACCTTCCCAGGAGTGGCCGGCCGCCCAAAATTACCCCAAGAGCGCAGCGACGACTCATCCAAGAGGTCACAAAAGACCCCACAACAACGTCCAAGGAACTGCAGGCCTCACTTGCCTCAGTTAAGGTCAGCGTTCATGCCTCCACCATCAGGAAAAGACTGGGCAAAAATGGCGTGCATGGCAGAGTTCCAAGGAGAAAACCACTGCTGAGCAAAAAGAACATCAAAGCTCGTCTCAATTTCTCCACAACACATCTTGATGATCCCCAAGACTTTTGGGACAACATTCTGTGGACCGATGAGACAAAAGTGGAACTATTTGGAAGGTGTGTGTCCAAGTATATCTGGCGTAGAAGGAACACTGCATTTCAGAAAAAGAACATTATACCAACAGTAAAATATGGTGGTGGTAGTGTGATGGTCTGGGGCTGTTTTGCTGCTTCAGGACCTGGAAGACTTGCCGTGATAAAAGGAACTATGAATTCTGCTGTCTACCAAGAGATCCTGAAGGAGAATGTCCGACCATCTGTTCGTGTACTCAAGCTGAAACGAACTTGGGTTCTGCAGCAGGACAATGATCCTAAACACACCAGCAAGTCCACCACCGAATGGCTGAAGAAAAACAAAATGAAGACTTTGGAGTGGCCTAGCCAAAGTCCAGACCTGAATCCTATTGAGATGTTGTGGTATGACCTTAAAAAGGCCGTTCATGCTCGAAAACCCTCTAATGTAACTGAATTAGGACAATTCTGCAAAGATGAGTGGGCCAAAATTCCTCCAGGACGCTGTAAAAGCCTCATTGCACGTTATCACAAACGCTTGGTTGCAGTTGTTGCTGCTAAGGGTGGCCCAACCAGTTATTAGGTTTAGGGGGCAATCACTTTTTCACACAGGGCCATGATGGTTTGGATTTTTTTTCACCTTTAATAATAAACACCTTCATTTACAAATTGCATTTTGTGTTTACTTGTGTTGTCCTTGACTATTGTTTAAATTGGTTTGATGTTCCGAAACACTTAAGTGTGACAAACATGCAAAGGAACAGGGAATGAGGAAGGGGGGAAACACTTTTTCACACCACTGTAGGTCTGTGTGATGGGACTAACACACTTCAAGTCCTATAGGTGCTTCTGGGAACAAAATATATGATCTCTGTGTGATTGGACTAACACACTTCAAGTCCTATAGGTGCTTCTGGGAACAAAATATATGATCTCTGTGTGATGGGACTAACACACTTCAAGTCCTATAGGTGCTTCTGGGAACAAAATATATGATCTCTGTGTGATTGGACTAACACACTTCAAGTCCTATAGGTGCTTCTGGGAACAAAATATAAGATCTCTGTGTGATGGGACTAACACACTTCAAGTCCTATAGGTGCTTCTGGGAACAAAATATAAGATCTCTGTGTGATTGGACTAACACACTTCAAGTCCTATAGGTGCTTCTGGGAAGAAAATATAGGTCTGTGTGATGGGACTAACACACTTCAAGTCCTATAGGTGCTTCTGGGAACAAAATATATGATCTCTGTGTGATGGGACTAACACACTTCAAGTCCTATAGGTGCCTCTGGGAAGAAAATATAGGTCTGTGTGATGGGACTAACACACTTCAAGTCCTATAGTGCTTCTGGGAACAAAATATATGATCTCTATGTGATGGGACTAACACA